>VYXC01008357.1:307907-321361 GCA_013397175.1 Platysteira castanea
CCGCGCCGCCGCCGACCCGGAACCGGAACCAGCTCCCCGCCGGCCGCCCCAAGATGGCGCCGCCCACGCCGCTGCTCGCAGGTGCGTCGGACACGGGCGGCCTCGAGGTCGGGGCTGGGGCGCGGGAGGCGAGTGCGGAGTTGGGCTGGAGTGCCCCTCCGGTGCCCCTCTGGTGCCCACCGGCGTCCGCCGGCGTCCTCCGCGTGTCTCCTCCCCAGCGGGCGCTGCCGCGGCGTGCCCCAGTCCGGCCCCGGTCCTGGAGTTCTTGACGGTGCCGCTCCCGGCGTTGGTCAGGGCTCTCCGGGCCCTGTGCTCGCTCGGCCTGGGGCCGGAGCCCTCCTCTGGGGTGCCGCTGCTCACCCCGGCCCCTCGCCCGAACCTCCGGCCTCCCCCGCGCCCCGCGGGAGCTCTCGGGGCTGCGTGTCGGGGCTCCGTTCTTCAGCCGCGGATGATTGACTCGCGGGGCACCCGGGAGCGTGCGCGGGGAACGCGCGGCAGCCCCGGGCCCCGCAGGACACGGGCCGGCCCGAGGGGCAGGGAGCAGCTCCCGGAGCCCACTGACGTGTCCGCTGCGGTTTGTGGGCTTGGCACTGCAGTTTGTGAAGCTCCTTTCGAAAGTCATGTTCCTTTTCAGTATCTCACCGTGTAAACTGTCCCTAACATAAGGGATGTGTATTTTGCTCTTCTCTATTTGTAAGCTTTAAACATCACCCTGTTTTCCCTCACTGGGGTCTGTGGGGACTGCAGTTGTTCAGGGTAGCTTTTGGGCTGCTCACTACTGTCTGTTGTAAATTTGACTCTTGCTGGAGAGCACATTCCAGGCAGGGCTGTGCAGCTCCTGAGTCGTCTTTAAGGTGTGCTAAAAGGTTCCCTTAGAGTCTCTCGGGGCTGTGGTGAAAGTGAACCCTGGGAAATTGTATTTAGTCATGAGAAAAACTGTTTTATTGTGAGACTAGGGCGTAGGCTGTCCCGAGGCTCTGGTTCCCCGTCCTGGGGGTTCCTTGCCGGTGTTGCTGAAGGTGGGGTGGGATGGGAGCTCCAGGGGCCTGTCTCAGTTATGTCTTGGAATTCCCTTATAGCAAGCTTGGGAAAGTGCGTGCATGTCTCAGGGTTCACAAATTAGAAAAACCTCTTATTTGGACAATTTTCTGCATTTGAAATGAATATTTGTTTCCTGTTGCAGTGAGAGGGTCCGAAGGGCTGTATATGGTGAATGGGCCCCCCAGTTTCACAGAGAGCACGGCATTCCAAAGGTACTGGTGTCACTGGCACGAAAGAAAGAGTTTTCTGAAAAGAAAGGTAGACTCTGGAATTAAAAAATGTGTGGATGTAAGTGAATTCAGAAAATTGATGGTTTGGAAGGCTCTGTGCTTGCCTGAGCACTGCCAGGTGCAGGTGATAGTCCCTGTAATGGGTAGCAGGGGCTGCACTGTGACACGGGGCTCCTCTGGAGCACAGCAGGGAAGCTGTTGTGCTCATTTTTGTTTAAAAAACCTTAACTGTGCCACTATTGAATACTCATGTGCATTTCTTATTTCTCTAGGGATTCTGGAAAAAATTGCAAAGCTGTTGGTTTTAGCAAGGATGGCTCCCTCTTTGCCTGGTGCAATGGAGAAAAGTGGGTGCATTTTATCATCCTAATTTTGGCTTGTATGAAATAAACAGGGTCAGTTATGCCTCATTTGCTCTTGTCTGTGTACAGGCAATGGCTGTTAATGTGATTGTTTGCATGTACACTTTAAATGCAGTTTAGTTTTACAGTAGTGGCTTTGTTTCTTGACTATCAGATGAAATATTTGCTATTCTTCTCCTATTTATAATGCACCCATTCCCGTGTAATCTGGATGTGCTTTCTTGGTTGGTTTTTTATTCATGGCTCTCAGAACCTGGTCTCTGGGATTAATCTGTTAGTAAAGTCCACAGAAAAGAATGAGTCTATACACCTTGTGAGCGTTATAGGGTTCCTTTTTTATAGATCAGGTGCATTATAGAGTTCACTCTCTTGTTTAGAGCTTATGTGTTGCAGACAAAAATATGGGTTATGTTTTGACCAGTGGTCACTTTTGGTTTCTGTCGTGCTTGGGTGTCTGGTTTTAAAATGTGCTCTTGGAAAAATTTAGTAAAAACAAGAGGGAGAAAAAAGCTCTTCTAATTTTGTTACACTGGCCAAATCTGGGGCAGATCTAGAAGAGTCAAATACTTGAACAACTCTCTCAGCTATTAATTAACTATTGTAAGCATGTTTTATTGAAATGGCATCTTTTGGTTCCAGAGTAAATATTGTTAATATCACCAGAGCTGAGTTACTGCATTCCTTTGACCTCCCAAAGACAGTTTGCCTTGAATTCTCGCCAAAGAATAACGTTCTGGCAACGTGGCAGGCCTATGCAAGTGAGTATTGTACCAGCTGGGCAAGCACGGGGTTTGTGCCTGTCTTGCCCCACGTCTGGGGTAGTACCTGAGTGCTCTCTGTGGTGCATTTGTTGGCTAACCAGTACCACTGTGGTTTTTTGCAGCTGCTAAGGATGGCACAGCAGGGGTGCCCAACCTGCAGCTCCATGATCTGAGAACTGGAAAGTGCTTGAAGTCTTTGATACAGAAGAAGATGCAGAACTGGTAAATAAGCCTTCCAGATGCTAATTGTTTACAAAGAAATGTGGTTTTCAGAATCCGACCCAGCTGAACGGAGCTGTTAGAGTGGTGTTGGCTTTCAAAGCAGGGCCTGCTGCTGGAGGAAAGCCAGCGTCTGTGCTTGTGAGTGTCTGCATGTAGATCCCTGTAAATTCACTCTCACTGTGCACCACAGAGAAAAGCTGGGCAGACAATAACCAAGTCCACTTATATATTTTTTGCTATGCAGATGTCATTTATCCACATTGAACGTATCATGTTTGAACTTACTGGGCTTTAAAATGGGGAAAAACAATCCTGGAGTGCTAATGATGAGCATCATTTCGTGTTTCTGACTTTTCCCTTAATGTGCAGGTGTCCTTGCTGGGCAGATGATGAAAGCATTTGTGCCAGGAATGTGAACAATGAAGTGCACTTCTTTGAAAACAACAACTTCAGTATGCAGATATTACTCTACATTTCATTCCTTCTATAAATGCTGCTTCTTTTGAGGGGTGGCTTTTGTTTTCAGGTTTTTATTTGTTTCTTCTTTTCCTTGCTTTTTATTTTAAATGTTGCCTACAATCTATTTCAGTTTGGAATCCAGAATCATTATGCTTTAATGAAGTGTGTTTTCACTTTCTTATTTATCTTTTCACTGACTTAAATGGTATGAAATGCATCTGATTCTGAGTTAAAGAGGCCTGATTCTATGTTGTTTCTCATTTAAAGAGGTCCAGGAAATTGTTGGAATTAGAAGATGTGATCTGTGATTACTTCCTTGGGTTGTGCATATTCTGTATATAGACTATTAGAAACGGCTCATTAAAAAATTGGTGGCAAAAATGAAATAGTGAAGCCTGAAGATTTTTACCAAGGAGATTTACTGTTGGTGGTAGAATATCTGGAGTCAATAGATGTTGAAAAGGGAAAGGCGAAGAAAAAAACAGAAAGATAAAAATTAATTAGAACAAAAATGTAAAGGAATTAAAGAAAACTGAGGGCAGAACAGCAGTGTGTGGTTTTAGTTTTGCGTTCTCTGTTTTGTTTTGAATCTAAAGTTGATACAAGAATTAAGGCTATGAGAGATTCAGTTTCCTGAGAATTGTCGCTGCTGGTGTAAGCCAAGCTGTGGGAAGCAGGGAATGTCAGCCTCAGCAGGACACGTGCTGGCAGTGCACATTCCTGGCTGCAGTGGAGCTGGGATTCTGTGCCCCTCAGTTGTTTGTGGCAAGGGGCAGCGCTGAGCCCAGAGCCAGCCTCGAGTGCTTCCTGTTGGGAAGAGTTTTCCCATGAAGGTGTGAGGGGAGAGCCCCTGGCTCTGTGTAGTGGCACCTGGCTGTGACTGAATCCAGCACAGAGAAGGTGAAGAATATCTGCTTCAAACACAAGCTGCGTTCACCTCGGGTTCAGAGGCTTCCTTTGCTTATTGAACTTGCAAATACTAAATGCTGGGTTTCAGACACAGGGTTGATTCAAGTTGGTTTTGTAGATAAAATGATGTGGTGAAAGGGAAAAATAATGTTTGTTTGCCTAGAAAAAGAGATCCTTTATGATTGTCTTTACTGGTCTGTGTTATCCAGGATACAGCCCCATAGAAGGGTGTGATTAGGTCACCCAGGTAACGTGGTTTGTCATTAACTTCACACATCTTTTTCTTGACAGATACCATTGCAAATAAGCTGCACTTGCAGAAGGTCAGTGATTTCGTGTTGTCCCCAGGAGCACAGCCAACCAAGGTACTTCTGATCCAGCTTCCAATCTTTTTCTTGGTTTTCTTAAAAAAAAAAAAAAAAAGACTATGATTTTTAGTACAATGTACTGGTGGTACTGATGCCCAGGCTTTAACCTGCGGTGAAATTCCTGGCTGTTTCAGGTTGCTGTGTATGTCCCAGGCAGCAAAGGTGCTCCATCCTTCGTCAGGCTCTACCAGTACCCCAACTTCAGGGGCCCGCAGTCAGCACTAGCCAACAAAAGCTTCTTTAAAGCTGACAAGGTGACAATGCTATGGAACAAAAAAGGTATAACAGCTGTCTACTGAAACTTTCATATTGTGCTCATTTTGGATTGGCTTACTGTGTTTACTGTGTGGGGTTTGTGTTTAATTTGCATATGCAGATAAATCCTGGGGGCAGCCATTAATGCCTTGCTGAGGTGCATTTCTGCACACCCCGGAGTGCTCAGCAAGTCCCTGTGACTTCCGTGATTCTGTATGTTGTAATTGAAAATATTCTATAGGTGCTGGTAAATTTTGCCGTTGAATAACCAATTCCTATGTAATTTTGCATTCTGTGTCGATAATATATTTAAATTGTAAACATAAGAACAGTTCATGCAATGGTATAATCTTAATCTGTGGAGTTATCTGTGTGCATACATATCACACCTGGGGTGAGCTGACAGGCCTCTGTGCTTTGCTTTTCAGAGTGGTTTTGTGCAAATCATTTTACTTCAACCCACATAGTTTGGAATACAGGGAAGGTGTTACACACATCTAGAAACCGTGCATGGGGAGTGTGAGAGATGGGAAGGATTGATGTCTCAGGGCATTTTGGGGTGCATGTGTCTGGGGGAAGGGGCAGGTTGGGCCTTGTCTGGTGAGACAGTGCACTGCTCCACACCCCCCAACAGGGACACAGCTTTGGACAGCAGATGTGCATACAGAAGATGCTGATGAAATGTTTTATTCAAGGACTGATCAGGATGTTTGGTTTCTGCTGTAGTTTAATATTTTTTTTATAACCACAGAGGATGTTCACTGGCTTGTGATCTAACAGTGAATGAATAGACTGAGCTTACATTTTCCATCTGAGAAAGGAAGGTATTCAGTCCTTTTGGGTTAGCACTTAGGGAAAACTCAGTTCAAAAGAGGAGTGATACCAGCACCATTACACAAGCAACCAGCCGCAATTTACAGCGTAGCTGATTTCACTTTTCCTGTGGTGTTTTGTGCCACGGCTGCTGCAGTTTTCAGTGGCTGTGCTGTGCTCACTGTGTCTGTTCCCAGCCACGGCCGTGCTGGTGGTGGCCAGCACCGAGGTGGACAAGACCGGGGCGTCCTACTACGGCGAGCAGACCCTGCACTACGTGGCGGCCAGCGGGGAGAGCGCCGTGGTGCAGCTCCGTGAGTACCTCCCTGCTGCCCCTGCTGCAGCCTGCGGGGCTCCTCAGCATGGCCAGCCCATCCCTGGAGCTAAACCCTCTGAACAAAATATCCTTCACCTCTCTGGGGTTTTTTACCTCTGCAGGAAGATGTTGTGTTTTTCTGGGTTGGTTTGGGTTTCTTTTTCATAGCTGAATTTTCTTAGCTTTGATAGACTTGTCATCTTAATGTCAGTGGCAGAGGGCAAACGCCAGTTAATACATACTGATAATTTGCTTGGGAAGGTGATTAAGTGCACAGGGAGGGAACTATGTTTGTTTGCTGAGGAAACACCTGGGCAATGGAGCCAGGCTGATGTCTGAGAATCCATAATGGGCAGGAAGGTCACCAAACAGAATAATCCTACCTGCACTTTTACGCATGCAGGATACTGTTACTCAATTAGCCGGGGCAGAGTGAGAGCAATTTTTTGAAGTCTGTTGGAAAATAGAAGTCCTTTATTTTGTATTGTAAAATTGAAAGTGTTTTAAGACATAAAAATGACATGTTGGGAAGCAGTGGATGAATGTGCTTAGTTCCAGTATGTAGTTTCAGCTGGAAGTCCATGTCGTAGCTTCCCCTCTGGGGGTCTTTTTTCCTTCTCTCAAGCTGTTGATATTGTGTGCAAACATCTGGCCAGTTTGGGATTGTAGAGGCCATTTTGTTGGGAATACTTGTGAGCACTGGGGATGGGGTGATGGGGACTATCTTTGCTGGAGGTATTGTGAATATAATTTCTCTTCCATAACAGTGTTGACTGGGAACATCTCCAGTTTGCCTTCCACTGCAAAACTTTTGGAAAAGTACTATGCCTCACTTCCCCTTGATGATAACTTCACTGGGGAAGGAGAATTGGGGTTCTGACTCAGTATATAGAATCTCTTTGGGAGCACTTTCCCAGCTCGAGAACACTACTTGTTTAACTACATACTTACTAAAACATTCTTTATTTCTACTGCATCTGGATACCATGACTTTTCATTTAATTTAGCTATTCCTTTTCAAGAGAAAGCCCAAACTTCTGTCTGTTTTGTAAAACTCCTTTTTTCCAATAAAAGCAAGTGGTGGGCACTTGGAGTGAGAGGTGCCTCCTTCCCTGTGAAGTTGGATCTTTTTTGAAGTGGAGTTTTTGAAGCTTTTTTCCACACTGGCGTTTGCAGAGGGCTTTTCATTTTTGACTAAGATGTGGTGCTGCTGCAGGCTCTGGCAGAGCTGTGAAGCCCACATGGAGCTGCCCTCATCGTTCCAGCTTCTGCTGCCACCAGATGTCATTTTCTGTCACACCTCTGTGTCTGAGCTACACGGGGTTAGTGTCACTGAAAAGGTTACAAAGGGAGCACACAGTGTGATTATACATCCTCGTTTCTAAGGATGATGAGAGTTCAGGGTGACAACAGGCATGAACCATTTAACTCAGTTTGAACATTTTGGGTCAGCTCTGGATTTTAGGATTCAGTAATGCACTTGGGATTTGTCTGAACTATGGGTAAAGATACCCAGATGATGAAAAGTTATAATGGCCTGTGGTTTGTATTTACCCCTGGACAGTTTTCCTGAGTTTTCATCACTAATTCATCATTCTTCAGTATCTCCTAGTGTTCCAACCACCAGAATAGCTTCTAACAGTACCAAGTTTTGATCATTATGTGTAAAGCCATTTTTGTGTGCTCACTCACATTAAAATCTGACTTATAAAATATTGTGCATGGACATGGTGCAAAGATAAGTCACTATTGCTTACAAAGCTGAACTACACATTATTTCTTACATTAGAAGAAGAGAAACTATTATCCAGCTGGTATAAAACTCCTGTTTCCGCAGGTTTCCAGTGGGACAATTTGAGGAGGTCCTGAGGTCATACTTGAGGAAAAGAAATAACGGATTTTTTTTTACATGTCAAGCTATGCTTACTGTTAAAGTGTTGGTGCTGACCCTGCAGAGGTAATTTGGAATGGCTGCAGTTATTGTTGCTAATTGTAACTAAAGTTATCAGAAGATACAAGGTTGTTTTTGTTTTTCCCTCTATCGTTAGCAAATTAATTTTCACTGTGAGTAATTAGAACACAGCATTTTAACAAAGCATGAACAATTGCTATGGGTTTAATTTTGGCTTTCTCTGAAAAAATGCAATCTCCCAACAGCTGCGTGTTTTTCCTTTTCCTTTAGCAAAAAACGGTCCTATTTACGATGTTGCCTGGAGCCCCAATTCTGTCGAGTTCTGTGCTGTGTATGGTTTCATGCCTGCCAAAGCCACAGTTTTTAACCTGAAATGTGACCCTGTGTTTGATTTTGGCACCGGGCCTCGCAACGCTGCCTACTACAGCCCCCATGGACACATCCTCGTGCTGGCAGGGTTTGGAAACCTCAGGGGACAGATGGAAGTGTGGGACGTTAAAAACTACAAACTCATTTCCAAGCCAGTGGCCTCGGATTCCACGTACTTTGCTTGGTGTCCCGACGGGGAGCACATTGTGACAGCCACGTGTGCTCCCCGGCTCCGGGTCGGCAACGGGTACAAGATCTGGCACTACACGGGCTCCGTGCTGCACTCCCACGAGGTCCCAGCTGACGAGGAGATGTGGCAGGTGTTCTGGCAGCCCTTCCTGGACGGCGTGTTCCCGGAGAGAGCCGTGAAGTACCAGGCAGTGCCCAGCGAGCTGCCCAGTGCTGAGCCGAGGCCAGCGCAGGCCTACAGACCTCCTGCCCTGAGGAACAAACCCGTGACCAGCTCCAAGCTTGTGAGTAGCCGTGTCCTGTGGGACTGACCTGTTGTCTCGTGGCTCTTTGGAGCTTGGCCTCACGTATATGTGTGGTTTTGAGGAGGAACATGGGAAGAGTAACCATGTTGACAGCACTGCGGGGTTTTGGAGGGGTTTTGGTAACCTTCTTTGGCACTTTGCTGACAGCTTGCAAGAATGTATGCTAGAAAGCTCTCATCTCTTTGGCCCAAATACTGTCCTTTCACAAAGCATTTGCAAACTTTTGTAATACTCTTTGCAACATGCACTGAAACCCTAAACTCCAGGTGTGGCTTGTGGTGAAATTGAGTGCTCTGGTTAGGACAGAAGCCTCTGATATGGGTGACTTGACTTAGCAGTTCTGAACCCAGCCGGCCTGGGCCTTGACTGGCCTCCCAACAGCCATTCTTTCTTGTTTGTTATTTTTATAAGGTAAATTTCCTTATTAGAAAGAGATTGGATCATTAGCAAGTGAGCTGCAGCTTAAACACATTTCAGTACAGTGACCTACTTGTATAATTAGTTTCTTTCTGCAAGTTTTCAAAGTAGGCTGAGTAGCAGCTAATTCCATTTAACAGCTGCACCCTTCATGTTTGAGTCCCAGAGAGCTTTGATTTTGGGCCTGGTGCTTTTGCAGGAGGCTCAGCCTGCGAGCAGTCTGTTAGCCATGCCGAGGGCTGCTCTTGCAAACCATCCATGAGGAGAGGGAGCAGGGAAAAGACACAGTCAGTAAAATAATTCTGTTTACTTATATGGGCCAAAAATCTTGTCACATGCATTAGAACAATACAGTGCTGCAGTTGAGAGTTATCTTAAAAACACTCAACACCCCCTCTTCTCAGCCCCCACTGCCCCCCAAAAACCCCCCATTTCCCCTCCCAGCACTCAGCCTTCCTCTCTGATCATCAGGAGTTTGAGTTAAAAAGCTGTCAACAGCAGCAAGATGCCGGGCTTCAGTCATTTTGTGCTAGATTACTCCTCTTGGATTTTATTTCCTTCTTGAGATAGAGAGCATAATGATTTTGTTACTTTATTGGAAATCTGTGAAATTGTAGGGCACACAGGGTACTCGAGTTTCCCGTGCAAACTCGAGTGGATGAGTTTGAAACCCTGGTCACCCTTCTTTGGCTATTCCAACGAGTGCATACTTTTCCCCCACTTCCTTTCTTTTTCCTTTTTCTTTCTGATTCATCTTTGCATATGATGTTGTCTTAGGTAGATTTTGGGGTTTCTGTGCCAACATGGAATATGGGGTTTTAACCATTTTGCATATCCTGCAGCATGAGGATGAGCCACCCCAGAACATGAAACCCCATCCGGGAGGCGGTGATAAGCCGCTGTCTAAAACAGCTCTCAAGAATCAGAGGAAACATGAAGCAAAGAAAGCTGCCAAACAGGTACTGCGGAAGTCGTTCCGGCAAGGCTGATGTTAGTTCGTTTTCCCAAAGGGCAGCAGTCAGTCTCGGAGCAGTGCCTGGTGCACTGAGAGCCCTCCACACATGTCACCTGTGCCACAGTGTGGGATGGGCAGCAGAGGTTAACCAGAGTAAAGCAGGTACAAAAGGATGATTTAAAAGTGACAACTTTGGTGAGTCGCTGCGAATGTTAGCTAAAATCACTGTGGAGACAAAGTGATTGTGACTTTTCACGTTCTGCAGGGTGTGTTTTGGTTTTAGGTGGGAGGTAGGAACAGGCTGGGTGTGCTGTGTTCCCAGCGGGTCAGGGCTGAGGTGTGTTTTTAGGGCAGACCAGAGACAGCCTGTTTGTCACTTCTGGACTTGACATTCTTTGATTAGGTAGATAAAAGTCAGCTTTTGGTATTAGCCTTCCAATTTCTACAAACCTCTGAAGCAACAGTTTCTTTAAATGCTGTTTTAAAAAATTTCTAGCACTGGTTTTGAGCCCATTCTTTTGCGTCAGAGACAATGACCCAGTCTGCTTTGTAAAATATTTGTGTATGTGTTTATCATATCACCCTTAAACTGATGTTTCCCTGTGCTGTGTGTGGCTGGGATCTTGAGGAAGTAGAAATTAAACAAGAAACAGGGTGTGAGCTGTTCCGGATAAGCCTTTGTCCCTGGAAAGCAGATCAGTGGATAATGCAGTACCTCAGTGCAAGTCATGCCCAGGCTGTGGAACACAATTCAGCAGACTGGGGAGAGAAGAAATATTAAATGGATTCTCTTAAAGTGATTAAAGACATTTTTCATTCTCTTTGTAATCAAAGGTGTTTTCTAGCTTGTGTTTATGTGTCTACAGGAGGCCAAAGCTGATGCAAACCAAGGCCCTGCCCAGGCCAGAACCCCACAGAATGCCCTGCAGGACGCTGTGCCCGCCACGACCACGGGGGATCCTGAAGTGGACAAGAAGATAAAGAACTTGAGAAAGGTGTGAAGGGATTCTTTTTCTAACAGACAATAAACTTCTCCGAGGGCTGGTCTGTAAGACCTAGTGCGAGTGTAAGGTGAGCTGAGTCCAGGAGGAAGCCTGTACATTCATAGTAATGTCCTGAACTTGTCCCCAGCTCCCTTTGCCCTCCCTCCCTGTGCAGCAGCGGAGGCCGTCACGTGCCAGGGTCCCCAAGGGCCCATCAGAGGTGCCAGTACAGGGAGGGGGTTTTGAAACTCACCCTCGGCCCTGACTGGGAATGCTGGGCAGGCGCAGCCAGCTGGGGATCAGGGGTGCACTGGCGAGGTGTTGGTGCTCAGACAGGAGCTCTGGGGGTTCTGTGGTTGCTGGGACCTGGATCTGGCAAGGAGCAGTGCCTTGTGGTTTGCCTTGTGGCAAAGTTTACTGCCAGTCTTGAGAATTCTTGGATTAAATAATTCCAGGACAGAAATTCTTTAGTTCTGGCTAGAGAATCTTTCCCGTTTCTCTTGGCTGCCTCCTGCTGTTCATAGTCTCTGGATTTACATTCCAGGCTTTCTGAGGAAAATGTGTGGTGAATTGGGATAGTGATGGAGTAATTTCCAAGCTCAGATCCAGCCCTTCAGTGGGACAGTGCCCGGTGTTTTTTTCAGAGATGAAGAAGTACTGCAGTTCTCTAGGTTTTGTTCTTGAAAGAAATGTCTGTTATGGGTAGGAAATTCTGGACTGAGTATCTGGAAATGCTTAAGGGATTGTGCCTTCCATAGAGGCCTGCCTCCAGATGCATTGGGCAATTGCAAGTGCAGCAAATTCTAAGACTTTTTTTCTATTCTTGTTGCACCAATATTTTTGTGTTAGAGTGGCTTTTTGTATTTTTTTTTTTTTTTGCAGAAACTAAAGGCAATTGAGCAGCTGAAAGAACAGGCAGCTGCTGGCAAACAGCTGGAGAAGAATCAGGTATGGTTGAGATCTGTACAGTTTATTCCAGGTTCATTTTATAATAAGCTACATCTGTGATATTTTATGCTTTTCTGTTCTAGGTGGAGAAGATTCAGAAAGAAGCTGCTCTCCTTAAGGAACTGGAAGACCTAGAACTGGGTGTTTAAAACTTACCTTGAGCTCCAGTGTGGTGCTAACACAAAGTTCATGCAAAATACAGTTTGTTAAACATTTCAGCAGATGACCAGGGGTGCAAAAGTCCACAGATTTGCTGTTCATTTGCCTTTAAAAAAGAGTTTTCCTAAAGATTCGTGCACATGTTGAAGCTGTAAGCGAGTAATGAGTATCCATCAGCCAGTTGTACTGCTGTTCCAACGAGAAATGCGCTCCTTTTCTGAGAACATATTGCCTAAACCAGAATGTTTTTTCTTATTTGGGTGGGAGAAGAGAAGGTGGTAAAAGCAATTATATTTAAAAANCTGGCGGCGGCACCGGGCGGCGGCGGCGCCGCGGCGGCGGAGCAGGGTGGGCTGCCGGCGAAGAAGCTGCGCATGGCCTACGCCACCGGGCCGCTGCTCAAGTTCCAGATCTGGTGAGGGGCGCCCGCCAAGATGGCGACGGTCAAAATGGCGGCGTCCGCTGGGCCGTCGCCTCTCCCTCCTCCGTTCGTTTTTCTTCCTTTCCCTCAGCGCTGCGGCGGCCTCGCTTGGTCTTGTCGTCCGTGGAGGGGCCACCCCCAGGCGACTTGTCGGGGCGCCCGGCCGTGTTGGGGCGTGGGAGGTGGCACCGGCCCGCCGGCGGTGGCTCTCTCAGTGGGGCCCACTTTACGGCCGCCCACCATAAAACCGCACTTTTCGGGCCTGTTAATGCCATGTATGGCGTTGTGCTGGTGCGAGACTAACATTTGGGAGGAATCGATGTCTTAGCAATGGCTGTAATTTTGTGTTTGTTCTGGTGCAGTGCCCGTGTTACAGTCGGGCCGCTCGTGCACCTTTGCACCATTCCGGGGGTGTTGCCGATGGTGTCAGCAGGTCCGAGCAGGGCTGAGGCAGCCCCGGCGCAAGGAGCCTGTTTGCGGGGGGAAAAAACAACAGGCCCGGAGCGCTCGTCGCCACGGTTCCCGGCCGTCGGGGTGGGCAGGGCCGGGTGGCGGCCGGAGCGGAGCCTGGGCCGGGCCCTGCGGGTCTACGAGGCACGGCAGAAGTGCTCAGGGGAAGGTGCTGGGTGTAGGGTTTTTGGTGCTTTACCGCAGTTTTTATTGAGCCGGCTGCTGAACGGCGAGGCAGAGGACAGCTCAGGAATATTTAACTCCTGCATTTCCCGTGTCATGCTGACACAAGGATGGCTGAGAGCGACATTACCTTTAGATCTGGGCAGTCCTAGAGAGGACGGCTCTGTGTGAAGATTTTTTTTTTTTTTTTTGCCGAGAGCAAGGGGTTGCTTACANGCCTAAACCAGAATGTTTTTTCTTATTTGGGTGGGAGAAGAGAAGGTGGTAAAAGCAATTATATTTAAAAAGATACGCGATCTTTATGCAATACCGGAATGTAGATACAAATAAAGAGCGTTTAATTAATACAAGTGCGTGTCGGGTTGTGCGGAACCGCCCGGGGGCTCGGCGGGGGCGGGGCCTCCGGCCGCGTGACGCCGCCCAGGCC
>VYXC01008357.1:338613-367786 GCA_013397175.1 Platysteira castanea
TCACCGGGGGCATTCGTCATTCTTCAGAGTTTGCCTCCTGGAGAAACCATTATGCCGAAACTCTGCTTCCCAGGAAGTGTCCAAACATCCCTGCTGATGCAAAGTAGAGATTGACTTTTCCCTTTGCTTATGTGCGCACAGACTCTCACTGCTTTCTTTCTTTCACGGTAATAAAACTGCCTTATCTCACCCGCTGCTCATTCTCCATCTTACTCTCTCCCCTGTCCCCCCGGGAAAGGGAGTGACGGGGCATCTTAGTGAGCACCTGGCACCCAACCTACTACATCTGGCCAAGTTTCTCTTCCTTTTTCTGCCTTTCACAATCATACTGGGTTTGTGAGGGGATGGGGAGCAGGGGATGGGGTGGAACAGGGGGGTCTGGGGGCCATGGAGTTGCTGAAGGGATGGGGACGCTGCTGTGACACTCCATTGCCCAGCCTGTGCTGGTGGCCGCGGTGGCCGGTGCTGTCAGGGCAGGGCCATGGGCTGCTGTGTCCCCCGCAGCCCTTCTGGTGTCCCTGGGGCTGTGGGTGCCCAGGGACTGCAGCGCTGGGGCTGAGCCGCAGCTCCGCAGTGGGGAAGCCGCGTGCTCAGGGGTGTGCTGGTGAAAGCACAATAAAGGACAGCTCACACCTGCTAGGTTCAGCAGAAAGGAGGGAAAAGAGAGAGTTTATTTACATTTGGCATGTTTTATAAGATTCTCAATTCTACAAGAGATTGGAGGACATGTCACTTCCTCCCCAGTCCCACTGGAGAAAAAGGATGCTCATCAAACTTTCTCTTATCACAAAAGGAATGAAAAACAGAAAATACGGTTAAATAAACATTGGCTATTGTTTACATAAAACTGTGTGAAAATTCTCTGACTCCGAGGTTAAAACAGAAGGCTTAGCAAAAAACAAGGCAACACAGAGGTGCCCTGAATTGAGCAGAAACTGAAGATGGGGCAGCGGCAGGTGCAGACCCCACGTCAGTTGTTACTGGCATTTCCTCACCCCGGCCCAGCATAATCTCAGGCTGGATGTCACCACTTCTTTTTATTTTTTGTAAAATTCAGTAAGTACAAACCAAGTTTCTGGACCTTTTCAGAAGGTTTATTGTTCTCAGTTGTCATTAGCAACACACTAAGGCTGTGACTTAGAGGTTGTTTTAGAGTAACAACAAAGAAAAAGGAAGCGGACAGTGGTTTCTGTGAGCTAGAAGCAATGTGCCCTGCCCGTGCTTGCCAGGCTAATGCAGGCTGCCAGGATTTGGCAGTGGCAGTAAAATCACTGAATCACAGAACCCCAGAATGGTTTGGGTTGGGAAAGCCCTCTACGACCCAACAAATCCAACCGTTACCCCATCACTGCCAAGGCCACCACTAAACCGCTGTTGCCCAATGCCACATGAGCACAGCTTTTAAATCCCTGCGGGGATGGGGACCCCACCACTGCCATGGGCAGCCTGTGCCAGGGCTTGACTCTTTCCTTTTCCTGCCAGCTGTCATGGGAAGTAGGGGAACCTGCATCCTGCCACCTGGAAAAGGTGTGCAGCGGGGCAGGACTGCGAGTCGCTGTTCCTCCAGCCCACGCTTTTGCAGTGTGATGCCTTACGGACAGGGGGTCCCTTCAAGGCACCAAGGGCTGTTTGACTGGGGAGAGAGTTTTCTGTCCTGCAGACTGCAGTGACCAGTGGAGTTGGTAGTGTGTGGGAGGTGCCAGTACCCTTCAGGAGCACGGGTCCATCCCGCTCACTCCTCAGAAGAAGGGGTCTGTCCCATTCCAGCTGACAGTCGCACCTGCCCACTTGGTCCTGATTGCCATCTCCAGGGCTGGACGCCTCTTCCCTGGGCTGCAGGGGTCTTCTCTTTGAGCCTCTTCCCAGTGATGCGAATGAGTGTCTGAACAGGAAATGAAAAATTAATATCTAAAAAAAATCTGAAAAAACCAACCCCACTCAGAAAGGTTTCGGTGAAGGTAAAAAGCAGAAGCTTCTGCAGCCGTGTTGGTGTAGATGTGCTGCTGTTCTGCCCCAGGGAGCAGGGGGAGCGCAGGCAGGGCCTCCCGGGCTGAGGACTGCCCCTGCACCATGGCCCCCCCGGGAAATTCCGGTGCTCTAAATGCAGCTCTGGGCTCCTTGCACGGCGTGTTTGCATATTGCTCTTCTGAGCAGATGCTCAGATAGTATCTGTGGCCACACCAGGTATCATGACGGTTGATCTCAAATCACTCTGCTTCCCTGCAGATTTACCCTTTAGTTTCAAGGTTCTGACCACTTTAAATGCTGCAGTGAAAGCAGAGCAAGGAAGGAGGCACCCAGTGAGGAAGGCAAGTGACACACGGCAGCAGAACCTTGCACCCCGAGCACGAAACCTGGTTCACAACACAAGTGTTGCTATAGGAGCAGTTTATCCCTCCCGGGGGATGTGAAACTTGGTGGGGAACACGAGGGCCACGGTGGCACCTGGCGCTGGGCAGGAAGACAGACCTCAGCCTCAGTCAGCCAGGCAGGTGGCCCTGCTGTGCCCCAGCCTCGCTGCGTTGTTGTGCAGGGTTTGTCTGGGGTAGAATTCATTGTCTTCCCAGTGTCTGGTACTGAGCTATGTTTTGGATTTGTGCTGAACACAGGTGATAATACAGAGATGTTTTTGTTACTGCTGAGCAGTGCTTATACAGAGCCAAGGCTTTTTCTGTTCCTCCTCCTGCCACGCTGGTGAGGAAGTTGGGAGTGCATGGGAGGCTGGGAAAAGACACAGCCAGGACAGAGGACCCGAAGTGATCAAGGAGATATTCCAGACCGTGTAACATCATGCTCAGTGTGTGAAGTGGGGGGAGGAAGGAGAAGGGGGGGGACTTTTGAGTGTGGTGTTTGTGTTCCCAAGTCAGTGCTGTGTGTGGGGGTCCTGCTCTCGTGGATGTGGCCGAACACCTGCCTGCCCACGGGAATCAGTGAATTAACTCTTGGTTTTCCTTTGCTTGTGTGTGTGTGGCTTCTGCTTTTCCTGTTAAACCGTCTTTATCTCAACCCCCAAGTTCTTTAGCTTCTACCCTTCCAATTCTCTCCCTGATCCTATTGGTGGGGCAGTGAGTGAGCAGCTGCACGGGGCTTGAGGGCTGGATGGGGTTAAACCACGGCAGTTGGAGAGAAGGTTATTATAAATTTTGAATTAATCATGAAACAGTCATGCTTCCTGGTATGTTTAAACTATGTATTGAGTATTTAACACAGGAACGACAGTTGTCTGTGCCACCCATACCTCAGTTCCTGGTAAGCCTGGGTCCATACCTATCGTCAGGTGGGCTGTCTGGGTCTGCTCCTGCTGCCCACCGCAGAAGTACAGGTGGAAAATTCTCTCGGATTTCCAGTCGGAGAGCAGCCGGCTGTCGGTGCCGAAGAGCACGCCGTGCCTGCCCGAGACGCTGCACAGCCACACGGGCCGCCGAGGCGTCCGCAGCCCGGGGCTCACCTGGGCAGGGGAGCCTCGCCAGGAGCCCGGGCTGTGCCCGGCGCGGGGCTCACCTGGGCAGGGCACCCTTGCCAGGAGCCCGGGCTGTGCCCGGCGCGGGGCTCACCTGGGCAGGGCACCCTTGCCACCCTTCCCCGCTCACCTGCCGCTGCACGGGCGCCCGCTCCCAGCGCAGGAAGCCCACGGGGCCCCGCCGCCCCGGGGCCGCACCGTCCCCATCCCCATCCGCATCCCCGGGTCCGCGCTCCGGCCCCCGGCTGCCTCCGAGCGCCCTCGGGCTCGCTCGTCCTGTCAGGAGCAGGCTGAGCAGCGCCTGCGGGGACACAGCCCTCGGTCACACCGCGGGGACACGGAGCAGACGCCCTGTGCAGGTGATGTCCCGCTCCCAGCTCTGTCATGGCTGTCACAGGTAGGGGAATGCCAGGCTGCCAGTGGCTTTTTAAAAATTGTTGTTACTAACATCATCATCATCTATTTTTTATGTGCACAGTCATTATTAAAATCACAAAATATTTTTTTATGACCTTGTGCTTCTTTTTTTTCTTTGGATTAATTAACAAGTGATATTTTTTTTCCTAAACCAGATATGGGAATAATAAAACCAGAAAGCTTGAGACACGTGGCTGATCCTACCTCTGTACAGGTGACGTTTCCAGAGCTGACGTTCAACAGAGGAGCCGTGTCACCCAAATCCTCTCGGAGCCTGTATGGCCAAGCACAGATCGTCAGGGCAGCACTGGGCCTGTGCCCGAGGCAGCTCTGTACCTCCCTGCTGACCAACGGGCACGGGAGGAAAGGAAAAGCCATTTCAGAAGAGGCAGCCAGACTACAGGAAAATGTTTAAAAAGTGAAATATACCTTTCAAGTGTCCTAGAGAAAAGTAAACTGTATAAAAAGAGGATCACTCCATGGCTTCCTTCACCTTTGAACTGGAAGAAGAAATAGGGATCACAGGGGAGGAATTATGGCCAGTAAATAATATTTAATTAAAACAATTCCTCTGCTTCAATACTTCAATACAGTGAGTGTGTTGAGATAGATGAGTAAGATGTTATTCCAGGAAGATTTTTAAACTGATTTTGTTGATTAGGATCAGGTAAAAAAAAGAAAGAAGAAACTTTCAGTTATTGGCTAAACAGGTTTTGTACAATTTTCCCCATATTTTTGCTGAGGCTTCAAAGAATCACATCTTTGAATGATGTACAAAATGCTGCCCTGTTTCCCCAGTGTTTGTGGGCTGAGAGAGCTGGAATAATGGGTAAAGTCACAGGGATTTACATGGGAGCAGGATCCCTTCCCACTGGAAAGGCTGGAAATGATCCATGAACTGTACATTAACTGTGTGAATGTCCTGATGACAACGACACTACTGTGTCCAAAATGCCCAATTTGAATGGGAAATAAGATGTAAATTAGCAAAAAAATAACTTGGATGAAGCAGTTATCCCCACTTACACAGTTTATGTGGTCAGAGATGAACCCCTGAGCAGCAGCTTTCTCCGAGAACTCAAACAGCTGGATCTGTTGGGCATGAGCACCAGGAGGGTGGTGTAAAGGAGATGTGAATTGTACCAAAAAGCTGAGCTTTTGAATCCTGTGGTTCCGTTAGTCAGGTGAAAGAACAATGCAAGGGCTTGCTCTGCCCCTTCCCCAGCCGTGGGCTCTGGCTCTGTGCAGGGGTTCAGGGGAGGACAGGATGGGTTCTCCTCTTGGCAGGAGAAGGAAGATGGCCCTTTGGTGAAGGGGAGGTGGATGTACCATGGCTGCACCAAGACCTGGGTCTGGGTGATCCCTGTTTGTGGTGCAACGTAAGTGAGGGAGCAGGTGTAGGACACCCCATGTTTCAGGCCAAAGGTATCTCTAGGGAAAATCCTGCTGGCAGAAGACGGTTCCATACTCACTCTCTCCATGAAGCTGGTGGCTCTGTAGCCTTCACGTGGCATCGTGGTGATAGGGGCAGTGATGAGGCAGACGACAGCTCTGCCACCTCCTCCTGCTGCCCACAGGATCTCTGCCAGCGCCGTGGCCAGTGCCTGCCCCTGCTCGCGCTGCCCGAGCTGGCACAGCCTGTGCCAGGGGAAACCAGGGGCTGTGGCCGTGACACCAGGGAGGCGGGAGGCACACGCCACTGCCCCGAAATCAGAGGATTTGGTGGGAAGAAGCCTTGCCTGGGGATCAGCCAAGGCTTCTCTCCCAGTGCATATCCCCACCTGTAGCTGCACACCTGAACCTGGATCTGGTTTGCCTGAACCCAGAGGCTGGCGCTGACCAAGCAATGCATGGAAATAATTTTCATGTGTCCCGTGAGGCCCAGCAACTTACCTTTCCAGGTGAGTACATTCTGTCTCTCTTGTGAAGAGCAGGTGTGAGATGATGTGTGCCTGTACAGCCACCAGAACGGCTCTCGTTCCTCCCTAGGAACAGAAGAACAGCCCCTGCCGTCTGAGGAGTCTGAACGAGCACACGTCACCCCCAGCAGCCCCTGGCCAGCGGGACAACAAGCAGCCCTCTGGAGAAGAAGCTGCAGGGTAGCCCTGGCCATGAGCTGGGGGCAGCAGGGATCCCGTGGGTGGCTGCCCTCCCTCCCTCCCTCCCTCCCTCTGTTGCAGCGCTCTGTCCCAGCCAGTAGCCCCCAGCTCCAGGCACCATCTGTGCCTGGAAGCCCCACGGTTTGTTTTTTGTCCCCTCCAGCCTCGCAGCAAAGGGACAGAGGTCCCGAGGCAGCCCAGGGCTGATGTGAGGCTACACACGGGAGTGCCCGTGCCCGCTCCCCACCCTGCTGACACACACAGCAGGGCTGTGGTCCCTCTGTAGGCACAGAGCTTCGGAATGCAGGCAGTGGCACCCGTGGTTGTACTCAGCGTTTCAGCCTCCAGACAAGTTTAGGGGATTTACAATTTGAGTATGTATCTTGGCTTTCTGCTTTTTTGAGTGCTGTGTTGTGATGGTAAATAAGGAAGAAGAAAACCTCCCTCTCAGGAAATGATAGTTTAGGTGACCTGACTTGTTGGATGTCTAGGTGGGGCAGGAAGAATTAGGTAAGTCTAATTCTCAGAAAGAAAACAGGCTTTTTGCAACCTGCTGCATCTCTCCTGGGCCCTCCCTGGGAGCATCTCACACCAGGGAATCACAGTCCACGCCCGCAGCCAGCTGCTGGCTCTAAGCCATCCATCCCACTCCAGCTTCAGGCCAGCAGCTCCCGTGCAAGGACAGCTGTGGAGGGGCTGCAGCTGGAGCCCCGGCAGCCTGCCCAGCAGGGAAAGCTCAGCCTGGCAGGGAAAGCTCAGCCTGGCAGGTGGGCAGAGTGCGGGNTGGGCAGAGTGCGGGGTGCAGGTGTATGGGGTGCAGGTGTGCAGGGTACAGATGTGCAGAGTACAGTTGTGCAGAGTACAGGTGTGGAGTACAGATGTGCAGAGTACAGATGTGCAGGGTGCAGGTGTGGGGTGCAGGTGTGTGGGCTGTAGGTGTGCGGGGTGCAGGTGTGGGTGCTGCTGAGGCCCCCTGCCCTGGTTGCCAGCTCCCACGAGCGTCTGAGACCAGAAGCAGCTGGTGCCGGTGTCTGTGTGTCACCTTCCCCGTTCCTGCCCCCAGCGCGAAGGCCAGAGCCGAGTGCGGCGGGCGGAACCCGAAGTGCGCTGCTGCCCACTGGCAGCTGAAGAGGGGGGCCGTGTTCCTGAAGAGCAGCTCCTGCAGCCTCTGCGGAGGAGGAGGCAGAGGGGCCGGGTCAGATCTCTCATCCCAGCCTGAGGGGTCTCTAACGCCGGGGGTCTCGGGGTGCAGGGTGTGTGCCCACAGCCGGAGCAGGGTCACGCTGTCTGCCTACAGCCAGGCCTCACAGCTGCAGAGCAAAGGTGCTGCTTTGGGCTCAGAGCAGGCACTTCACTCAGCACTCAGCCACTCTGGTGAAGTGTGGCAGTAGTGTGTAATAACTTACATTTGAGTACAGTGCACATTTTGGGGAAGATTGCACTGGGGCCCATCCTGCCATTGCCCACAAAACTGCCAAGCTGCTGGACAACAGCACCTGGCAGCAGTGCTTTTGGGGCCAGGCACTCAACAGGAGCTAAAATCCCTCACTGATGGTGTTAAAGGCCCTTTCCAAACAAAACAATTCTATGATTCCATGATCCTGCCTCCTGTCTTGAGGCTGTTTGTCAGGGAAGCCCCAAAGTGCAGGAAAACATTGCCAGTTGTCATTTGACTGCTCCTCTCCCGAGAATTATTATTATGTATATCATACGATATTATTATGCATAACACATGATATTATGCATATCAGCTTTAAGGTTGCATTCCAGCCGTGTTTGTTAAGAGTCTCCTAAACAATCCATCCCCGTTCCACACCTGTTCAGCTGACAGCAGGCTGAAGCCTGCAATTGGAACACCGGGAAATGCTCCCCAGTCTCCTTCGCTTCAGGAGATTCAATTACAGCTCATAATTAATTCAGCAGGCAGCTCACCATCGCCGTGTCCAGGGAGATGGGGCGGCCGCCCACACCCTGAGGGAGCAGGAGGGGCCGGGGGACGGTGGAGGGGGGCTGCGACCCTGGGGACGGCCCAGCTCCGGGTGGTCCCTTGCCAGCGCTGCTCCGTCCTGGCTGCAGGGAGAGGAGCAGACAGCGCATCACCCCCTCCAGGCACCGAGTGTTCCCCCTAGCACTCCCAGACTGGGCACAGCGCCTGGCTGTAGGCTGGCACGGGTGCCTGTGTCTTCCAGCTGTTTTCAGACATTCCCAGGATGTCCCTACGAGCTAATGACTGAATTACAGCGAATACCCTTCAGTGTCTCCCAACCTAAGGGCACAGCAGGTTTTTCAAATACTTACATTTTGGAGATCTTAGTTTGTTTTCCTCTTTCATGTATTCTAAAACTCACTGTGAAAACCATTTGTTTTTGACAGAAAGGTAGGTCAAGTGTTGGACTGGTCTGCCCCTTTGATTTCAGCCTATCTGAAGAATACGTCTGTTTCTCAAAGGAGCAGCATGAGAAATGAATCTCCATAGATACCTGGGCTGCAGGTGTGGATGTGTGACCTCCTCAGTGTGCCAACCAAGGACAGCCCGAAACTGACCAGACAAACTGAAAATGTTACCTTTGGAAAAGGAGAAACCTGATGAGTTCTGCTGTTGACTTCCAATCTGAAAACGTGAAATAAAGTACAAATTAAAACACCCAACAGAGGCATTGCTAACTTGTGGAGAAACCAGAGTCCAACCAGAAGAGAACCCCAGAACAAAGGAAGAATAACAGCTGTAGCATTTATGTTACTGAGTACATGGAGACCTTTTGTCGTTGTCACATAAGTTTTGTAATAAAACAGAACTTTAAAAATTACATTAAATAACCACCTGGAATTAAAACCGTGTTAAAGAAGCAGAATAAAAATCTTACCCATGGAAACTGAAGATTTCTCTCCATTTGGTCAGATCAGAGATTCTGCTGGTGATCTCCTCCAGCTCTGTCGGCGCAGCGTGCTCAGCCCCGCGCTCGCCCATCGCAGCGGCCGCGCTCCCTCCGGGCGATGCTCGCTCCGAGCGATGCTCGCTCCGAGAGATGCTCCCTCCGGGCAGTGCTCCCTCCGGGCAGTGCTCCCTCCGGGCAATGCTCCCTCCGAGCGATGCTCGCTCCGAGAGATGCTCCCTCCGGGCGATGCTCCCTCCGGGCAATGCTCCCTCCGAGCGATGCTCCCTCCGGACGGTGCTCGCTCCAAGCGATGCTCGCTCCGAGAGATGCTCCCTCCGAGCGATGCTCCCTCCGGGCGATGCTCGCTCTGAGCGATGCTCCCTCCTGCTGCACTCCCCCCGGGCGATGCTCCCCCCGGGCGATGCTCCCTCCGGACGGTGCTGCGGGCGCTGGAGCCGCTGCGGGAGCAGCTCCCTGACCCGCGCTGCTGAGAGGCACCGACCTCCCTGCCCGTCCCCCGGGGCTGGCGGCAGCCCCGGTCACACCGGGAGCCCTCGGGGGAGCCGGTCCCAGCCCGCGCCGCTGCGCTCGCCGCGCCGGAGCATCAATGTTTAATGCCAGGAGAGCCGAGTGGGGACGGCGGCAGCGGCGGCTGCTCCTGGGGGGGCTGGCTGCGGGTGGCAGGAGCGTGCGGCAGGAGCAGGGGCATCTTCCAGCCTGGAGCAGGAGCAGGGGCATTTTCCAGCATGCAGCAGGAACCAGGATGTTTCCCAAACTGGGGCGGGAGCGGGGGCATTTTCCAGCAAGGGGCAGGAGCAGGGGCATTTTCATGGGTGAAGGGAGGTCCAGGGTCCATGCTCGGGCTCTCCCGGGGTCTTTTCTGGGGTTCCCTCAGGGTCCGTGCTGGGGCTCCCTCATGGTTTGCCCTGGGTGGACCATACCTGCTCTTTCAGCTGATCAAACACACAAACATTGTCTTAATTTTATTTTGCTGGTAAGAAGTTGTTGCTTGCCTCAGGAATAGCTGGGCTGATGCTCAGGCGTGGGGTGGGATGTGGGGGTGGTCGAGCCGGGCTTTGGGCACAGTGACCCCTGTGAGGACACTCAGACCCCAGGCTGGGGCTGCTCTTTCCTGCACAGCAAAGGAATGGGTTCGGTTTGCTGTGCAGTAAACAATACCATGAGATGCAATACAAATTATGTTTTAAGAACTTACATTAACATTAGCAAGAATATGTATATAGATGAAGAAGAAAATGATGAAAAAGGTTGGGAATTGTGCTGATTTGCAGAAGCCCTTCCACATTGTTAAAATCCAGGGAGATTCAGGGGCAGAGCTACCTTGGGAAAGGACACAGATGACAAACCTTTGAAGTAACCCAGCAGTGTTTTGCCTTTCACAGTAAAAGTGTAAAAAATGACATCAAACTCAGTAAGGCCTCGTGGGCTGGTGGATCCTGAAGCACAGAGGGCTCTGATCCCTGGTGGATCCTGAAGCACAGAGGGCTCTGATCCCTGGTGGATCCTGAAGCACAGAGGGCTCTGATCCCTGGTGGATCCTGAAGCACAGAGGGCTCTGATCCCTGGTGGATCCTGAAGCACAGAGGGCTCTGATCCCTGGTGGATCCTGAAGCACAGAGAGCTCTGATCCCTGGTGGATCCTGAAGCACAGAGAGCTCTGATCCCTGGTACCTGGGCCTGACCTGCAGCCGGGGGCTGGGTGGGTGCTGGGGGGGTTGCTCCTCACCCCCAGCTGGGTGCAGGCCCTGCAGACAAATAGGGCTGAGGCTCTCCACCCTTGCTTGTTCTGGGGGCTGTTTCCGTGTCCTGTGAGGAGCACCTCATCCCCAAGGCAGCCAGGTAATTCCATACTTTGGTGGCTCAATGCTCTGCCTGGGGAAGCATCTGTTGCTCCAGCTGACTTGGGGAGTTCAGGGGAGCCAGGACTGATGTGTCTGTTCTGGGGGGAGTTTAGGGGAGCCAGGACTGATGTGTCTGTTCTGGGCAGAGTTTAGGGGAGCCAGGGCTGATGTGCCTGCCTATTCTGGTTTCCCACTCCAGACCCTCATGTTTGTTCCTCAGTCCCTGCTGAGCTGCAGCCTGCACAGGAGCCTGTGTTATTGTTGTGTTATTGCTGCCCTTTGCCAGAGGTTCTGACTTGGTTTATTGGTGGTGTTTGATGAGAACTTGCAGAGCTGTTCTGTGGAGGGTGAGGGTACCTGGGCTCGCTCCCGTCGCTCCTCTCTGGGAAATGCCCTTTGCCTGATGAGCAAAGAGGGTTTGTTCAGCACCGCCAAGCCTGGCTGCCTCCCTCGGGCAAGCAGGAGCCCGTGGGTCCTCCCCTGCCCCTGCTGTGCTGTGTCAGCTTTGTCACCAAGCTGCAGCAATCGCTGGGGAAGTGAGGGCTCCCAGGGCTCTGGGTTGGAGCACTGTTTGGTTTGTTAGAAGAAAAAACCCAGAGCGTTTTATGGAGAGAAATGGTGCTGTTGGTGTGCGTGTGAAGCCAGATCAAAGTGCAGGTGTTTGGGTTTTGCCCTCTGAGCACTGCAGTGTGAGCTGGGCTCTGAGGGGTGTGGGGGCACAGCCTGGGCGTTGCCCTGTCCCTTGCTGGGCGCCTGTAAGTTTTCTGTGTGTCCTCGGGCCCTGCTGCTCTGACGTGGTCACGGCTGCATCCTTGCCTTCACCAAGGCTGAGGGGAAAAGCTGCTGCTGGTGTGTGTTTGTGCTGAACCCACTGAGCGGGCCTCCCAGGTTCAGCACACTGCTCCTGAGATTCCTGTTTTTCTTCATACCAGCCACTTTTCAAACAGTTTACAGGAAAAAAGTCTTAATAAGGTCTTACCCCAAGAAAGAGGGCTTTTCCCCCCAGACATTACCATACAGTACATCCCCTTTTGTTCACTGCATACACCACACTGACACTTATGTGAAACTTCCCTTTTGTTACCTTCCCCAGAGTTAATAATTCACAAATTGGTACATTTGGTGGTTGTTGACGTAATAGCGACAAATTTCTTTACTTGAAATGTTCTTAAATCCCATAATTTTAATACATGAGGTCAACCGCTCCTGTGATTGTCCCTGAATCTTTTGATTTTGAAAAGGGAAATTCAAATCCAGCGAATCGGATTAGCAGGGCGTTGAGGAAGTGCACCAGGGAGCAAACCAGGATGGTCCAGAAGGAGTTCGCAAACTGTTCAGTGTGCGTCTTGAATGTAAAAGTTCCCTCTTTGAAGTTAGCAATTTTCTCTGAAAGGTGGTGGATCTTCACCTCTGAGGAGAAGAGAATCATGATGAGGCAGCCACAGGAACCTGAAAGGGAGGGGGAGATGCTCATCACCTCAGCAATCACTCAGCCATGCTCTATGATGTGTGCTGCAGCCAAATACCCCATGGAGACTGGCTTTATGGCCACTTGGCTTTAACAGGGATTATTTTTGGAATCCAAGCCAATGGCTACTGAAGTGAGTAAGCTTTTCTAATTGAATTTGGCTCAGGACCAGGAATATTCAGCACAGCTGTTTTAGTGCCCTGAGCCAGCAAAGTTTCTGTGCTTATGTTCAGTTTAAGTTGCTCATTGTCCCGTTGAGCATAACGGAGCTCTCTGCATTCCTGAAGATAAACAGGTACCAAAGTCCTTTGTTAAATCGTGATTGTGACGTGTAACACCTTGTAAAGTCAGGGTAGATCTGCCTGGCAGCCAAGCCAGCAGCCCGGAGGGTGGGTGTGTGGCAGAGGGACAGGGACACCCCGCTGTCCCTGCAGGGCAGTGGCTCTGAGACCAAGCTACCCTGACGAGTGCCTGCCCCTTGCCCTCTGGCTGCTCAGCTCTTCTGTCCTTGGGAAGGCTGTGCTGCCCGTGGTGACCTCGCCTACAGCGTCTGGGACCCTCCTGCTGTGGGAGCAGTTGCATCACTGACATATTTTGGTTGGTTTTCCCCCCTTTTCCTGCTGTGGGGTGGTTCCTGGTTCTGACTGTGTGCTGGGTGTCCGTGACTCTGCCCTGGCGTCCTGCAGCTGCTTGCCCAATGCCATCCTGCCACCCACCCTCGTGCGGGTTGTCCCCACTTTATCTCTCAGCTTCAATTTGGAAAACACACGTTTTGACACAGCAGAGTCACCCTCCCTCCTGCCCAGCTTGATCTTCCCAATTTAGAGCCAGTGCAGCCACAGTCCTCGGCTCGCCCTCCGCTGCTGGTGAGGGGTCGGGTGGGTGGCGAGCTCGGGGCGCTGCCAGCGCTCGGGACAGCCCTGCTGGTACTCACAGGAGATGAAGCTCCACAGGTACAGCCCCACGGGGCCGTGCAGGGTTTCGTAGGGGCTGCCAAAAGCGTTGAACATGAAGAACCCTGCTCCCACCAGAGCAAAGACAATCAGCACTGCGCAGAAGAGAATGACACTAACGTGGATACTCGCAGGGATGATTTTGAGCAAATCTGGGAAAACTGAAAACAGAACAAACACAACATTATTATGCACATTAGGCAAAGTTGTCTCTGAAGTCAGGCCGGGGGTTCCTGCTTGTTTGTGATAATTGTTTTAACCCTGCTCTTCTAAATGGACCAGATGAAGTTATTAACTAGAAGTGGTTTTCCATGGATGTTTGGAGACAGAAAAATTCTGTGAAACTCAGAAGCATAGACTGGCCAGGAGAGAGAGACCAGCTCCAGGGAAAGGCTCTCCTCCCTTTCCTGTGGGTGGTATTTGGTCCTCAATGTGAATAGCTATTTGGTCCTTAATGTAATCTGGGGAAAACCAGTAGGTTTTATTTGAGGAGGCAGGTCTGGCACAAGGTGTCACAGAGGCCTCTCGCAGTGCCAGTGTTATGGGGCTGATCTCCCTTGGCTGAGGGCTTGGCTATCCCCTCTTCTTTGGGAGTGGGACAGGAAATCTTTCTTTAGACTTTGGTTTCATCTATGTTCATGAGGTCCCACAAAGGTTTGTGGCATAGGAAATGAAATTATGCTGTGATTATGGATGCACAAATTCAGGAATCATTTATTCTAAATATTTTTATGCAGCTTTTAAGCTACTATTTCAAATTGTGGTCCTGTTTGCCTAGGATACAGGGATAGCCATTCAGACAGCATGAGAGAATGATTTTTAAAAATTCCCGTTTGTTTGGCAAAAACAGATATTTTGGAAGGAACTGTGAAATACACTTCACTGCTACAAGGAATAGTATTAATTCCTGTGACACTATCTGATGTATTGGGAAAACATGCCAAACTGTGTATTTAATAATACAATTTTGTATTGTTTATTTCAAGAAAACAAGTTAGGGTATTGACTCTTCCCCTTGGCACCTGCAGCTATAGCTGGTTATGTCGTTAAAATTTTATATTTGATGCATCAGGAAAAATTAATTCCAGAAGCCATGTTGTCTTGAAAGGAAAACATTCCTTCATGGTGCTGAATGAACCTGTGTGTGCTGCGCATGGCAGAGACCTTTAGAGAATGAACCGCTGACCTAGAAACTGATGGGAATGAGTGGGAACAAATGGAGCAGAAGTTTTCCCCAGCTGAACTGGGTTTGCTGGCAGAGCAAATTCATATTACAATTAAAAGAGATACAGTGGTCAGAGGGGAGCATTTAATGGGAACAGGCACAGAACTAAATCATTGAGCCTATTTTCCGTGTCTGTTCTCCTCAGACGTGCTGAAGTGCAGAGTGCATTGAGCTATGGCTGTGTATTTTATAAGCTGGTCCTGCTTTCCAGAATGCTCCTGGTGAGCTTCCAGGGTACTGAGGTGATGGGAGGGGGCTGCTGCAGCCCCAGGGAACAGGGTCAGCATCTTGTTCTCAGTGCTCTCTGAGGTGAACGCTCCTGCCCTGGCTGCAGCTTGTCCCCATCCAGCTGTGCCTCACAGCTGTCACTGACTGAGCCCCAGGGTCAGTCCCAGAGCTGCTGGCAGCTGGACCAGCCCTGGGTCATAAGTACTACAGCAGTAAACCAAATCCTTGGGATCACACAGACACCTCTGAAAATTCACCAGGGTGCAGTAACTGCACATTGGGATGGCACACAAAGCAATCAAGAGGGAACTTCAGCTGTATAAACAGACGAGTGATGGAATTTAGAGAGAGCAAATACTAATACTGTATTAAATCAACTTGGTCTACTATTCTGGGAAAATGTTACATAGTAAATCATTTCTGGTACCTAGTCTGGTAACCTTCCCTTGCCTTGAATCACTGGTGTGAGCAATCTGCATGTGCTGTGGTAGCAGAAGGATGATTATTAACTGTGTGCTGTAGCAACTTTGGGTGAGGTATTGTATTGTACAGACAACAACTGGCTTTTACTGCCTGTTCCATGTGCTGCTGGGTACAAATGTGTCTCACCATAATTTTTAATTGATATTCTTATCCTTGAAGAGTAATAGGTTATGAATGCAGAGTGAAGCCATTACTAAAACTCTGACATTCTGGGTGTCAGGTACCGAGTCAGCCAGCACTCCCCAGACAGCCTCCCCCAGCCCTTCTTCCAATTAGTGCCACAGACTGAGAACTTCTGGGCTGCTTTGTTTCTCAGTAGCAGCCAGTGCCCTAGCTCTTTCCTGAGGTTCTTGCTGGTTTAGTTCATTCTTCTTGACAGCACAGAGGTGATGTTGTAATGCTGACACACAGAGGAAGATGACAGAGATTAATTAAACCCCCCCAATACTCTTTTTTGAAGTAATAGTATAAATCTTTTGTAATGCGGCTATCTGTGTAACTGCATTACAGATTCTTGAAGACATTAGCCAGGCTGCATTAGAATCATAAAACAGGTTATTGACGCTGAGTTTCAGGGCGCTGTAGGAGCAGCGCTGCCGTGCACGGCCCGTGCTGCGGGGCTGGGAGCGAGGGGCCGAGCGGGCAGCGCTCCCCCGCCCCGGCTGCCGTGGGAAGGGACGCCTCGATCGCCATCGGTACTCACATGAGAACTGCAGGGGCCTCCCCCCGAGCCCGCACTGCCGCACCCGCTGCCCGGAGAAGAGCCCGTACTGGATGTCGCCGATGAACTTGAGCAGCTCCGGGCCGGAGGCGTTGACGAGCAGCGCTCCGGTGCTGCAGAGCACCGAGCCCCTCACCCAGAGCTGGCTGCCCACGGCCGCCGCCGTGCCCAGCGCGCAGGCCAGGCTCAGCAGCCCGGCTGTGCAGAAGATCAGCTTCTTCTGCGGCGCCGGCATGCTGGCACTCGGGCTGCGGGGGGACGCGGCTGCCGAGCGGCGCTGCCGAGGTCCCGGGCGCTGGAGAGCCCCGGGCACAGAGCCAGCCCCGTCCTGCCCGGCCAGCCCCGTCCCGAGAGCCCCAGTTTGTTTTCTTAGTTTTCAGCGCCCGGCCAGCCCTGGCTGGAGGATGCTGTAAAGGCTCTTCTTCCCTGTGTCCCTCTGTAGAGCTTTGCAGATGTTTCAGTGCATCCCCTGTCACTTGATCGCGAGGGTTTAGGATGACAGATCTCTGTAATTTGATGAGTGCTCTGCTCGTCCCAGCCCTCGGGGGAGTGGATGAGTGGGGGGCTCAGAGACGAGCTTGGCTGCTCTATCTGATTACCTGCTCTCCATAAAGGAAGTTTTCAGAGGGTTTATTTTTGCAGGTTTTATTCTAAAGCCAGCAATGCTGAGCTGCCCTCTTGGGTTTTTTGGTCGTTGTTTTGTTTTCTTAGTTTTGGGCTTTGTTTTTTTTTTTTTCCTTCCGGGTTGGGGGGGGGGGGCACCTGGAGAGGCACCATGGAAGAACCACCTGGAGATGCTCGTGGTGTCCGTGTGTCTTCTGCACCTCTGCTGGGGGAAGGAGTGGCTGTGCTGCCTGGGATAGAGGGTTTGCTCCATGCATCTCATCCTGTTCTCCTCACCCGAGAGCCCGTGTGGTCCTGCCAGGCCCCGTGTGCCTGCTGAGTGTGGCTGGGCAGCGGCAGCACCGCACTGACCTCTGCGAGCTCTGGCCAGCGAGGGTTCCTCTGCTGTCTCCAGCCTGTCACTGATGCCTGGTGCCACTGCAGGACACCTCATGTTGGTTTGGTCAGGTTTATGGGCAGTTTACATTGCCTTACCAACTTCTACAGTTTTCAAGACCGTAGAACAGAAGAGGCTGTTTGCTTGTGTTTGTTGCTTGGCAATCACAAAAATATCAAGAGAGTAATTATTTCCTGAAGAAGGACACTTGTGATGAGCTGTGGTTGTTTGCCTTGCTGAGCCCTGATCCACTGAGACTTCCCCAAACCCTCCTGCTGCTGTTTGCTCCGTGTCTCTCCCTGGGGGCTGCACAGCGATGTCCTGCTGCTGGCACCAGGACTCTGCTGATGCTCGTGGGATCACAGCATCATGGAACAGGTCAGGGACCTCTGCAGATGATGTGATCTGTGCCCTCCCTAGGCAGGGCTGGCCAAAGCAGGTTCCCCAGGACCGTGTGAGNCGCACCCGCCGCGCTGCAGGGATGTCACCACGGGCGGTGCTGTTGGTCTTTTTTTGTCTCTTGTTTCCTTCCCCTCAATAAACTTCTGCTTTTCCCTGGCAGAAGAGGCCATAAGTCACGAGGGTGTGTTCCCTGTTTTCAGCTGGCAGCTCGCGTAAGCCTGTAAGGGTTTTTATTTTGTAAATAGGATGTCCACTACTGGGATGTCTGCTTGCTGACATGGTTATTGTTAAAAATGTTCTTTGAAGGGCAGCTGTCTGCTGCCTGTGTTTTGATGTGAGCCCAACTGAAGCATGTTTGGAACCTATTTCCTGTCNCCAAAGCAGGTTCCCCAGGACCGTGTGAGGCTGGGTTTAACACCCACCCCAATGCTCTGGGCAGTCTGGTTCAGCCACGGAGCTCTCCTGGCAGCAGCTCCCTCTCCGAGGTCTGTGGCTTTCCCTGGTCGCCGCAGTGTGGGCAGTCCAGAGCCCAGGGGCAGGCAGGGTTGTTCCCAGGGAAGGTGCATTGGTGCTCTCTGAGGAAGGGNAGCTCGCGTAAGCCTGTAAGGGTTTTTATTTTGTAAATAGGATGTCCACTACTGGGATGTCTGCTTGCTGACATGGTTATTGTTAAAAATGTTCTTTGAAGGGCAGCTGTCTGCTGCCTGTGTTTTGATGTGAGCCCAACTGAAGCATGTTTGGAACCTATTTCCTGTCTGTTTTTCCTGTTTTAATATCTTAGTTTGAGCCTTAATCATGGATCACACGTGTTTGAGTGGTGGGCTTGGCAGTGCTGTCTTAATGGTTTGACTTGATGATCTTAAAAGCCTTTTCCAACTGGAATGGATCTGTGATTGCCTCCTAGCTGGCTCTTGTGTGGCAGGTTTCCATACAGGCCACAGGGGCTCCCATCAGGCTGTATGCAACTCAAAACCCAGCATTTAGCATTGCTGATAGAGGCTGAGCTCTTTGTTCATGCAGTTTCAAATAATGGCAGTTGTTGAACTGTTTTGGTGGGAAGGTCTGATGGCCCCTAAAGATGTAGCTTCACAATGAATTCAGTACCAGGGCTGCTGCCTGGTGAGTGTGGCCGTGTGCACTGAGCAATGGAAGGACCTCTCATTTCTGGTTCTCTTTGACTTGTGTGGATTCCTCAGGAGATTTGCCTGAGTAGGAGGACTCGAAATCTAGAAACCTATGATGTGTCATAAAGCAGTAAATTCACTTTCTTTTTAGATGGGGTTGCAGAGAAAACTACTGACCTTATTTCTGGCCACAAGTATTTTCCATCTGACATTTCCTTGACTCAGATAATCTCTTGTGCACAGCTCCAGAATGATTTTCACAGTGGTGATTATTGTGAAGGTGTAGATCCAGTAAACAGTCTGTATTGGTACTGTACAGTTTTGAATTGGAATAAAGGTTTTTGCACTTATCCAGACTGGGAGTGCCCGTGACTCCTCTGCAGCCCCAGTTCGTGGGGGGCCCCTGTGGGGGCAGGAGCTGATTTGGGCAGAAACAGAGTCCTCAGCAGGGTGAGCTGGAGAATGCAGTAGTGACTTTCTCACGTCTATAACAGCCCTTCTGTGAGTTCATGTGTCACTTTCCTAGGGCTTAAACCCACTCAAATTTCACCTAACATTTGGACTGCATGTATTTTATTATCTGTCACAGTCTGTCACAGGTACTGCAATGGAAGAGAACTGAGGAAGAATAGCCTTTTCACCTCTTAATACTTTTTGGTTTAAAATGGTTGGTGAGACCTCTGAACTTGTCAGTGTCCTGTGTAGCAAAATACAGCTTGGTTAAGTACAGCTTGGTTAAGTACAGCTTGGTTAAGTACAGCTTGGTTAAGTACAGCCTGAAATGCCCCTCAGCAGTGGGGATACCTGGTACGTGCAGCTTGGTACCAGGATTTTCTGGCCAGTGTGCAGTAGTGAGTGAAGGACAGAAGAGAGTGATTGATTTTTAAGGACTGATGTTGAGTTTCTTGAAATCACTCTGTAGAATCCTGAAACTCCATGGATATTTAAGCACTTAGGGCTCTTCTTTTAAAGCTTGGGGCTCTGCACTTGTGTTTAGTCTTGCTTCTCATGTTGTCTTTGAAGCCCATCTGAGTTCTTACAATGCCAAGAGATGTTTTTCACTTCAGAGTGAAAAAGTCCTGTTTTGAATGTGGTTCTCACGAATGGGGCTTGTGACAAATGCAGAGAGTTGATATTTGTCTTCCTGAGATCACTTTTCAGAAATGAAACAAACAAACAAACCTCCCCACCCCACTGTGGGAAAGGAGCTCTGACAGGTCTTGGAGTCATGGAGCTTCGATTTAACATTTGTAACTACGTGAGAGACCCAAATCCGGGTGTGCTGAGCTGCTTGACAGGAAAGAGAGATAAGATGAGCAGAATAATATCTGCAGAATCAGTCTGTTTTCCCAAGTGCTGAGAAGATAGAGCATGTGCTGAGCAGGCTTGTAATGGTTTCAATAATGCAGTTAGCATTGCTTTGGTTGCTCAAATTGCTTAGTTACCTGTCTGGGTATTTTCATCCTTCTCTATTTTGGGAAATCCAACCACAGGTTCCTCCTCATCTAAAGGAGTTAAAGTACAAAATCTCTCTGGAATGAAAAAATTTATTCTGTGACTTAAATAACTGATAGTGACCCTAAGAGGAACACACAGCTTGCTTTTTCTTTTTATAGTAGACAACATTTAAAGCAGGGTTAATGTTTTGTTGAATGTGGTCTCATCTTTTGAAGAAATGTGCAAATTTCCTCTCTCTGGGCTGCTCTCAGGGCTGCTGTGTACGTGCAGCACTTGCCTGGGCCCTGGTGGGTGCAGTCGGGAGCATTTTGTGCCCTGTGCTTCACTCTGCACCTCTTGCTGCTGCACATTTTGTTGGTTTTAACCTCCCAAACTTTGAGCACAGTTTGTGCATGGAGTAGCACGGCCTGGGAGCTCTGGGGTGGCAGATGGGCAGATGTGTGTCCCAAGGTAATGAGCTGTCCTATCTCCAAGCTCCTCAGGAACAGAGGCGTGTAAATCTTTCCTTTCAGTGTGTTCCTAATTGTGGGGCTTTCTTAAAAGCTAAACCCAAACCAACTCTTCCCGAATTTTCTTCACCCACCTTTGCTTCCGGTTATAAACTGGTGGAAATGATGCTTTTGGTTTTCTCCAGAAGGCTCTGACTGAGGCTTTCAGGAGGTTACAGTTATTTTGGATCATGGCTAAATGACAGATGTTGGGAATGAGGTGTCTAAACTTGAAATCTTGCTTCAGAGGGGTGTGTGCTATGTGCTGTAGACAATGTCTCCCATTTTATGTCACCTTGAAGTGTTTTTGTCACATCAGTACTTGTGGAAGGTTTCAGGGAGGGTCTTGTCTGTGGAGAGTTTCCCTCAAGCCCAGGGAGCTGCTGTCCTTGCCTGGCCAGACCCATGCTCTGCTTCAGCACCTTGTGTCTTGTTTTCCCCACAAAACACTGTCATTTAGTGATCTGTGAACTGATCTTTTTGTTTTCCTGCCCCTGACATTTTAAGAGTAAGAATGTGACCCTGATGCTGCTCTCTGAGGCAGCAGTTTGAGCCCCTCTGAAGCGGGGTCTGCACCTGCCCAGGCCAGACCAGCTGCAGATGCAAGACCCCAGGTAAGACAAATCCAGAGGCCGATTATTCTGAGAGGTGCTGCTTGATGTGTTCTGAGTGTGTGTGAGTAATGTGGAGCTGGAAGGGAGGAAGCCCTGAGGTACAGCCTTTGTGAGGCAGGAAGCGTGCAGCCCCACATTTGTTATTTCCAGTCAAAAGCAAAATAATGCATTTGATGGCCAGACCCTTCAGCTGCTGCCAGGGCCCCGTGTTCCAAGAACCCAGCGTGTGGGAATGGCTCTGGTGGTGCCAACTTGCCCCAAAAAAGTCCACATCAGTGGAGGGCAGAGTCTTTTGAGTGTTCTGCATTGCCCTCAGACGTCGATAGCATCCGTGGTTCTGTGGGTGGCAACTGCATCTCACCACAGCAGTGGTGGTGTCACCGTGGTGCTTCATTTGGGTGACAGAAAAGCTTTTCCCCTCCTCCCTGCACTGCCCCTGCCCTCGTTGTGTAGCATCTCCTGCTTGCTGTTGGAGTGCCTTGCCAGGAAACCTCTCTGGGGTGTGTGTGTGTGCACAGCAGCCTCGTTCAGCACAAACTTGTTCTGGTTCTCTGAGGAGGGAGGCTGGGACAGCTGTGAAGCAGGAACTGTCCTGCTCTCGGGTCTGTAACTCCCAGTCACTGTGAGGAAAGTGCTCACTTGCTGAGGGTGCTGTGCTTGGCTCCAGCCCTTGTGATGGTCACTGCTCTGTGCAGCTTCCACTGATCTTGGGCAAAGAAGGAAAATCACATCTCTTTAGTTTGCAGGTTGGTGTGTGGCAGTGTTCAGAGGTGGTGGCCAGCTTGGGAGGGATGAGTGAGATCAGCAGAGCCAGCTCAGGAGCACACAAGGAAAAAGTGCTGGATATAAGCACATACATCCCCTTACTGCTCTGTAAACACGGGGTTCTAAAGACACACGGTGTTTCTTAAAAATGTCAGAAATAAAACGGAGCTTTTGGGGAGTTTTTTGACCTTGGCTATCTGACAGATAATTCACAGGTAGGGGAGATGTTTTGTTTTGTTTTGTTTTGTTTTGTTTGTTGTAATGTGTGAGTGGGATGCAAGTCAGAGCCTGAAACCAGACGGAGGAGGTCTGGGAGAATGAGTGTTTGGAGCGTGTAAACATTGTGTGCTCGGTGGGCTGGGAGCCTGTGGGTGTCAGACACTGTTCCTCTTCCTCTTGCTCACAAAGCACGTCACCCTTCCCTGGTTTTGTGAAGCAACTTCATCATAAAGAACAAGTCAATTTAAATACAGCTGTGACAAATGAAAACATTTTACGTGTTGTATTTCTCTTGGCTTTGTTTGGTGCTAGCAAAAAACCATGCATTTATTTTAATAATTGTTTTCTTGGTATGTGTGAGCATCTCTAATTGGTAAATTACACTGTGCTGTCAGGCTTAAATGAAAATATTGCCTTTACATCTTGGAGGCCTGGCACGCAGATCCCAAGTTCTCTGCAAATATTTTATAACGTTTTCTGTTGTGAATGCAGAAGTGCTGTAGGTGAGACAGCCTGGATTTCCAGCTGTGCTTGTCTGTAGCCCCATGGGAACTGGAGGAAGCCCCGTGAGGAACATTCCAGATCCCAGCTCTTGTGCACAGGGGTTCTCGTGTTCTCCACTGTGCTGGGAAAAGACCCCAAATATTGAACAAGCCTCAAATGGGAATGTACCTGCTTAAGAATTATTATTATTTTAAAACAACAGTGATAACTTTTTAACAATATCCTTTTATCCCTTTAAATCCTTTCAGTCCAGGGCGTGTCATGTGAGAGTAGGGTGTGATATATACAGTTTTCTTTACATTTCTTACCTCACAAAGTTTGGGTTCTGATTTGTTGCATGAGAATTGTTATGAAAATACTGAATGAGCTGCTTTGAATGCTTGCTTAAAATACAATTCGTATTTTGTCCATTTTGCAAGGATTAGAAAAAAGATAACTTGATTTGGCTGTATTTCTGAAATAATTTTGTTTGGCGGATGGAGATAACCTAAGCAGCTGGATTTTGCCAATGCAAATTGATTTTTAAATTTCAATTACTGATTATTCTACATATGCATAAGTCTTGGAAGTAATTGTAAATTGGATTATTAATAAACCTAGTTGCTGTTTTATGAATTTATATGAAAAGAGATCAAACAAAGAGAACATGCTGGATACTTAGACTTTTTATCTTCATTTTACAATTCACTTTAATTTTCTGCAGTAACACACTGTTGGCTTTTGTCATATTCATTGATGCAGCAGCAAGGAGAGACAATGGAACTTGGCAAGAACTAGACATTTATTTAAGAAGCCTGCAGGTGTGGTGAAAGCAGATACAATAATTTTCAATGCTTTTTAAAATCCCTTTCTGGAGTGAATAATGCCCTCTAAAATGCTTTACAGTTAATCTTGTCAAATCAGCTTTGCAGCTGAAGAGCTGCTGTTAAATAATTCTTCACTTGATAGCACCAAGTCATTCCATACAGTAAAGGCACGATGTTTAACTCAGTGAAGGTGAGTTCAGGTGTCTGCCACCAATAGCTCTGGGGTGTGTTTGGGTCAGAACGCGTGTCCCTGTGCGGTGCTGGTCCCGGGTGGGTCAGCAATGATCCCTGAGCTGTTTGTGGAGGGTCCCCGAGGGCTCTGCGTGCTCAGCCCCGCTGTGTGAGCGTCTCACGGCTACGGGCCCTGGCCTAGGGGCTGTTCCCCCCTTGGCTGGGGCTGGGGCTGGCCCAGGTGCTGCAGGCGGGCACGCTCTGCCCGTGGGCCCCATGGTCAGCGCCGTGCGGCCGCTGCTCGTGGGCCCCNGCTGTGCGGCCACTGCCCGTGGGCCCCGTGGTCAGCCCTGTGCGGCCGCTGCTCGTGGGCCCCGTGGTCAGCGCTGTGCGGCCACTGCTCGTGGGCCCCCTGGTCAGCGCTGTGCAGCCACTGCCCGTGGGCCCCGTGGTCAGCGCCGTGTGGCCGCTGCTCGCCCCCGAGCTGCGCCTCCGCCTCCGCGGGCGCCGGGGGCTCCTTGGGGGCTGCGAACGCCTCCGAGACCTTCAGCCTGAACGATTTGGAGAGGTGGTAATAGAGAATGGGGTCGAAGCAGAGGTTTGAGACTGCGAACAGCAGGGTGGCCTCCTTGGCTTTGAAGAGAGCCCGCTTGAGGGGGCAGCTGGTGATGGTGTTGCTCTGGCTCAGCGTGTAGGGGATGCGCACGGCGTGGTAGGGCACGAAGCACAGCAGGTACCCGGCCGTCACCAGCAGGATGTGGGCCAGCGCCTTCCTCACCCGGCCGTAGCTCTCGCTGTACTTGTGGCGGCAGAGCTGCCTAACAATGAGGAAATTGGAGATCAGTATCACAGCTGAGAAATTCAGGAATATCGCCGTGCAGATGAAATTAGTGAACACGTGCCAGTCTCTCCCAAATTTTGTTTTGAAGTCAATGCATCCTACGCCGGGTCTTTCTTCAACGTGTTTTATGGGAATAACCATGTTAGGCACAGTGACGAGGAGAACCATGAGCCACACGACTGCAGACAGTGTCTTGGCAAACCCGGGCTCCTGGATGCGGTAGATCTTAGAGCTGCGCATCAGCTGGAGGCAGCGATCCATGCTCACAAACCCCAAAAATATGATTGATAAATACATGTTCAGGTAGATGAAGCAGGCCGTGACTTGGCAGTGGAATATTCTCAGATTCCAGGACGCAATTCCTAGGTCAACAATAATCTTCACAGGCAATGTCAAAGTCAACAAGAAATCTGCAGTGAGGAGGTTGATTAGGTAGATGCTCATACACTTCTGTTTCTGACCCTTCTGTGTGAATGCCCACACTGCGAAACAGCTTCCAATAATTCCCGTAAGAAAAATCAAGTAGTAAAAATAGGTAAAAGGTTCCATTTCTTCATAGAGAAATGGACATTCAGAAATGTTGCTTGACATTGTGAACTCCTTGCGTGTTGGCTTTGCTGACAGGAGGTATCAAGGACCTACAGAAAGAACCAAGAGGACATCAATGGCATCAACCTTTCCTGAGCAACAGTGGTTATCCTCTCAGAATTTTGTTTGATTGATTCTAAGAAAAAAATACTATTAGGAAGAAATATTTTTATCTCTTTGTGCTGCTTACCAAATATTCAGGAAGGCTTTGTTCTCATGCTGGAAGAATTAGGAATGTATTAGGATTTGTTTCTGAAAGCATAGAGCCTTCTGAGCAGCATTTCTGCTACAGCAGCTCTTCTGACAGGGTTTGGTTCAACTCCCTCCTCCAGCCTTTGAATCTGTTTAAGTATCTGGTTAATAATGATCATACTAAAACATCATAACTTTTGAAGGATTGAAACTATGCCTAAAACCCAGTAGTATTTGTGGCATCCCCATTCTGTAAAAATGTGCTGGGAGTTCTGAGGGAATGCACTGTCCAGCCAGTGCACAGATGTGTCAGGTGGCTGAGCAAATGGCACTGATCAGTCCCGAGGTTTGCAAGCTGCTCCCCATTCCTACTTGAACTGGGAACTAATTAATTGTATGTTTTTCTGAAGCCTTTAGAAAAAGCACATTTTGAAAGATGCAGATAATAAATAGTTTTGTTCACTTTCTTTGTAGCCTTCAGTAGAAAAGGAAAGCAGAAAATCTTGGTCCTATTTTAACGAAATATGCTACTCCAAGACGGAGAGGTTTTTGTTTGTTTGACACTGTGTCAGTCTGCTGCAGAGAATGGCTGCGGGAAAGGCTGTTCCTGTGACTTTCTTGGAACCAACACATTTATATCTTGGGTAGCATCAGACTGCAACACTACTTTTTCTGTATATTGTACCTGATTTTTATATCCAGTATGAGAACTACTGCACATATAATTTCATCTGTAAAACTGTACCCAGATTTGCGTGGTTTGTAAAGCAAAATGATAACAGATGCTCAGGTTTGAAGTGTTGGAGGCAGCAGTTTTTTCCTGGAGGTTGGGTCTCTGAGGGATCTCGTCCTGAGCACAGGAGCCGGGCAGTGCTGGCTCTGGGAGGGGCAGGTGGTGTCACTGGGCTCTCTGGGCTCTCTGGGCTGGCCTTTCCTGCACCCTGGCACAGTGCAGCCCAGCTTGTCCCCATCCTCCACAGGCCAGGGCCGCCTGCCAACCCCAGCCCTGCAGGGCTGTGACCGGGGGACACTGGCCACTGGCACGGCCGGGGTGGTTTGCCAAAAGCTGAGCCCGACCTCCGAGGTGTTTGGCAGTCAGATTTTGGGCTGTGTGTTCAGGGAGGTCTAAATAGGCTGTAGGGGACAGAGGCTGAGCCCACGTACCTGTCCTTGGGGCCCGGGGTCTTCTGAGCATTGGTCTGCCAAGGTCTGGTGTCCCTCTGTGACCGGTGTCCCTCGGTGACCGGTGTCCCTCCGTGACCGGTGTCCCTCCGTGACCGGTGTCCCTCCGTGAGCGCTCTCCCAAGCCGGGCTGCGGGACCGCCTGCCCAGGCTGCCTCTGCCGGCTCTGAAAACGTGGCTGTGGTTTTCAAATGAGCTGATTGACGCAGTTAAACTCGGCCTTCAAACAGCTGAATCACGTGGGAGTTACCCGAAAGAGCGGTGACAGAAAGAAATAAGTGCTCACGGAACAGCCCAGAGCCAAATCTTTCCTGTTCTGGGGGAGAGGCACCGGGGGCTGCCAGTGTGTGACATCAGTGGCTGTTCCTTTGCTTTGGTTTTCGTGAGTCTGGAGCTCTGTTTCCCCCCTTCCCCGCATATATCTCACATTTAGAATCTGTCTGGAATCGGGATTTTGCAGTGTAGTTGGTCCTCATTCATTTTAATGCTCCTGCATGAAATCCTGTGTTCTGGGAACCTCACAGTGTTTGTTTTAGAGCTACACCTTAGTTGGCAGATTTGAAGGCACCTGGGGATTCTGCTGATCACAGTGAACACTCTAAATATTTGGATATTTTCCAAGCACTATTAGAAATAAAAATGACACATTAGGGAAGTCAGGGAGATATTTATTTTTTGTTTGGTTGGTTTTGGAAAAGATAAGAAAAGATCTGACACCATGCTGGGGGTGAGGTGCTGACAGCAATACTGAAACTCCAAATGGTGGCCCTTGGTTGTAGTTGAGAATCCGCAGGAATTTACTAACCCTGCACCAGAGTTTTGTGGAGGAACAGATGAAGAAGGTCTGGTTTTACGTTTAGTCATAAACTGAAAGTTCAGACCATATATGTCAAAATGTTTGCAAAGCTTCATAATCTGGAATGATCCTGTGTCCAGTTGTGAGCAAACAGGGACTCATTTTATGGTGCTCTGCTCATGCAAAGCTGATCTTCCTGCACTTGTAAGGTTTTTTTAAACCCAGTCTGCAGCACTGGCAGTAGTTTCTGCCTGCGTGTCTCTGTCAGTTGGTTTCCCCTTTTCTGTAGAGTTGGTTTAGAGCTCAGGGAACTTTTCCAGGTCTGAAAAGACGAAGTGGTGGTTCGGTAAACCTTTGCTGCATCAAGGTCTGCCCTTCCTGCAGAAGTACTTTGGGAAGAGAACAGACATTGGAACGTGAGTTCCCTGAGTGTGTGAGGAGCTGGCTTGGGGTATCTGAGGCATGATGTGCTGGGAAGGATGTGAAAGGATTAATTTACCCAGTGCTGAAGAAAATTGGCCTCAGTTCATCCAACAAAGTAAGAAGCAAGGCCGAGGAGGTGGAGCAGAGGCTTGGTTTGGCACTGGTGTTACTTGGGACTTGTCACTCACAGGGTGGGATTGCAGCAGGACCAGGGGCGTGGAGCCATTTCCTGACTAGGGAAGCTCTTGGAGGAGGATTTTTCAGCATGAACAAAAAGCTGGAAATGTAGCATCCCTTCTGAACATGGGTGTTGATCACCAGCCCTTCCCCTGGTGCCTGCATGGAGATTCTTGTCATTCCAGTGTCAGTAATCTGGTGAGCACGCAGTGGATATGTTGGCACGTGCAATAATGGGTTTAGACAGAGAAGTAGCACCTGGTGTCCTGCTGAAAGCCCTCTTCTGTTGGTTGCTGGTTGTGATGTGCTCTGTTCCTTTGGGACATTTGGGTTCATGAGTAACATCCTGAAATGTGTGTCACTGTATAGACACGAACCTACACTATGTTTGTACTTTCCCGAAGCGTATTTGACCTTCTGGATTTAGAAACTTCAACCTCACTTGAAGCTTTCAGCTTGAGGTGCAGTTTTTGATACAGCTTTTCCCTAAAGGGGAGGCAGAGGAAAAAATAAATAACGGGGTCGAGGCAGACGTTTGCAGCAGACAGCACCAGAGTGAACTCCTTGGCGTAGTACAGCAGCCTCTGGGACTGGCAGGGGAAGTGGGAGCTGGTCTGGCTCAGGGTGTACGGGGTCCTGCAGAGGTGGTAGGGCACGAAGCAGACCACAAACACAAACATGATGGTGAAGATGTTCCGGCTGGTTTTCCTCTTGGCCGCATCCGAGCCCCTCCGGAATTTTTTGTAAGAGCTGTATATTTTTTTGGATATGGAAGTGTAAAATACGATTAGCAGAAAAAACACAACCCAGAAAATCCCCGTGCAAATATAAGTTGTTGCTTTGTGCCACTGTCTGCCAAGCTCACTTTTAAGACCTATACATTTTCTGGAGTAACTGTCTTTAGTGATTTCATTAGTTAAAATCATATTGGGAAATGACATGATCATTAATAACAGCCATATGATTATAGAGACCACCTTGCTGTAGTTAACTGTGTGAACAAAGGAGGTGAACAAAGGCTTGACGATTTTGTAGTATCTGTCAAACCCGATGAGGCCGAAGAAGGTGATCCCGATGTACATGTTCATGTAGAACACAACTGCTGAGTATCTGCACACAAACCGGTTCAGCTCTGGAGGGGCAATTTCTGCATCGGCCAGGATTTTGAAAGGAAACGTCAGGCTCATGAGGAGATCAGCCACAGCGATGTTTTTGAGATAGACAATGAAACTCTTCGTGCTGGAAACGTAGAGGAAGACCCAGGCTGCCACGGCGTTGAGCGAGAGCCCCGCGAGGAAGATGAGGCAGTAGAGCAGAGGAATGACTGTGGTGGTGATCGCCGTGCTGTGGCTGCAGTTGTGTCCCGAGGTGCTGGAGTTGAACATCTTACAGTGCCCTCATTCCTAGGAGTAGAGAAGAGAGTGTATCAGTAGGACAGGGTGGTGCTGGGCTTTCTGCTAATTACTCTAAGTTTTCTGCTCTCACTTCCAGATAAACTTGGCGTTCCTCTCAGAAATGACCTCGTTCCCACACCACAGCATTCCCAGCAGGGAACGCAGAGAATTTTCTGAGTGGTGCCATCTCACCTTCTGGTGATGTTCAAGGGAAGGTTGCTGCTGTGAACAGAGGCT
>VYXC01008359.1:8639-28029 GCA_013397175.1 Platysteira castanea
ATGACCCTGCTTGAGCAGGAAGGTTGGACCAGATGACCCACTGTGGTCCCTTCCAACCTGACCCAATCTGTGATCCTGTGACTCTGCAATGACAGGTGACAACTTCCTCTAGCTATGCAAACTATAAAATTTTCCTCAATCTGGACTTGATGGAGCACAGCTGCCTTCAAATTGCTTGAAGATAAGTTTGAAGATCAAAGCAAACCCTAAGTGGCCATCTTGATAGGTTGAAAGGAAAATCCTGTGGTGCTTCTTCCTAACCTGAGTGCTTTACACTGATGGCAGCATCACCCATGGGTTTCTAGCACCTGACTTAACTGCCAATATCTTCCAATTTTTATGTTATATAATATAATCCATAATCCATGTCAGGAAGGAAAGCACTGGGTTTTCTTTTTAGTGGGTATTCCAGCTCACTGGCAATGAAGCGTCACTAGTGGTATCAGAGGCTGCATGATGACCAGGGGAAGTGGATCTTTTGCTGTCAGCCTCTGGGGAGTTACTCTGCAGCTGACTTTCACATGTTTTTGGCAAGAGGCTTGTTACATCTGTTCTCAAGAAATTTAGTACTTAAGGTACCAACTTTATGCACCTAAAAGAAGGAAAGATTCTCTACCAGTGTCATGTCCTTGTTTTATGAAATTGAAAATATACAATATCATTATATACAAAAACCTGGACATAGTATGAAATTCTACTTCCCTGTGATAATGGTACAGATAATAATCCAGTAGTCAAAATCACTAATGCAGCCTCATCCTTCTATATTTACAAGTAATCAATGAGAAGTAGAATAACATCCAGAAGTTAAGGTTAATGAAATCAAATGAAGAATTTTGAAAAGTCAGATGTGTTATTGATATGCCTAAATATTGACTTTAGCCCCTATGATTAGATCAATAGGGTTTAATGTCAGAATGGACATATCATAACAAAAGACAACAAACTTCCCTTAGGAAATGCCTAGTTGTGCACAATGCACGCTCTTGAACTAAAGCATACTTTTTAGAAAAGAAAAAAAAGAAATCTTGACCAAAGTAATTTCCCCCAGTATGAATCATGGCCTGTGTTGTTTCAGTGACTATTACTTTGCAGAAATGCCTTCGTTTTGGCCAGAATTTGTCTAACTTCAATTTCCCATTTCTTAGTCTTGTTAGGAGTCTGGTAAATAGAGAAAATGGTCCTGCATGTCACTCCACACTGCAGCTCACACCCAGGTTCTAGCATAACCTGGGGCCTTGGTGGGCAATACTTCAGCAGGCTCAGTGCCAGCCTTATGGGTGTTAAACACAGTACAACACTCTTTGCTCATGAGGACCACAAGCCACAGTGTTTTTCTTCCATTAGAGAGACCGTTAATTATAAGATTATCTTTAATGAAAGAGCCATGGAGATGCATATCGCTTTCTTGGATCCTAGGTATAGTAAACAACCAATAATGCTATTCTTGTGGAATGAACAGCTATTTATCAGTTATGGTCATTGCTCAGGGAAAAGTTAAACAGCACAAGGCTGGGTCAAATATTTGTGGCCAGAGAAAAGGAGCTGTTCATAACTATGTTCTCAAGACCTGTCCCTTGTCCATTATCTATTTGCGTGCAATAATGGTGTGATATCATTCTAGGCTTTAAAATTAATGGCATGTTAATACAAATTAAAATGCGTCGGAGATTTCTTAGTTTATTGGATTAACAAGCCGTTTTTATCAAACAGCATTTTAAAATGTCTCAAATACACCAGTTATTTTTTCAGACCTTTTTTCTCAACCCATGCTGATTGCTAACAGAATTATCATCCTTTCATTTAGGACCTAAGTTGATTTTCCATTATTTTGCCTGGCACAAATGTCCAAAACAGTAGGCTGAGTACCTCTTTGTGCTCTCGGCCAGTATTTGCTTTAGTCTCTTGGAATGGTTATGAGACATGGTAGGGAAAAAAGTCAGTGCTAGTGCCTCAGAGGAGTTTTAAGCTATTTTATTCAATAGGAGATTAAACAATCTGATGTTCAAAAGTGTTCTGTAACATCTTCTTCCATTATCACCAGAACTGAGAAGTGTTTAGCAGTACTGACAGAAGGAGGGGCTTTTATGAGATCTATAACAAAGATATTTATTGAATTGTCATGTTTCCTGCACTATAAATAGTAACTGGACCAACTAGCAGAGGATTATTGCAGATTTCTTTTGTTTGTAAGTAGATTTTTCCATAGACACCTCTGCAAACTTTTGTTTCCCTCATCAATTTTCTGGTTTTCCTACTTCTTAATTCACATTCAGCAGTGTTATTTTCTATTTCTCTAATCATTTTTATATCTTAGGGGAAAAAATTGTTTTCAATTCCATGCCTAACATTTAAGAAATAAGAACAATAATAATAATATTTTCAAATTCCTAGACAATTAGGGGTGACATGTGTCTCCTACTAGGTGCTGGGGCAGTGGGATGGTAGCTGCAGAATATTAAAGAAAAAAGCAGCTTTAAAAATTAAGGAAAACTAACAAAACAGAAAAGAAGGAGAGATATTATTTTAAGCTTCCCAAAGGAATGTTTTTCAACAGGACAATTCAGATTGAAACATTCTTGAAAGTTTTACCTAACAGCATTATTCACCTGACCAAATTTGTTCATCTGTTCTAAGATCCAAATACATTTAACACTCTTCAGACACTCCAAAAACAATCAAAAAATATTCCAAGCTTGTACATGCAAGGCTCTTTGAAAGAGCTCCTTTGAAAACACAGAAGTTGTTGTCAAATTTTTGGAGTCACGGAGATGTATAATTGTGGGAAAGCTATGTAAGATTTTTTTACTTTTTCACCTTTTTTTTCCAAGAAAATGAGGAAAACCAAGATACAGAGAAGTTAAATTACTTTATCACAGCGTCATGTAAAACTGTCAACACACCCGGACGGATTCCTTGAGAGCTGAATAGTTTGGTTTGCAGTTGACACAGCAGATGTAATACTGCAGGTGTGACACTCCAGTCCATATTTATGTGCCATATGAAACTAAAAACCAACTTTCAAGTCAAAGCAGTGTCACCTAGTTTAACATTACTTAGCAACTTTTTAGCAAGGCTCTTAATTTTGTAGCGTATTTGGTGCCTACCATAAAGAGAGTGAATAAAGAGACACCGTATCACTTGAAACAAATCCACGCCTGTGAGTGATCTCAGTGGTCTGGATTTCCCCAGTACTTGATGGAGATACACCGGAATGAACCGCTCCGCAGAAGTGAGAAGCTTAATTTGTACAAAACCTTTTCAAGGAATCAAGCACACCACAACAAGAATTACAATGCACCGAGGTCTTCCAAATACTTGAACTCAGCAATCATGCTTCTATCCACTGATGCGCTGTCAGTGGTGAGCTGGCAGATGCAAGACTTCAGGCAGGAATGCTATACCCATACAAACTGGAAAATTACGTCCTGCTGCATGAAAATGATTGCATTAATTTACAAGCAGACAAGGTCATCATTTTGTTGAAACTTCTTTTGTGTTTCACAAGTGAAAGTGACAAAGGCAAAGCTTCATTAATGCCCTAGTAGTCCCAGACAAACAAATCAAGGTCCAAGGGAGATGAAATTCCTCCTGCACACATTGCAGGTAATCAATCATCAGAGGTGCACTATCATTAGGAGGGGCCTGCGGTCACCAGATGCTTTGATGCACCTTGTTCTTCTGCCACAAAAGACAGCTGTCATCACTGTAAGACAGTTCTGGTGTGCTAGCATCATTGCCAAGCTGGGTTTCAGGCTAGTCTCCCTCCCAGAGAGAGTTTTTGGTTTAGTACCAGGCATCCTGTACCCACAGTGCTGACAAGCAAGCACGTATGGCTCACATAGCAAATGAAGGCATGACCCTAGGAGAGTTTGGGAAGAGCACAGGCTACCCAGCCAGTGGGATCACTGGGTCTTTGTGTGACACAGAGCTCTGCAGGATGCTGTGGAGTCAGGAGGCTGCAGGGGCTAGTGAAGATAATGGGTACCAACAACTTCAGAACCACCATGTGATGCCACACCACCAGGAATATGCTTAGAGCTGCTAAGCTTGCTTGAAGATTCAATTTTTACTGAGATCTTCATAAACTTTTTCACTGTAAATCAAGGGAGACCCTTCTCTGAGGTTACTTTCCTAGCTTGTTCCGTACTTTGAAATACATCTTAAAGTGGCTCAGTACTGGGGCCAGTCCTGTTTAATTTTTTTATTGGTGATTTGGGCAAGGGGATCAAGTGTCCCTTGGTCAGCTGGCAGATGACACAAAGTTGGGTGGGAGTGTTGATCTGCTGGAGGGTAGGAAGGCTCTGCAGAGCGATCGGGACAGGCTGGATCCCTGGGCTGAGGCCAGTGGCATGATCTTCAACAAGGCCAAGTACAAGGCCCTGCTCTTGGGTTGTAACAACTCCAGGTAGTGCCACAGGCTTGGGGCAGGGTGGCAGGAAAACTGTCAGATAGAAAAGGACTTTGAGGTGCTGGTCAGCACTGGCTGAACATGAGCCAGTGTGTGCCCAAGTGGCCAAGAAGGCCAATGGCATCCTGGCCTGGATCTGCCATGGCCAGCAGGACCAGGGCAGGAACTGTCCCCCTGTACTTGGTACTGATGAGGCAACACCTCAAATCATGTGCGTAGTTTGGGGCCCCTGATGGCAAGAGGTACCACTGAGATATTTTTATACAACAAAGTATAAGATTATGGCTATTCTGTGACTGTACAGAGATAAACAAAAGTAAAACAAACTAGTCACACGATAAACAACTGTTACAGCTCAATTAACTAAACCAAAGTTGCAGGCAGAACAAAAAGACCCCCCACAAAGCCTGGCAAGCTTGCCTCCATCCTGAGACCTTGGAAAGTTACTGCAAAGTCTAAGGCTTTACTGAGCTATACATGACTACTGAGAGTTTCTTGTCAAGAAAGGAAAAAAAAATAACCCCAGAGGAAGAGGCATAATTCCAACAAAATGTTCCATGTTGCTCTAAGGGAAAAGTAAACACATAAATGTGTTATCAGGAAAAGAGAACTGACACTGACCTGGTTGGTTGCCACTCATCTCTCCATGATGTGAACAAGCTTACTTGCAACAGACAGTCCCCTCCTTACACCCCAAGACACAATCCACACCCCAAACTTCAGATTTTACTGCCGTTTTCCTGTGGCATATTAATGAACAAAAGCAGAACTGCCTATAAACACATTTCTGAAATAGTGTTTATAGTGCAACAGCATTCAGCTTCTACTCTACTAACACATGAAATAGATACTTCTGAATGTGCTATATATCAACCCGAAAGTGATGAAAATACTTAACAGCTTTATATGATTTTTTTTTTTTCTTAGAGGAATGAGTGTCTTTACAGTAGCCTTTGTTATCCCCAAAATGTTATTTTGTTCTACTCCATGCTTTGTAATGACACATGTCTTTTTCAGGTTTGAATACCTATTTGCATACACAGTGATTTTTTTATTTCCATTTTCCAGAAAACTCCATATAAAATTCTGCACAAGTGGGAGTGCACTCACATTTACATGAGTAGGAATATATATCTTGGATAGAGATCTTTGAAAAGTTGATTTAAACCCAAAGTAAATTTTTTTCATCAGGATTAAAAGCCTCCAAAAAAGTAGATTACAATGGAAATAATGCAACTGTGCATCTAATAGCAGCTTTGCAGAAATAATGCAACTGTGCATCTAATAGCAGCTTTGCAAGAGCTCTTCAGTAGAGCAGGAGTAACATTTAGAGAGCAATACATTCCACAACAGTAATTTGTAGTTTTAATACCATATTTGCAGTGAAAAAGGGAAACACTAAACAGCAGTACAAAAATTTTACTAGCAGTATTAATATCAATGATTCTCGTAAAACCAATAGCATAAATCTTGCTCTTAGCACCGTAGCACATTAATTAATCAGGCCTGCCATCCTCATTTGCCCTTGACTAGGTTTCACTGATGATTACCCAGTGGAAAATTCGGCCCCTTAATGCAAACAATATCCTATTTAACACTTTCTTTTCAGTGCCTGACTTTTGGGGGTGGCAGAGGCACCTTCAGGGAAGGAGGCTGGAACTCCATTCTTGGCTCCAGACACCTTCTGCCCTTTAACGCTTCATATAGACTAAAAACCAACTCGGAAGGAATTGCTCTGCTCAAACAGAACAGCTTCTCCTTCAAGACCTCTTCTCTTTTCCTCTCAACTTCAGTCATAGGATTACTGCCAAATATTTATGCATCCTTTGAATGTGAGGCAAGAGATGTATTAAGTGCTAAATTATTCTAATTTATTCGGCTAAAGGAACCATGTGAGGAAGCACAAAGCCTTCCCTAATTTTTTGCATTTTAGGCCAGTCACAAGTTTTACTTGTGAAGGACAGAATTATATTTTCTTGTTGGTAGTAAGAAAAAATCTTGTTGGTAGAGAAAAATCATCTAAGAAATGAAACCCTTGTAAATAAAATATAATTCACAGAAGGCACAGAATTTTCCTCTGGGTCATTATTAGTGAAAGCCAGTGAGGGGATAATAAGAACATGAGACCTGATTAATTAAACATTTGCACTATTGCGCGTAATTACATTTTTGTGAACCATCCCGTGGACATCTGTTTGCACGGGGCCACGAGGCTGGCCACGCTGTGCTCCAGCGGGACCCGAGGCAGAGCCCAGCATGGGGCGCGCAGCCGCCGGGGCCGCGCCGCCTCCCCCAGACCCAGCCAGCCTCCTGCCCTGCCCGCCCGGGCAGCGCAGCACAGCCTGCCTGCCGCTCGCCGCGGCTTCTTCCCAGAGGGAGCCTCCAGACTGGCTGGGTTTAGTGCTCTGAGCTGATTCGCTTACACACATCGGTCTGTGGATTTGCGGCGACAACTGTACATTTTCACACGAGGTTATCAGAGTGCACTGTGGCATGTGCCTGTAAGTGGGATGTATTCCCACCTATCTTACACTTCAGTCTAGGTTCCAAGTCATATGCAGCTCACAGAAATTAATGTCTGTGCTTTTACTTGAAACATTGTATTAAAGATCCGTGCCATGACGTACTTGCAGCTTAAAGCATTTTTTTTCAGTTTTTAGTTGCTAATTAACTAATCTGTGGGTTTACAACATTCTGACAAAAAGCTCTGAGCTCCTGAAGTATAGTAAAAACCTTGGCACCAGCCTTATCAGCTAGATTCTGCAGAGTTACTCATAGAGACAGCTTCAGCCTGTTTAAAATTTAGTGTAGTAGAAACACTGAATTGCCATAACACATACTTCCACAATAACCCTAAGCCACAGCAGATTTCCACTCCAAACTATGATTGAACCCACAACATTCGGGGAATCTGCTGGAACTGGCTAAATTGACAGTGCTCCAAGCAGCCCTGTCACGACCAAATCATGCCTCTTTCTGGGAAGATTGGGAACAGCTCTGCTGCCTTTTGGAAACACTACATCCCACTTCCCTGGGAAAAGTTCAATATTTTGGTTCATTCTTTGGTTTCCTCTTCCTGGTGTAATTTGAGGCATCTGAAAATATTCTGTTTCTAGAAGTGTGGGTCTTCAGCAAAGCACTGCTAAGGAAGAAATAACATGTAGAAAGACAATACAGTTTCATGTATTTATACATTTTTAAATTCAGATTAGCAATTTTCCAATCTTTACCCCCTCTTTCAGTTGATAATTGTGTTTGAGTGACTTCACAGCACTTAGGGTTCTCCTTCCCCTGCCCAGGTGAGAACAGCTATTAAATCAGAATATTTCTGAAAACGCAGATAAAGTAACATACAGGAATAGACCACCTAAATAGGTTGTTTCTTACACAATAGTTGAAAGGCATAAGAGGCTTTACAGCAACCAGGACATAGATGTACATGATCAGAAAGAATAAAAGAGAAAAAAAAAATTGTACAGTTGAAAACTTCTGCTGTGTTTTCTGTTTTAAGAGGAATGGGTGTAAAAATCCTGTTAGCAGAATCCTGCCAGCCAATGTGGGTGTCAATGTCTTGTGTATGCAAACAGATAGTTGGGCTGTGTTCCAGTGCTACAAAAATCCAACTGTCATGGGTCAAAGACACATGCTGAGTTGGCTTAACAGTTTTAGGAACTCATTGCTAGTGCTTTTCCCTTGCAGTAAAACACTGTCTTCCACAGCACCACCTCATTCTTGCATTAAATGAAAACATTTGTATCTCATTAGTGCCTAGTTTCCCTCCAGTATGTCTTCTTCAGCCTGCACTACAAGCAGCCAGTCCCAGCATCCTGCTGCAAGAACAAAAAACTTTGAATGCCCTCGGGGTCTGACCACTAGTGGGGCTGGTTCTTGTGTGGGCCCTACAGGTAGGAAAAAGCACCTTCCAAACCTTGGAAGATGGGTACAGGCTGGACTGAGGGCCTTGCACTGAAAGGTGAAAATACACCTGTATCCTCGAGTCACGTATTCAGACAATCTCACAAGATGTATGGCACATTTTCAAGGAAACAGAATGCCCATGAGCTTCTCCTGCATGTCTTCTTTTTGTCCCTACTGTACAGCATGACTAGATGATTTCACAGAATCATAGAATATCCTGAGTTGGAACGGACCCAAAAGAATCATCAAATCCAACTCCTGGCCCCGCAGAGGACACCCCAGCAATCACACCTTGTGCCTGAGAGAGTAGTTGTCCAAACACTTCCTGAAATCTGTCGGGCTTCGTGCTGTGACCACTTCACTTGGGAGCCTGTTCCAGTGTTCAATCACCCCCTATGTGAAAACATTTCCTAATACCCAACCTAAACCTCCCCTCACACAGCTTCAGGCCATTCCCTCGAGTGCTGTCACTGCTCACCACAGAGAAGAGATCAGTGCCTGCCCCTCCTCTTTCCCTCACGAAGAAGTTGCAGAGCACACCGAAGTCTCCCTTCTGTTCCTCTACTCCAGACTGAACAGACCAAGTGACCTCAGCCTCTCTTCATACGGCTTCCCCTCAAGGCCCTTCACCATCCTAGCTGCCCTCCTTTGGACACTCTCTAATAGTTTAATGTCTTTCTCTTATTGTGGCACCCAAAACTGCCCCCAGCACTCGAGGTGAGGCCACCCCAGCTCAGAGCAGAGCAGGACAATCCCCTCCCTTGCCCGGCTGGCAATGCTGTGCCTGATGCCCCCCCCAAGGACACGCTTGGCCCTCCTGGCTGCCAGGGCACTGCTGACTCATGATCAACTTTTAATCGACCAGGATCCCCAGGTCCCTTTCCGTGGCACTGCTTTCCAGCCTCTCATTCCCCAGTCTGTCCACACATCCAGGATTGCCCCATCCCTCATGTAGAATCTGGCACTTTCTCTTGTTGAATTTCATACAGTTGGTGATTGCCCAGACCCCTGATTTGCCAACTTAACAGCTCCTCTCAATTTAGTGTTATCAGCAAACTTCCAGTCCTGCATCCAAGTCATTCATGAAGATGTTGAAGAGCACAGGGCTGAGGATGGAGCCCTGAGGAACCCCACTAGTGACAGGTCCCCAGTCTGATGTCACCCCATTCCCTGTAGCCCCTTGTGCCCAACCCGTGAGCCAGCTGCTCACCCATCACATGATGTGTTTACCCAGCTCTGTGCCTGACATTTTGTCCAGAAGGATCCTGTGAGAGATGGTATCAAAAGCTTTGCTGAAGTCCAAAAAGATTACATCAGCTGGCACTTCCTGACCAACAAGGTGTGTTACCTTGTCATAAAAAGACAATTTAGTCCTAAGGGTCTCTTCCTCTAGACTGTGCGATGCCCATGAAAGAAATAAATCAGTTGTGAATACAATTTTTTTTCTAAAGAAAAACTCCTGTAAGGTTTTAGTAATTTGATAGATTTCATCATAATTACTCCTAATTATTTCTTGCATTAGCCTGGTGAACATCAGGCATTTAAATACAAGATGCCTGAACATCTCCAGCGGGACAAGCTGCAATGTGGGGGAGCTACAAGGAGGAGCTTGACAGATACTAGAAGCACAGGCCACTTCTTAACATGACAGAATAAGAAAACTAAACAATGATGAGAACTGGTGCCAATTTTTAAACTGGATTTAAACGGCAAGAAAATGCACTTTGCTCCATTCAAAACTATTTATCCAGTCATCATTTTCCGGCAGTTTATCGTAAAAGTCATATTGCACACAGGTTCTCCACTCATACCTCCTGATGGTCCTCACAAGAATCTAAATAACTGAACTGAAGCGCTAGGAAAGATACAACAGGAATAACCCTAATTCTCTCCTTTGTACAACTACATTTGAAAAAAAGGAATGGAGAACTAAGATGTTTAACAAATTATAATGTGGCTGTGTGGAAGAACCCAGTTCTCTGAAACACTGAAGAAAAAGGTATCATTTTCATAAACACGTTTCCAGGGCTAGGCTTAATCCTTCATTTTTCCTCTAGGGTTATCTTTAAAACCAGATACAATTCAATGTTGATTGAAACTAACTATGAAGAAAACAGTAATTTTTCTTAGTTGTCAGTATGTTTTCTTGGTTTTTATAGGTCTTAACCATAGATTATGACTGAATTTGGTGCATTTTTTTAATGAGCAGAAAGAAAATGAATAAGCAACACAAAAACCTTCGTGAAATCTGGTGTCTTGAAAGGAGGCTGAGAACATGAATCCCGTAAGTCTATGTTAAAATTTACTCTAGAACAGTGTTTGGGGCCAGGTACTTAATCACTCTGTCCCACAGCTTACTTCTGCAAATGACAGATTTTGATCTTCCACTGGCTCTAACGCACTAGTGGGCTCTCTAGATTAAAAGCACTAGGTAGTCATGTTGTTATGATAGCAGAAATACAGCAAACCTGTTCAATTCTTTCATGAGATAGGATTGCTAATTTGCTGATTGATGCCTTTGGAAATACATGCCTGAGCACTGTCAGCATGATGCTCCCCTCCCTCATACATATTGGCATAATATGGAGAAGTGCTTAGTACTGAAAACTGTGTGATAATCAACTTCCTCACTTTTTTGAGGAACTTGGACAAAAGAAATAGAGTGAAATCTTCATAGTTAAGCTACCACCGCAACTTTGCTATTGAGATAATTGGCTTTGCCAGAAACTGCACTTAATGGTTTGTGAAAACAAACAGCAGGGAATTCAGAACAGTTTATAGGCAACAGAGAGTAACCAGGGCACTTAAAACCTTGTACTGGCCAGTGTTGATTGGATGATGCAACTGCAGAAATCAATTCAAAATATTTATAAGGGCATCAGATATGACAGAAAGGGAGCAGGTGAAAAAGATTGTAAGTAACATAGCACTACTGTCCAAATATGTGATGGGAATGTGCGAAGCAACAAGCAGTTCACAATGGTTTCAGTCCATTTTGGCCTTACAAATGCTAGAGCAATATGACGCCCCATGGGACAGCCAGCCCTTCAGAGGAGGTGGCTGGCCAGACGAGACAGCCGCAGACTCCTACCTGCAAGGACCCCCAAGTGCAAAAATGCATCAAGGCTTGACTAAGAAACTGACTGGTTGAAGAAGGGAGAGTTTTAGCAAAGAGTTATCACAATTGCCAGTCAATGCTTGCAAAGACCACTCAGTGCAAGGGGTAGCTCTCTGGGTGAAGCAGCTGCTGCATCAACAAAGGCAGCAGCAGGAGGCTGCAGCCCTGCAGCCCTCTCTGGACCTGTGCTATGGAGAGGGCCAGGCTGGGTTTCTGACATTCTGGAAACCTAAATTTTGCTTCAGTTAAAAAAAATAACTAACCAAATTAGCTAGTACACAGGGCTGAGTCAACCTTACTTACTCAGTTTGTGTTTTAATTAAAAATTTTTACTTAAACACTGCTAAACTGTAGAAATTCTGTGCTTTGAGCTGTGACTCACTTCCTCCTACTGTATTTCTTCGCTATTTGTGCTACAGAACTTTCCTTTTGTGCAACACTCCATGATGGAGTAGTCTTTAATGTCAATTAAACATATTTTTGAAAAGACATAGAAAGGAAAACAGGGAAAAATATATATAACCTTTGCAATATGTAACGAACTGGAGACACCAAGTAATCATGATGCAGACACTTTTTCCTCTTCAGTGAACCCCTCCAACCTAGGTTTCATTCTTCTGCTTTTAAAATTTTATTTCAAGCATCAAAATGTGAGACTACAAAATCTAAGAAAACCACAGATAAGGGAAATGGGACCCACTTAAGATAAGGAGTTAGAATATTCGGCTCTATTTATCTCACAGTAGGAAATGTTTCAGTTTAGAATTTAAAACTCTTTTAGACCATAGTTACAAAAGTCTTAAAATGAGCTAAAGGCACTTTACAAAATGTTTTCAAAGTCTCAGAGAAAAGAAATGCTTAGTATTGTTATTATTTCTCCTAGAAAAAAGATCTCCACCCAAGGCAGGAGAAACACTGAGAAGCACATATTGACTGAGTAACATTCCTTAAAGCATTGTGCATCCCAGAAGGTAAGTGATCAGCTCGAGTGTAATGCAGGTCTGGGTGAATAAAAGTTCCAAAGTTCCTATTTACTTCAGTGGGGTCACCATTTCCCATAGGAGCCATCCCAGCTTAGTGTCTGTTATTTAGTCCTGTCTCCAAAGCACCAACATTACGGTCCTTTCTGCTGTCTCCATCTTTGCAGGTTTTGTCCAAATATTTTATAACTGATCATATCTGGTTATCAACAGCCAATCAAATTGACAACACACTTACCTTTTCTGTGTCATCTGTCCTCATGGAAGACATACATATTTCTGGTAAACTTGTGCACTCTGGGGCCTGTCTTATTAACCCACTTATCATTCAGCCACTATGTACTTCCTACTAAATCAGCAGGAAAACTCAGAATGAAAATCGTGCAGCAGAAAAGATCATGTCTTGCAGTTCCCCTGAGCTGTGGGAAAAGATCCTTCTGAAGGTGATTTCTGGTTTACATGGCATAGACCTTTGAAGTACACTCAATCTGGAATCAATTCAGGAATTTACAGATATGGGTTATCAGACCTTGTTTATTCACAATGATGAGAAGAGTTTAATTAATACCACACATATTGGTCAATGCTTTGCTTTTAAACCTTACCTTTTGCCCACCAGCCAATCAATATGTATTTTAATCTTCTTCCCTTTTCAGACATGGTTTTAACATCTCACAGAACAGAGTAGCAGACTTCACAATCATTAATCGCTATTACCAGCTCTTTCATTTTCTGAACATCAGCAGTTTCTATAAAATCCACTTTCATCCATATGTTTTATTAGCCATTCTTATTCACCACTTGTTTCTGAAGTATTCTTCTTTAAAACTACAGAGGTTCTATTAACCAGGATTACAAAATAGTTCTTTTATCAAATTTCCTTTCTACTCTTAGAATTTCCCATTTGACATGGAAAAAAAAGATAAAAATAAAATTCAGTTGTAGATATACTTCCATATCTATCTACAAAACCTAAAATATGGATGAGGGAAATATAGTAGTTTTCCCTGATACAAATACAATTAAGATGTTTATTTTGGGATCTAGTCAAACATTTTAACCTGAGGAGTTCTAGGAGACAATTAAGCCCATGAAAATGAAAATGTTTAAAGCCCTGTCAGTCACAGCCTACTAAAAAGCAGATATATTTCTGCTGATCTTTAGTCACATGTAGGACACAGTAACAGTTGATACGGTTTAATATTTGTTTCCCTCTCTGTTAATCAACAAACCAATAGCTACAGGTAGGTATGGAAGAACCACTTTCACTGGCCTCTCATTTCAGTTTTTTTCATGCAATTGAACTCAAACATAAAATAATAGTGGACCACAGGTGGGAGCAGAGTCAAGTGACCCAGAAGAGTATGGTATTGCTGTCCAGTTGTGCAGGAATGGAGTTAGTAAAGCAGAAGCTCATCTGGAGTTGAATCTAGCAAGGAATGTGAAGGACAGCAGGGAAGTACTCTACAAGTATAAGAACAGCAAAGGGAAAGTGTGGGCCCAGTGCCGAATGGAGCAGGGAAACTAGTGACAACTAAGATAGAGAAGGATGAGGTACTTGATGCCTTCTTTTTCTCTGTCCTTGCCAATAAAATCTGCTATTAGGAATCCTAGGCCACAGAGACCAGAGAGGTTTGAAGCAAGGAAGACTTACTTAGTAAAGATGGGCTAGGCTAGGGAGGAAATAAGCAGCTTATATGTAAACTCAAAAGTGCTGAGGGAGCTCTGATGTCACTGTGAGGCCACTTTCAGTTGTCTTTGAATGGTCATGATGACCAATCAAATGAGAGATTCCCAAGGACTGAAACAGAGAAATACCACTCCAAGAACAGGGGCAAAAAAATTCAAAAAAATTGGAGAACAGGCCCTTCAGCTTCACCTCAGTCTCTAGGAAGGCAATGAGCAACTGCTCCTGGAAACTGTTTGCAGACTTTCTAGAATGTGGCAACTCGCTTGGTGGATGAAGGAAGTGGATGGTTTTCACACTGACTTTGGCAGCATCTCTGACACTGATGCCTGTAACATCATCACAGACAAGCCAACAAAGTACAGGTTAAATAAATGAATGGTGAATTTAAAAGTGGCTGAATAATCAAGCCCAGTGCGGTTCAACATCTCCATTAATGGCCTCGAGGATGGGATAAAGTGCATCTTCAGCAGGTTAACAGATGATATAGAACTGGGCAGTGTGATTGATGCACCAGGGCATTTTGCTGACCATCAGAGGCATTTCCACAAGAGAAAACTCCAGGAGTTCAACAAGGAGAAATTGAAAATCCTGCAACTAGGGAGGAATGACCCCAGGCACAAGTATATGCTGGCTACCCAGACAGAGATCTGTTTTTCAGAAAAAGGTTTGGGGTTTTGACCAGCAGCAAGTTGACCATAAGGCAGCAAAACATTCTCACAGCATAAAAGGTCAACAGTATCATGGGCTGTTTTGGGCAACAAGTGATCAGTAGGTTGAGGAAGGTGAACCTTGCACTCTGTTCAGCACTGGTGAGTCCACATGTAGCCATACCATGGCCAGATCTGGGCTCCCCAGTACAAAAGAGACATGGATATACTGGAACAACTTGTGCAGGGCAACAAAGATACTTGTACACACCATACTACCTTCCATATGAGGAGAGGCTGAGAGAACTGGGCTTGTTCAGCCTGAGGAAAAGCCAGCCAGGGGAGATGTTGAGCACATATATAAAAACCCAACAGGGGAGAATGAAGACGAGGGAGCCAGATTCTTCTCTGTGGTGCCCAGTGACAGGACCAGAGGTAATGGGAACAAACTGAAACACCGGAGGTTTCCTTGGAACATCAGGAAACACTTTTTCACTATGAGTGACACAGGTTGTCCAGAGGGGTTTTGAAGTCTGCATGGTTGAAGATATTCAAAGACCCACTGAACACAGACTGGGAAACCTGCTTCAGCTGACCCTGCTCTGAGCAGCAGTTTGGAACTAGATTTTAGAGCTCTTATCCAACCTCAGTCATTCTGCAATTCTGTGATTCGTAAGCTAGTGGCTTGTTTACAGTTATATGCTGAAAAAATTTATGGATTTGATCACTTAGTTCTGTGATTCATGAGAATGGTCACATCACTTGTGTAGTGGTATCATGGAGCAGATGAAGTAATTATCATAAAACAGGAACATTGCCTAAACAAACCAAATGCTCTTGGGTACTTTAAGCTATAGACAGAGGAAATGAACTATGGCACCTTAGGATATGCTCATCCTCTTGTTTGCTGTGGATACAAACCTCAGGTTTCAAAATGATGCTGTTTCCCCTCCAATCTTTTATTAGAGTGACAGCCACTCATATGTGTATTGGTGTGTCTCATCATTATTGTGTGTTATACATAATGTTTTTCATATCTATGCCAAATGAATGGACCAACTTTTAATGACCTTAATTTCTCTATCACCTTTGCTGTCCTCAAAGTTCCGATCTTGAAACATTTTCATTAATATGGTCAACTGGCGAGGCAGCAGTGACTGAAGTAACTCCAGGGGTGAGATCAGGCTGTACAGGGGGAGTTCCATTCACTGAAGATTTAAACAGCTCCAGGGAGCATGGAGAACAGGGGCAGGCAAACAGGGGTGTGGCATGGCAGTGAGGGGCTGGCACTGCACTTTGCAAAGCAACTCACACAAGCATGGCAAATAGCAGGGTTGCCTCTCCAACCACCCGGGAGCAGCCAATAGAGGCAGAAAATAGACTGAGTAGCTGGTATGGAAGAGCATTGTTTAGCCTCAATCTTTTCTTACTAATTCAAGCTTCGTCAGCTAAGGTTTTGACACGCCAAGCTAAATCCCATGTAGCTACAGAAGTCACTGAACCAGCTATGCCAGAGGTCTCTAGCCAGACAAACCTGCTGATGGGAGATGCAGCTCTCCAGCTCACAGGCTGCCAGAAGTGCCTGATGCCTTCCTGCAAGGCCGGGGCTGACAAACACGTATTTTTCACAAGACATGCTGTGGTTGAGGAGCTATGTCACCAGAGGAGGGAGCTACAGGAAGAAGTGAACAGGCTATGTAGTATTTGAGCAAACAAGGAAGTGGCTGAGGATTATTTTCAGAGACTAGTCTCAAGGCTCTTGGGAGTCTCTAACTTCCACTGCACTGGAGAAGCAGATGAACTCAGAACCCTGCACAGTAATTAGTCCAGGCTCTGTTAGTCTAGGGTCTGTCAAGATGAAGACTGGAAGCAGGTCACAGCATGTCCCAGGAGGAAGGTTCCTCCTCCTCCTCAGAATCTGACAAGTAGGACTGGCACCTTCTATAGGAGGTGTGAGAGTCTGGAAGTAGGTGGCCAGACAACTGATGAGGCAGGTGAAGGTCTTTCTGCTATCAAGTGGCCTCCTAATGCAACACCATCTGTGCTCTGCATCACGACCTCCTGTTAAGAGGAAAAGGAGGGTGGGTAGCTGTAATAGGAGACACCCTTCTAAGGGGAATGGAGAGCCTGATGTGCAGACTGGACGAAGCTCATAGATAAGGGACATAACTGGAAGACTCTCCAGTACAGTAAGGCCTTATGATTACTATTCTTTATTGGTTGTTCAATGGGACAGTGATGAAATAACAAAGAGAAGTCCAAGGGCAATCAAAGAGAAGTCAGTGCTTTGAGGAGATTGGTAGAAGGATCAGGAACGCAAGTTGTGATTTCCTCAATCCTTCTGGTAACAACAAATATTATTAATAGGAATAGGCAGATCTGTCAGGTCAATGTGTGGCTCTTCAGCTGGTGGAATTGGAAAAAATTTGGGGTTTCTGACCATGTTCTACTCAACACCTGGTCTACTGACACCTGAAGAGGGGTCTACTGACACCTTTCTCAGAGGGGAAGAAGAGTTTTAGCACAGAAGCTAGCAAGGCTTGTTGACAGAGCTTTAAACTAGCTTGGAAGGGGGAAAGGGACCAAACTAGGCTTGCCTTGGTGAGCAATGGGATGGTGTGACAAAACTTAAGGAAACAAGCACTAATGAGATCCTTCAATCAGCTTCACTGACTACAATGTGCCACACCTGGAATGTTTCTACACTAAGACACACCACATGAGGAACAAAGAAGACCAGCTGGAAGTTTGGTCCAGTCCCAGAGATTTGACATCATTTGCTAAAGTGAAACCTGGTGGGATGAGTCCTGTGACTGAAGTGCCCTGATGGACAGTTACAGGCTCTTCAGAGGGAACAGGCAGGCCAGAATAGGCTGGGGGGTGGCATTGTATGTAATGAAAAGGATTTGTTCCTTTTGTTTCATTACATTGTACATAATGAAAAGGATGTATGGAGCTCACAGTTGGCAATGACACAGTTGAGAGCCTCTGGATAAGAATCAAGGGACAAAGAAACAATGCAGGTATCATCGTGGGACTCTACTATAGACCTCCCAGCCAGGATGATGATGCCGATGAATTATTCTTTGAGGAACTAAGGGATACTTCCAAGTCAACTGCCCTTGTCCTTATGGGGGACTTCAGCTTGCCAGAAATCAACTCTGGGAGCATCACAGAGATGGTACAACCCAGGCCAGAATACTCCTCAGAAACTTGGATGACAACTTTATGGAAAAGGTCCTAAGGGAGCCGACCCAGAAAGATGCTCTCTTTCATCTCCTGCTTGTCAACAGAGAGGACCTTTTGGATCAAAATGGACACTGATGGCTGTCTTGGTCACAGTGACCACAAAGTGATCAAGCTTAAAATCTCAGCTGACAGCAGGAAAAATGCCAGCAACAATTCAACTCCGGACATCAAGTGAGCAGACATCAGGCTGCTCAGGGAACTAGTGATTAATGTCCCCTGGGAAAATGTTTTTGCAGGTGCTTGGGTCCATCACTGCTGGTCACTTCTTAAACACCACCTTCTAAGGGGAAAGGAGCAGGCAATTCCCAAATGTCTGAAGTCAAGCAGACAAGGCAGAAGGCTGGCTTGGCTGACCAGGAGTCTTCTCTTGGAAATAAGGCAAAAAAAGGAAGGTGTATGCCCAGTGGAAGCAAGGTCAGGTGGCAGGGGAACAATAGGAGATGCTGCTTACCACTGTAGGGAGGATATTCGTGTGGCCAAAGATCAACTGGAGATGAAGCTGGCCAGAACTGTGGGAGCAATAAAAAGAGATTTTTCACACATATTAATAGCAATTGGCAGCATTAAAATAACACTGGCCCGTTAAAGGATGTGGATGGTCGCCTCACAAACAAGGACAGGGACACAGCAGAGGTATTTAATGCATTCTTTGTCTCTTTCTTCAACACTGATGATAGATTAAGGGGGTCCCAGTGCCTTCAGCTGGAGGACCATGGCGCAGAGAATTACAAACTCCCAGTCAACCCTGAACTTGTGTGGAATCTGCTGCTCCAGCTGGATCCCTAAAAATCTATGGGGCCTCATGGGATTAATCTGAGAATCCTCAAAGAACTGGCTGATGACATCACAAAACATCTCTCAATGATTTTTGAGTGGTCTTGGGAATCCAGAGCAGTTCCAGCTGACTGGAAGCTAGTGAACATTGTCCCAGTTTTCAAGAAGGGCAAGAAGGACTCTGAAAACTACAGGTTTTTCAGTTTTACTTCAGTGCCTAGTAAAGTTATGGAGATTATTCTGAGAGGTATTAAAAACACCTAAAACACAATGCAGTATTTGGTCATAGCCAGCATGGCTTCATGAGAGGAAAGTCCTGCTCATCAAACCTGATTTACTTTTACGACAAGGTAACACACCTCACTGGTCAGGAAGTGCCAGTTGATGTAAACTTTTTGGACTTCAGCAAAGCTTTTGCTACCATTGAGAGATCCCTCTGAACAAAATGTCAGGCACAGAGCTGGATAAACACATCATGTGGTGGGTGAGCAGCTGGCTTACGGGTTGGGCACAAGGGGCTACAGTGAATGGGGTGACATCAGACTGGGGACCTGTCACTAGTGGGGTTCCTCAGGGCTCCATCCTCAGCCCTGTGCTCTTCAA
>VYXC01008359.1:30257-106252 GCA_013397175.1 Platysteira castanea
GCTTTAGGCAACTGGAGGATGACTAATGCTTGCTCAAAGAAATAAGTTTGCATTTGACTAGCTCACATGGTGAACTGTAACTGCTCTGTGAACTTTCTAAGAGGTTCTTGTAGACTCAGACAGAGGTAGAAACCATTTCAGTTATTAAAAGAAACCAAGTCTTTTTGTGCAGCAGCAGCAGCAAAGAGGAAACTCCTCCTTTTCGAATTATAAATCTTTATAGTGCAATTCTTTATGGCTAGGAAGAGAACTTCAGACACTTTTCAAATAACCCCAACTGTTTAATCTGTACCCTTTAGGAAGTCAAGCTGTGTGTGTACGTGAGACAGAAACATTTTCACTGAAATAGGAAGAATGATATGGTTCTCCTCAACCCACTGTAAAACTACCTGATTCTTAGGGGAAGCAACCTACATCTCCTTTGCAGAGAATGGCATTATAGGCTTGTGAACCTTCATCCTTTTGTAGTCTGGATAGAACCTGTGATAACAGGGGACCATGGTAGGCAAATGGACACAACATCCATTAACAAAGGTATTAAGTTTTACCTAAGTAGAAAAACAGCAGCTTCTATGTTTAGCTTACAGAAAAACAAGCCTGAGCCATTCATACAAGATCCTATTCATCACTTCCTTTTAAATTTACTATTACTCCAGAGCCAGTGTGTCTTTTCCTAGGTTTTAAGCAATTCGTTTGATATTCTAGCAAATCCAGTGTCTCAGTAGTAACATTCATTGATTTCCCTACCTTTCCCTATGCAGTGGTCAGCCACTCATACAGCTACAAAAGTGCAGCACAAACAAGTGTTCCACAAATACTCATTGAAGACTTTTGATGTAGTTACAGTTGTAAAGGTGTTTCACACTGGATGAAATTTGCATTTTCAGTAAATTAAGATACATTCACAGGCTGCAGGACATCAATGCAGTAGACATAACAATGAACAGATGTTGCAGATTGATAACATTTTTCATCTGAGAGTGAAAACATTTTTCTAAGGTACTGGAGTAAAATTGGTAGAAATTTGGTCTTAATGAGAATTTACAACCAGACTCCTGGACAAAGGGATTCCATCCCAAAGGGTAAACTGGGAGGTTTTTTGTTTCTTTCTTTTTTGTTTGATTGTTGTCATTGTTATTTGGGTTTTTTTCTTTGCTGGTTTGTTTTGGTATTACAAGTAGCAATTGACATGAAACATAAAGTGGTCTTTTTCTCTTTTTCTTATAGGGAGCCACAGCAGCATTTGGTGTCCAAATCCTATTTTATTAATAAAATCACAGAAGCCTCTTCTTTATAAATAACCAGAGCCTGAACAAGGCTACAGATCTCCTCTGAACCTAATCAGAGATTCACTGGCTTTCTTTTCTTCCCGATCCTTCACAATTAAAGCTGCTTCTAGGTATTCTCTCCTGTTATACATTATTTTCCTAAATTAGAGCATCCATTAGGAAAATATTATGACAGTTTTTCTAACTGGTCAGTTTTACATACCTTCTTCTTGGAGCTTTTTGGCCAAATGACTAGCTCAGCTTTGTAGTTAGCCTAAGATGATATTTGGCTCACTCCTTTAAAAAGGAGTTTATTTACAATGCCAAACAATAGTCTTCACGCTTTGCTGTTAGTAATTGAGTTTCCCCTTTTTCTTGCTAATAATTTAACACATTATGTCTTGATAGAGACTAAAGAGTTCACCAAGCAACAGCTGGTTCTACCCGACTACTACAAGTGCTTCTGGGAAAAGCAAGTAGTTCAGGGCAAGGCACACAATATGTGCACATACACCACAGACTTAGGTAAAATATAGCATTAACATGTTCAAAAAGCCAACACCCAATTCATATGTTCATATACAAATGCATTGCACGGAGAATTAGACTTTGAACTACAGGAGGTTCCCACAAGTCTCCTTATGGCTTCACACCTCTGTATTGCTCAGTGCTGTTTGCAGCATAGTTGTGAGTTTCTGGAAGCTAGAAAGACCTACTTTTTTCCCTTGACCCAGCGGTACAGAGAATTAAGTCCCCACAGGTCAGAGCTCTACAGGTTTTGCCTGCTGAACTCCACAGCTCTTCATAGTGTACAACAGACTCAGTGCAGATCTTGGGAGAAGACACAGATCTGCAAATATCACCAGTCATTCCCACGTGAAGCAGTTAATCTGCTTCCAACACTTCCATAATATCTTAGACACGAGGAGAAAACGAAATATATTTAGCTAGACCTATCAAGTCAGGTCTTTAAACGAGCTTAAATGCTGCTACTAAAGAGCTGACTGTTACAATTTTCTACAAAATCACTCTTTGTGATTTACTACTCACACAAGACTCAAACACTTAGTTACTCCCTTAGAAGGCCAAGTCTGATGTACCAACGCTACCCAGTAAGATACTATAAGGACCAGGAAATTCACCAAATGTATCAAAAGTTTCACACAAGCTAGGTCCATTTGCAGTTCCAAGCTTCAACCAGGCTGGCTGATATGAACTTGGAATATGACATGGGCTTGAAAAAAAATTTTTTAAAGTCATAACTCATGAGCATTTGCAAACTCATTTCCAAGACAGAATTCTAATGACTTCCAGAAACCACCCAGCAGCCATGAGAAAAATCCTGGAAAGCTCAGAGTCCAAAAGTGTAACAAAGTCCTACGGGACTAGACAAACAGCATGCAGACTACTCCAGCCAAAATAAGAAAGTATAAAGCAGCTGTCCACATGAGGGCAGTTACTTTGGAATAGTTATTCTGCCATACAAAAGCACACCACCAAGTATATCCTACCCAGTGTGCACACAAGCTCTTGTAAACTAATGTTTGTTGCTTCCTGTATTTCTCTTCAAAAGCTTCTGAGTCCACAGTTTGCACTATTCTCTACATCTCAATTGCCAAGCCAGCATCTATTCCCTCTTGGGGTCTTTACACTGGCAGGAAGACTTAACATTAAGAAGTACTCAGAGAAATAACATGAAGTTACTTTTTCCAAACTTAGAGAAAGACAAGATGAAAAGCCATTGGTGTGTCCTAAGGCGAGATTACAAAAGCTGTCAGAAGGCACTTCTATAATAAAACTTTCTTCAGGAGTTGGCTTTGTACTTTTCAAGGTACATTTACTAACTTGTGTGACACATCCAGCAAAAAAACCCTTGAGATTATTTTATTTGTCTAAAGACTCAATAATTAAGTCTTGCCAGTTGTCTCAAGAGGCAGTCGAAAAACATATACAACCAAGCCTAGTTCACGTTTCCTGTCGGTGTATTATAGATATTGCCAACTATTTAGACAGTACAGGATTCCTGCACCAGCGAGTATGACTATTCTGTCTTGCACACTGGTATCTCTACAGCAGCACAATATGTCAGTATATACTTTGCTGAAGAGAACTTTCTGTCAACAATCAGTGTTTCATTGGCATTAATGTGCAGTAAAAGACAACGAAGCATGACTCAATTAAACCACCAAATACTGCATTTAAATAACATTAACCCCTGACATTTTAAAAGAACAGTACAGGATTTTAGCTGCATGACTCTCGTTAAGGTCAGTGCTTTAATATATACAGCTTCCCACCCCAAATGTCTGACATAAATTTGTTTCAGTAAGCCAATTGAGAATGAAGCCTGAAACTAGGATTTATCTACTACTGCAAACATTGGAACTAAGATTTCTCCCATGCTATTTGTTCATTGAAAAAATTTTATTAACCTTCACATGGCGTTGAGGTAGGAAATTACTTAATTCACAATTCTCTTGCTTTTGTTTTGATAATTATCTCATGGACTGAGGTTTACAAATAGTTTTCAAAAGCTTTTTAGTAGCAAAAATCTCAAATGCTATATATGAATGTCACAGGATGGAATGTAGCTTTGGGTTCCTCCTCATGCGTGCCAGTAGGATCCCATGCATTAGAAAGACTTTATGTACGAAGTCCTGATGGCAAGTCAACACAGCATACATTGAAAGTTACTGAAACTCTTGCCTGAGTCATACAAAACTTCCCCCCAGCTATTCTGCTATGCACATGTGCCATATTTTAAAGCCTAATAGCATTTTTCCTGTAATGTGTAGAAGGTTTATGCCTTTCTTAACGGTACTGCTCATAAGTACAGCGTTTATGATGCTTGTTTCCAGGACTTTTAGGAGCACACCACTAGTGTGAACTAAACCATTCAGACATCTGCAAGTCAACAGTTAGTGGCACTGATATATGGGTTAGCTGTGTATCACAGAAAAAGGAATGTAACTTTTTAAACATAATTAGCATTGCTTTAATTTTGAACAATCTCCCTGTTACCATCATGCAGCTGGAGATTAAAAATATTTGTTTACCAAGAAAAAGAAAGGACACTTATACAATAATGGTGACAATACTTGAGCTTAAAATCTAATCTTTAAATGTAATGTTTTCTACTTTTTAATTAATGACTTTCATGGAATTAGTAGAAACAAAATCCAACCACCTATGAAGCTTTAATCGGATACAGTAGAGACATGAGAAGGCAATCTGATATCAGTAATAATTATTAGTACTTATAAAGAGACAAGAAGCATGGTACAGTAGAGGTGGTAGGTAAAGAACTGAAGAAAAATTATTCAGTGGATCTCCCTACCTCCTGCTGAGCATTGGAAACAATTTAGTTTTCAGACACTTCCTCATATTTTGCTTTGTTCAATTTTATTCATAGTCACTGGACACCAGAAATAGCAGACAAAGATTCAGTTTCATATGCATTGCTGAATGGCTGGTTTGTAAAGCACTGAACTGCAATACATAAAATTATATAAATTCCCCAAAATCCCTACATGATGCTCCCCGTGACAGCAATCAGATCCATGTTAGCCTGACAAAGAGCATGTCAACATTCAAGGACAATTTGCAGAGACCTAATTGAAAGTCACATCTCAGTCTGGAAAACTGAAATCAGAGTATCTATCAGAAAATGTAAGTTTTCCAGTTTAAACTTTGTACATAAAGATGTTAAATGATTTACGCAAAAATCACTGTCAATTCCACTGGTTTAGTTAAATATTCAGCAAAGAGGAAAGAAGACACTTAAGCACTTTCTGAGGAAATACTGAGGTACATTTTTAGGCCATATGGAGAGTACAATGCAAAATGATTGTCCAAAAATGATCGGATTACGAAGACCAAAGTGCAGTTAGGCTAGACAAAATCTAGTAATTTCATACTGGGAAAGATGAAAAGTTAGGAAAGAATGTCCTAAAACATTCTTTTGTCAGTTTGGATTTCAAGGCCAAGCAACAACAGAACGGAGAAATGCTGAGTAAGCTTGGTATTCATACATCACCAGCAGCAGAAGAGAGGTGCTCTTCACATATAGATTTGATCCAAACTCTGAGGCTGCCAGGGGCTTTTTGGGGTTTATTCGCTGGAGAATAATCAAAGTACTACAAAAAACATCAGGAGAAAAATGCTACTAAAGCAATTTTGTATATCAGAAGGGAGTTTAAATATTTTTTTAGGAGCTAAGTTATAGCACATGCAAATTTATCTTAATTTTAAAGCACTGGAAAACCTTTCAAGTACAGAATGACAGCAGAATGATCAGATGCTCTTGTAAGTAATCAAATGATCAAACTGACCTAATTGACAAAGAGGTTATATAAAATATTGCATTCCACTTAATCCAGGGCTTTAGCAGTGTTTGGAAACTTGGAGTGCCCTTTACAAAATAAAATGTCCCACTTGTTGAGTAAGGAATTATGGACTAGATACATGGACAGTAAGTCAGTTGCAAAACTGTCTGAACTGGTGAGCTCAAAGGATTATGATCAATGGCACGAAGTCCACCTGGAGGCCAGTCACTAGTGGTGTACCCAAGGGTCAATAAGGGAACCAATACAGACTCATAATGTTGTTAATGGCCTGGATAGTGGCACCCAGTGCAAAATCCAAAAGTTTGCAGATGATACTAAGCTGGGAGAAGTGGTTGACAGATCAGAAGGGTTTGCTGCCATCCAGAGGGACTTCTGACAGACTGGAGGGGGGCTGACAGGAACTTGATGAAATGCAAGTTAAAGACAAGAAAGGCTGCTCTGCCTGAGGAGAAGAGCCTCCAGCACCAGGACAGGATGGGGACCTGAGACTGACTGGGGACCAACTGTCTGGGGAGCAGTTTGGCAGAAAAGCACCTGGAGGTTCTTGGTCTTCCTATTTACCATGAGGCAGAATTGTGCCCTGGCAGCAAAGCAGGCAAGCAGCCCCTCTGGGCTGCATCAGGAAGAGAGCTGCCAGCAAGTCAAGGGAGGCAATCTTTCCCCTCTATCCAGCATTGGTGACTGTATCTGGAGCAATGGCTCCAGTCCAGAGCTTCCTAGCACATGAGAAGGATGGAAATATAGGAGTCAGTCCAGTGAAGGACCAAAAAGATGACTAATAAAATGACTGGAGCATCTGTCATATGAGAAGAGGCTGAGAGAGCTGTGATTTTTTAGCTTGTAGAAGAGAAGGCTCAGGGAGATCTTACCATCTTATGTAAATACCTGTAAATTAAAGAATATGGAGCCACACTATCCTCTGTGGTGCCTAGTGACAGGACAAAATGCAATGTTCAGCAACCTGTTGTAATTAACTATTCTGAGCAGGAGTGCTGGAATCTATGATCTTCAGAGGTGCCTTCAGACCTCAGCTCCCTTGGATTAACTTGGTAAAGGCATTCAAGATCTTTAACAATGGAGGGTACTCCCAAAAATGTCTATCCAACTTGACAGGTAGTAAAGCTTCTGCTGAATTTGCAAATAGTGGTGGGAGACAGGATTCACAAAACCCCTCTGTACTAATGGTGTAGTAGGAATTGCTTAGAGTATGTGGAATGATGATACAGTCAGCCCAATAACCAAAATCTTTGCTGAGAAAGATATACATATGTGTGCAAACAGGCACATACACAACTTGAACTAGCAGCTATAAAACATACAGCAGGGAAGAAATAATGTATTTCACAGTCTCTTTTCAGAGATGTCTTGCTAAGTGGGTAAATAAATTAATATTAGCTGTGAAACTGACCAGAAAGCCAATCATTTGTTGTACCACATTCAAAAACCATCGAGAATATTTTAGCCCCACCAAACATGGGCTTACTTCTAAGGAAACTGGTTGTTCTTCTGGAGGAGTGCTGATGATGAAGCTCAGATTGTACAAGTAGACCTACTCCTCCTCAAATTCCAGGCCCTAAAAATGAAAAGCTTCGAAAGTAAGGATCAAGGTCTAAAACTCTGTAATTTTCAAAGCAAGGCAGCACAGATGGTACATAACAGGATGTTCTTCTGAGAGCTACTGTTACTGAACTGTGTTGCCACATTCTGCAGAAGCATGACTTTTATTGTGTCCCCAAAAGATAGGGAAAAATATGCTTTGGTAAACTACCAACTACAATTGTAAACTACTAACAGGGGATCTTCTATTTATTTGGAATTTATCACAAATTTCAATTTATCAAACGCATGGAAAAGCAACTCAGGAGTTATCACACTAAAGAAGTCCAGTTTACTACTCAGCTTCTTCACAATATAAGAGGAGATTTTGATTACAAATGGGACATCTGACAGCCAAATAAAAGATACTTCTAACTCCCTACCAAGTGGATAGCTTTAAGAAAAAGTGTACGTAACTCACAGTTAGTCAATATTTAAATAGAGCAAATGAGGTAGATGTTCTCCTTCAATGAAAACTTACAAACTAGTTCTTGTGAGGAATGATAGCTTGTTTGATCATTCCTATTAACTACAGTCAGTTTGCTGTTGTTATGGTCCCTTTGAAATCCGTAACTGGAGCCCATGATTGGAGCTGTAACTGGAGTAACTGGAGGAGATAGTCCTAGTCTCAGTAAGACACGGATTTCAGAAAGAAATCCTTCTTCTGTCTCTACATGCACAATAACGCATAGACTTGCAGTGATGGGAAAGGGACACGCAGGCTGCAAATCTTCAGCAGTTTGAGACCACATAGCAAAAACCAGGCACTTTTCCCCCCAAACTATAGAGTACTATAAGAATATACTCTTAAAAGTGCTTAAATGCATTTATACACAGTAGAGAGGAAAATGATCAGTGAGATATATTCTTTCATTCTTCATATTAATATAACAGATCTTTGACATTAAATTTGGAAGAGCAGAATACAGTACTTGTGGTGCCTTTAAGAATAGTCACTGTCATGAAAGATGGAGCCAAGACAATTGGAGGAAAATGAAAACTTCTTTCTTCAGTATTCAAGACTAAATACATAAAGAAAAGGAATGTTCTTCCTCTGTCAGCTGACTCTTACACGTAAGAATTTTTCAGGATTTCTTACTTGGCATTTCATGGCTCTGTATTATTATACACACATACATGCCCATTGTGGCTGTGAACAATGGACTGCACAATTGAGAGTACCTGAAAATTTGGAGCTACCTTAGATTAAAGGTCTTCTGTTGAAAATTTAAAGGCATATTAGGAGTGGATTGGTTTGTTCAGCCTGGAGGAGACTGAGGGGAGACTTCATTGCAGTCTACAATTTCCTCAAAAAGGAAAGAGAAGGGGCAGGCGGATCTCTTCTCTGTGGTGACCAGTGAGAGAACCCAAGGGAATGGCCTGAATTTGTGAGGGGAGGTTTAGGTTGGATACCAGGGAAAGGATTTTTACCAACAGGGTGTTTGGGCACTGGAAAAGGCTCCCCTGGGAAATGGTCACAGCACCAGCCTAAGAGAGTTCAAGAAGCATTTGGACAGTGCTCTCAGGCACATGGTGTGACACTTGGGATTGTCCTGTGCAGGGCTAGGATTTGGACTTGATGATCACTGTGTGTCTCTTCCAACTCAGAATATTCTGTGATTCTAGAGTACCTGAAAACAAGGGTAGTTGGAAGATTTGTTCATTTTAAGTGGTACATCATTTGTGCAAATATTCTTTTCCATCCAAAAAGGAACTACAGTAGTAGTCGTGAAGCTTTAGAATCAAATACTACATTTGACGTTATTAGAAGAAATCACAAATTTCATAATGCATAATACTATTTTTCTAATGAATCAGTGGCCCATACTGAGAAACAGTCTATTTATATAGATTTTGCATTCAATCTTTTTGTCAAAAACTACACAGCACATCAAAAGTTAATAGCACTAGGGAGTTCTGTGATTAATATGAAAACAAATGGTATATTACAAAATTTCTTTTGTTCTTCATTCACAATGATGAAAATGCTGGGATTTAACCTTTAAGGGTTAAAGAGTTTAATCAATGTCAATGTCTGATCTTCTGAAGGCGATAAAGAACAGTCTGTCTAGCGATACCCAACAGAACATCACTTTGTCAAGCCACAAAGCACCCAAAAGCTTGTCAAGTAAGTTACCAGAAACCTCTTTGTGGTTAGAACTCAGCTCCTTCCTGCTTGACCTATTATTTGATATTTGACCACTTGGTTGCAAGACACTTGCTCTTTCCAGCTGAAATGTCACTGGGGCATCTTGTCAGCTCCCCGACATCTCGGCCTGACATACAATTTTACTTTTGTGTGCTACAAGGCAGAAAATGCAGGGCAATGGCCTTGCTTTAAATTCTGTCAGCATCAAAGATGGGCGTCACTCTTGGGTCCTACCAACAACAACAAAAAAGGAGTCTATTTGAAGGTCAAAACAGCCATTACTTTTTAGTCTTTCAGTTTAAACTAAATATATTACCTGCAACACTGGTTTGGGAACTGTCCTTATAAAGTATATAAACATATCATCAGAAATCCTCCCTCCACAATTGTTCTTTCTTTCTTATGAAATGCAGACTTGATAAAAGGGTGAATTTTCAGCGCCTGCAGGGACCAGATTCAGTGGTTAACTTAACTTGTTCAAATAGGCAAGTGGTATCATGTAGCTTTACAAGGAGCAACCTGACCTTATCACATTGACCAGCAGTGACATTATTGTGCAGGAAGAGAAGCAGTCACATCATTTCTGTTTTGCACAACCTGCTTAAAGTTTGCAACTAAATGCTTGTCTTCAGTTGAGCTGACAAGAGAAAAGAGGGGGCTCAGTGAACCATGGCAGGGCTGCCATGAAATGACAGGAATCATTGGCATACATTTCAAATAGCTCTCTCAATCCTATTAAAGTATTGCAGTCCTGCTTTAAAATAGACAAGTATGAAACAACTTTGATAGATAGAGACTAAAATGGCTTATTGATTTTTTTTTTTAAGACTGAGGAAAATTACCCAAAATGTGTCATTCTTTAACATTTAAAAATATACTACATAAAAAATGAACAACTGCAATAAATAAAAGTTTAAAGAAATAACTGCTTCAGTATGCAAAACTGACAAGTGCAGAAATGTGAACATACAAATGCACATTTTCATAAAACCGTAAAATTAATGTCAAAAAATACAAACGTTGAACTACAATTCAAATATAGCAATAAAATTACTCTTTAATTGCATCATTTTACATTAATACGACTTTACTCTTCTAGAAGATTATTGATATTAAGAATCTGAAAATCCATTTTCCATTGTTCTTCTGGGATTGGATGTGACATCCAGGCTGAAGAAACAGATTGAAGACAGAGAACTGTCTCTGTTTTGCATAACACGGTAGGATGTGTCAGGTTCAGCTTGCAATGCCAAAAAGTCTGGGGTAGAACTCTGGTCAGGCTGAATTTCTTGCTTGGAGCCACGCTGATGTTTGAACTACCTCTTGTTTCCTGGAATGATAAATAAAGAATAAACAAAAACAACCAAAAGAGAATCTACATTGACTGTTAAATTCCTTTCACAAAGGTATGCATATGAAGTATTTGCAAGTGTTTGCTTCTTGTTTTAAACCTGAGAACCAATAGTCGTATTTAATAAAAAGAAACAAAGGACATTTTCTCAGGTATTCTGCACGAGTAAGTGTTAGAAAACAATAACCTACCTTATTTGAAGTGCTACACATACTTATAGAGAACTTTTACCCCTCTTCATTATAATTACCAGATTCCTTTTTTATCAAATAAGCAAACTTTTTCCACAGTTTCCCTGTCACTGTTACTAGGAAACATGTGTCATGCTAACTATGGAAGGCATTTGTTTACTTTTAAATGTATTTTATCATCAATTGAAACCAAGCACTTAATACTATTCAAGTGTTAGCCAGTTAGAAAATGCCCAGAAAATTTACACTGAATGTACGTTGATGAGAACATGATTCATACTTCAATTAAGTCTCAACATTCAGTCAGATACAAAGGTTAGACTAGTTAAAATTCAACATTAAAGAACGTCCAACACCAAAACATCAGGCATCCTATTTTGAAAGATTATGGATAATATAAGTACATGAGTACTAATAATTCTTTAAAAAATAGTAAAGAAAGACATTCTGTATTCCCCTAAACAAATGAAAGAAATCTCAATGCCATATTGCTCTTCTGCCCTTTATCAATAACAAACATTTAATCAGATCTTAAAATATGTGAAAGCATCACGTGCAAAGCATAATTATGGAATAAAAAAACTAACACACTGAATGACCATTCAGTATCTTTGGGTTTTAGAACACTCTCTTCAGCATTTAAGGAAGGGTATACATGGATATATAAACACACACATTGAGGCATAAACCCATATATACAGACACACAGATTCCAATACACATATTCATAGGTATCTGGAGAGAGGCTGAAGGGTGTGTATATATTCATATTTCAACAAATCCAGTTTCAATCCTGCGTATAAAGACACATTCATGAAAGATTCCCCTTTCCTCTGTTACTATTGCTGAAGAAAAATCAATTGTTGCCTCTAACACCTACTTCAACAGTTCCCTTTGATATGGACTCTTTTGATTTCCTGATTCACCACAAGCTATATTGCAGCCACTGTAAACAACCAGATTACATTAGACCTTCATTAAGAACCCATACGGTAGCAAATTTAGATGACTGTTTCAAGTATATAGTTAAAATGAGGTAGCGCCCTGAGTTTTTCTAAATTATAGGGCTGATGAGGATAAGATAACCAGCAGGACTAGCAAGTAAGATATGTAGCACTCTAGTTTTTCTGTCCTTCTGGGCTCAACTCTCTAGCAAATGAGAACCGCTAAAAAGCCAGTGCACAAATGAGATTTGCTGCATTTGTACCAGTAGATCTGAAATGGGATCTCAGTGAAGGCTACTACACCAATTAACAGTCTGTTCTTTGTACACTTTAATCAGCTGACCACTGATTTAGACAAAATTTTCTCTAAAATAAGAATCATTCATTAAAACCATTACAACAGTATTGAAATACATAAACAACTTGTGATGTTCTAAAAAAACTTCCACATGTTAAAAAAATTAAATCAATAAGCTGTAAGCTACAAACGGGTTTCACTCTGGATAACAAATACTTAAGACAAACTTAAACATATTGGTTTATACTGCTTTCAACTGGGTTGAAATTAATCAGCATACCACAATGAATGAAAAAATCTTATGCTATGATTACACTCACATATTACTCTTTCCCAAGCTGTAGTGAGGGAGTTTTTTTGAAGAATATGGCATCAACATCCCAGTAAAGAGATAAGAAATCGTATTTCCTTTGAGAGTTGAAAAAAAATGTATGAAACTTAATGATTGGCAGCAAGTCAATAGACTATGTTACAGTAAAAGCTTCACTGTTGGGGGAAAAAAAGCTCTGGTTTAGTTATCTAGAGTTTGTGCTGTACTTTCTACAAAGAACAGAATACTAGTCATTGAACAGAAGGGAAATCAGATTTAAGAGCAATGTGATTGATGTAAAAAAAAAATTTTTGGCTGTTACTCATAAGAACTGTTTTGATCCATATTTTTATATATCCTCATGATGAATAAAAAATACTGTTCTATAGGTCAGAAGAAAAAATACTCAGAACTGTTATAACATTCATTGTCTGAACACATACATTTACAGAGGAATTTTAAAGGCAGTTATAATTTCCCCAACAGACCTCTCTCACCATTATTGTATTTAGACACTTTTCTAAAACACGTATTAAATTGACAAACTCAAATGACTATGCCAGACCTGTGGTGATAATCCATCATATAAATATGCATTTAGGTATTTTTTAAAAGAGGAATTATTTATCTTAAATAAGGTGTCTGTTTGGGTAAATCTTTACCACAGCACTTTTATTTACCCTGCAAGCTGTACATGACTCCATCTGAACTGTTACACTTCAGCAGGTAAAAAGATATTTAGACACATATGTCTAGCAAAAATATGCTTTCAAAATATTTATGTAATATAGCAATTGGTCATGTCCTGTGCACATTTTTCAAAGTTTGATAGCCTAACTTTATAAAATATGTTTTCTCAATGACAAAATATGAAAAGTTAGTCTATATTATGGAATAATTGCTTTCTAAGTCTTAAGTAACCCAAGCAAATTTTTACTAGACGTGGAAAAGGCTTCTAAAACAGTTCTTGTCTATGGTTGCTCTGTGACTAATCTACAATCAAATTTAGGATCTAGTTTAACGGTTGTCTCATGATATATGAGCTGTTTTACCACAGTTAAAACTCATTTTTAGTACGTTGCTTTATTATGATGATATTGTGAGGGAGTATTTTCATACCATCATTTATAATGCCCTTATACTATGTTTTTATTGCAATGCCAGCCTACCCGATAGCATCATGTTTTGATCAAAGATGCCCACTTTGCTTTTGTATATCCATATTTGTGGAATGATATGCACAGCTGGACACTTGAAATTAGAAGACTATGCATGTGTTATGACAGTGGTGCAAACAGATAATTTCATAAGGAAACCGTTACAAGTATACTTCACTTGTAGGAGAAAAACTACAACTGAAGCTGCAAATCAGTCAGAACAGTTTCAGCCTTCAAAATTTACACTAAGATAATTTTACTGGAAAATTTTCACAACTTTCAATTTCCCTCAGCTATGAATGTTATTACAAAGACTTCTTCCACTTCTCAGGTTTCCCACCACTAATTTTTTGTTACTTCAAACTGCTTTCGAATACTCAACTTCAAAACACAGCAGCCCAAACTTCTCTTCTGCTTTCTTCTGACATGTAACATGCTATCTTATTAGAAAATACATTATTAGAAAATCAGAATAATAAATAGTGATAAGGTTTTTGTGCATTAAGGCTTCAGGGTTATTCATGCAATAACAACTGGCTTCAACTGAGGTAAAAAAAGCCGTGAAACTGCTTAGAATCAGAAGAGACCAAATAAGAGACAAAAGAGCATAAAGATTAAACCTGAATACAAGTTATGACAATTCCCTACCTGTGTGATGATGTAGGTGTAATAACAAGTTCAGTGTTATATATCAATGTAAATGCAACACAATTGTTGAATTACAAGGCCAAAATGTGATCTAGAATTCACCAGAATACAGGACACTTAGGTGTGTGAGGATGCCTGACAGTAAATAGAAGTGCAGAGGGAGGAGCAAGCTGCAGTTTCTTCGGAATTCTAGTGACCCCTAAGATTTCTGGAAAGGCAGTAGCACAGTTTCTCAAGACTAGGAAGAATTGCAATTTAAGTACATATGCAGAGAATGGTGGGGGGGAAGTGAGAAACAGTCAACATATTTCTCCACAATTGATTTCTGATACTCCTCTCAGCCCAACTCCAGAACATACAAATACTCAGTAATACCAGTAGACAGCAAATCAAATGGCCAATAATATTCTTTTCAGCTTCTCCCACCTATGCTATCCTTGCAGCTTGCATCATTTCACTGCTGCAATATCAATTCCAGTAAGTGTTTAAAAAAGAACCACTGTCTTCAATAACCATTTTGCAGCACTTATGTGGAAACCCTATTTCCCTATAGAGAAAGATGTACATTGTCAGATCATTCACAACCTCCTACTCAGACTGCTGTTTCCAAAACTGAGTTGCCTTTTGCCAGCCAATGCCAAGGGACTTCCAGTATGCTGCTCTTTTTTTAATTGGGATTTTTTTTTCCTGTTAAAAGTAACTCCAAGAGCCATTTCTTTCTCTCAGTGAAATAATCAAATAAAATGCTATGAACAGGTATTTAAAATGGAAAGTATTACTTGTGGATGGATATCAGTGCAATACAGTGCTAGTCACAAACTTTTTCAAAGCAGGAATTGTATGCTGGCCGAACTGGAAAGTTTGTTTCCCATGTCAGTGATCTTCAATTCTGTATGCTGAGGCAGTAGGACTAAATTGGTTCTCTGACACAATGTAAAAAAAGGGTAACATTCGGGATAAATTTTAATTGTCAGCACTCCTGCCTGTATTGTGCAAACAAAATGCTATCAGAGAATAATTCAACGGGCTGCCAACTCATTACGTATTAAGTCAGGAAGGTAGACACACAACACACTTTGGGTGCTGCTAGCCAACAATACTAATGGCTTTTTTCATTATCAAGAATTCCCTCTTCCACTTTCAGGAGTTTTTAAACAAACAGGAGTCTATAATATCTGGAAATTACAATTTTTTCTTACTTTCCTAATGGTCTTGCATTTAATTCATTCAGTGAAATCACACTCTGGAGGCTCAATTAAAAGCAATTAAGAGAAATATTTCATTATGTATTGTATCTGTTTTTCTAAAAGAAAATCCTGTTTCATTCAAACATACTTAAACCTGGTATGTTTGAAGAACACACAGGATTGGATGGAATATCACACCAGATGAACACTTTATCTTCAATGTTTTGCTGGCTTAAAGACAAATAACTTGGTTCTGCATTGCTAATTTTGATGTTTTCTAAAAATTTTGGCCAAATTCCCCTCACATCCTATACCACAAGTCTTTGTTCCAGATGCGTCATTGGAATACACAGGGAAGTTTCCCATATTTAGGTCAAATTCTCTGCACTGCACTGGTAATACCAAAGTATTAGACAAACAATGCCATGCTCATTTTTTCACGGTGAAATGACCAGTCTGTTTTGATTTCAATCCAAGTTTCCAAATTCTTTAGTACTTTTTGCCCATGATACCTATCATTCTCTTTCTACTTTCTCAAGAATGGAAGCAACTTCTATTTATTTATTTAGAATCTTGGTGGCCAGCCCAAATGACTATTGCTTTACATTGTGCTGCATGCTGCCAACAACACTGAAAGCCACACTACACTTACTATTACGACACCACTCTATGTTTCAGAGCAGTAAGATCATCGCTGCCTTTAACTGATGCCTCTCTTGCTTCCAAGGAAGGCTTGCCTACTATGTGACTTCTCCTGCAGCTTCTCATTGCCTTAGATCAGCATGTCGCTCTCTCATGGTTCCCTCTCAGCTCTCCATTTCTTTCCAGCAAGAAGGGGAGAACAAGACTACAATCAAGAGACTAAAAGACTCACAACACCATACTAAGGCACCACCAGCTCACAAAGCAGTCCCCCCTACTTTTCTTCTGGGAAAACAGTCCCTGTTCCACTAGTCAAAGTGTTAAACTTCATATTCTCATGAGATATGTATTCAGCCATCATCCAAATTCCTATCCAGTGGGACTGTCTGACGTAAGCCTTCAAAGTTTCATCTGAGTTGCATGTATACTGCTGCTCTAGCAGAAAGAGGAAAGAAGTATATTTACATTCATTTTGCCAAACATTAGCATCTTCTGTCCAATCATTTGAATGCAGAAGTGTTAGGAGAAAACAGCTTAGAGAACAAGGGTTGACACATCCAGTGTGAAATCTTAAGGTGCTTGAATGCAATGAGGGAGAAAGTGAGACAGAACCACGTTTCATCTCCCTAACTGTGCTACAGTCCACATGAACTTTGTGACAGGTCTCTGTCTCTCAGCCACACTTCACTAGCTTCTGCTGACATTCAGCTGTCAGACAGCAACCCTTTACCATGCCCCTAACATGCTCTACAGCTTCACCCAATTAACTCGCTTTCACTTGACATTGCAGCAAAAAGCTTCATAATAGGTGGTCAAGGTGCATGGTGTCTGCTTGCCCTCTAACTGCTCACGCACAGCAAAATGCTACCTTCCTTTTTGTCTGTTTGCGACGAACCGGCACAACTACAATTTAGGCATTCTGCTACTAAATGGAACAAGGACAGTAGGCCTTTGCCAGCACTGCATTTATTTATCTCTTACCAAAGACTATCCTAGAGCTAGTAATCATAGACATTTTGGCAAAAAAAGAAATTATGCTGATTCAGTAAAATAATTCAATCGCTTTATACTTAACAAAAATATACTGTAACAGCAATTTGGTTTCAAGGGGAAAGAGGGGAAAAAGTAATTATTTACAGTAGTAGCACTTAAAAACATAAAAGAAGAAGGTCTGCAAACAATGCAAGTGTCTTTATGATTCAGCTTTCTTGCATTAAAAAATCTTTAGATAATTTTTGCTATGCATTTCTGCCAAATACACAATATTTTTTAGGAATATTTTTAGAAATATGGATCTGTGTAGCTAATAAAACAAATGAACTATTAAAAATATGGAAATCAACATTTTGGGATTCACTTGATAGCTTATAGAAAAACAAGAACATACATGCAACTCACTGTTACTTTGCTGATAGATGCCTTGAGAATACTTCAAATTTGCTCACTAGTTCTCTCAAGTATATTTCTATTTAAATATACAGAGTAGGTCAGAAAAGTTCCTTAAAAAGTCAGTATGTATGTAATAAGTACTGATGATGCTCAAGTGCTCTTTGCTGAAGAGGGTGGAAGAGTCTGGATTGAGCACTGGTGTCTGGACAGCGAAAGTATGAAAGCCATTATAGCAAATACCTTCTAGTGGCCTTATGGGTTTCAACTAAAACAATTCCAATAAGACAGTACTCAAAAGACTATCCACATAGCCCTTTAAGATTCTGGTTTGCTAAACTACAGCAAGCTCACATAGGTTTTGTAATCTATTTTCTTTCCCAGCATATCTACAGGGAAAAGTCCCCTTGCAGTTCTCTTTAAAAATCTTTGAAAGGGCACTTTTTCCACACAAGAAATCTTCTCTTCCACAAAGAGAAGCAGACATTGAGACTGTAGAAAGTAGAAGCTCAAGGGAAGTCCTAAGCGTGAAGTAAGGAAAACAAAAAAAGAAATACATTAAGATGTAAAGCAGGCTTCTCTTTTGACAGGAATTTATGGGAAGAACATAGAACCAACTTATCTTTATGAAAGGTGGTGAAAAGCAGCAAATCATAAGGAACTGGAACTCACATACTCTGGAAGAGGCTTCTGATGCAGAAGTGGATAGTTTTGCAGCAATGAAAAAAACAGAGCGAACACCTCACTCAGATTCCATGTAGGAAAATGCCATTACTCAGAATTAAAATGAATTGTCAGGGACATGCATGGCCTCATAGTGAATAATATTACTGTAGATCTTCTAAGTGAACAAATATTATTTTGGTTCACTAGGTATTGAGATTATAATCTGGTGTTGTTCATAATCCTGAAGTGACAAGGGAAATGCTGATGTCAAGATTTGACAGACTTTACTATCCGCTACCGAAGAGTAGATTAAAGTTCACTCTTCAGAGACAATAGAACTAGGAGCATAAACTGGATAGAGACATGGTTTATGCAACCTATCTGCACCTATGTGAAAAACTGACTGATCGGAGTCTGATATCCAAAATATAAACACTTGTATTCTGAGTCAGAACATCTGCACAGTTGCATTAGCCTACAGCCTAATCTGAATCTCAGTTAATGTAAATAACTGTATTAAACTGAGAAGTCTCTTTAAAAGATCCTCCAGTAATGGAGCAAAAAATGACTGAATTATACCACATGTTTAGAAGTGAACTAAAGTTACTGCCAATTTAATTTTCTCAAAATCAAGGTTTGTTATTAAAACCATCAAGGTACTAGGAGAACAAAGGGTTCCATCCTTTTAGCACTGGCCAATGCGTTTTCTGGATAGCCCACTGCAGATGTGTAGGCTTCTACCTCCTAGCCAAAGTCCTGATAAGGGCTCCATCCCACTCCCCCATAAATTAGATTACAGAAAGATTCACCAGGAAGAGGTACATTTGGCTCCCTGTAGGTTTAGCACAGTTTTCTAAGTTTTGGTTGCTTATTCAAGGCAAGTACTTTAATGTTAAGTGATTCCCAGTAAAACTTAGCTGAAGTAACTTCTATCCTTCTCCTACATATTACATGGAAGATCAGAAACAGTGTATCTTTAACAGAGTTCTAAAGGGTAGTTTTTTTACAGTAATGGTCAGGGAAAACAGTTGGCTTTGCAGCAGTATTGCTTATAAAGTATCAGTTGATATCTGAATAGCCTAGAAAAAATATTTTAGGCTCTGTTTTCAGTTGATGGGTAATACATAGGTCTTCTGTAAATCCAAGATCCAAATTACAGTAACTGGGCAAGGAATCAAGCTTATCAGTTACAAACAACTTGAGTGTGGGTGAGCGAGGTTTGCTGTCTCTACTGGTTTTGGCCAAATCTAAATATACAATTATACTTCAGACTGAAATTAAATTTAAAAAATCTAATAATTACTTCAAGATAAGTACGTTTTATACTTACTAGATTCCCAAGCACAGCCTCCAAGAATTGGTCTTAGCTCAGGTAATAGATCGTCTTTCTGTGAGGTTGAATATGCAGTTCACATGAGTCCACTAGGCAAACGGAACTAATATTTCCTGCATACCAATCATATTTTAGATGAATAAACATTAAAAAAATGCTAATGGAATTTCATCCTTTCATATATATTTAAGCCAAATGTGTGTTCTGAAAGCACAAAGTTAAAAAGAACAGAAAACCCCTAAAAAACAAAAACAGACACCACCACCACATACAACACTACAAACAAACAAACAAACAAAAAACCAGCCCAAAATCCAGAAACCATCAACACATAAAACACTCCGAACTTTCATCAAGTATGTAAAACTTTTATCAGAAGAGTAATGAAGAACCTAAGAGGAAGATTTGGGAAACTTTTTTTCAGCTTTTTGGTTTGTAAAACAAGAAAGGTGTAATACAACTTTAAAAAATTAGGTTTTCTAAAAAAACCCAACCAAAAACCCAAAGCAGGGATGCTTCAATAATTTGGTGTGCCTTGTACATTCCAGAATTCTACTTTCAATTCCTTTACTCAGAGCTCCCATTTAGATTACAGTCTACTAAAAAATCTTGTATTTAAAGCATAGTAAACTTCAGTAAGTTATTAAATTAAACTCACAATACTTAAAGCGATAGGATGTTTTGACATACACAAATTAAAATTAAACTGTATGACTTGATGTGTCAGGAAGCTTTGCAAAGCCCTGGTTAAGTTACAATGTTTAATGCTCAGACTCCCAAAAGAATGCAATGGATTTAATAGACCTTGTGTGTTGAAGTCAGGAAAGCCTGCAACCCTCCCTGAAGACAGCTTTGTCCATTAAAAGAATCAGGAACAATCTTTTTGGTAGATATTCATGGATGTTTTATTTCTCTGACCGCATGGCAGCCAGGTAAGGCCCAGACCGGCCGCATGGCAGCCAGGTCAGGCACGGACTGACCACCAAAGACCCAGGAATCATGGGACAACCACGGTTTTCAAGGCGGGGAAAACACCTATAACCAAAAAGGAACAGGATAACATCAGGGAGCCTGGAAACCTCGTGTAACCATGCTTCAGCTCCCATGGCCCATCCCCCAGGGGGGCACCTCCACACTTGTGAAAGGAAACTTGATGTCACACAGGCCCCTGACCATAAGCATATAACCACCATACAAGATGATCTTTCTGTGATCAAAGGAGGCCCTCAGTACTCAACAAAAGCTGAACAATTATTTCATTAGTGTGGTTCTGGCCTTCAGAAACTGTAGGTGTCAAATCACCTGCAATACCTAGACAGGATAAAAGGTTCTCAAAGTATTGGTGAACATACAAATTTAAGAAAGGCAAGTATTGCAATGTCAGCTTCATGGCAACATTTACTGAGTGAACTATGAGTTCATGGGCCAATTTCAGTTCAGACCCAGACCCAAAGGCGTGGTGTCTTAAATCAGTGTGGCTTTAGGAGTTATATAGATGCCTCTCTGAAAATAGGAATTCCTTTAGGAATCGAGGAAGTTACACCATCTGAAAAAGATGGTATGAAATCATTGCATCTTCATAATGTCACTGCTTGCCTAACATCATCACATGTATCAGGGAAACTCTGCTGATGATTTACTACACGATTTGTGACCATATTTTTAGTAAATTTTATTGCTCACAGTTCATTTTAAAGGTACTCTTCCTTCCACCAAAGAAGAAAAAAAAAACCAGTGGATTGCTTGACACAAAGAAGCTCCTATCTTTCCAAAAGGTGGCATTTCTAAAACAAGTCAACAAAACCCCCAAATTCTTGTGAAATAGGGAAGTGAAATTACAGTTTGAGAAGCACGTTTCTTTCTAAATCCCTTTCTGTAACTGAACTGTTAAATAAACTAAAGAAAACGAATGTTATTTGAATAATCAAGATTATTAACATAATAACATCCTTTTAGCTGACAGCAAAGCTCTTTACCCTATGGAGTGCTCATTTCCCATTTTAAAAATTTGTTCAATTATTAGTTTATTCAACAGGTCAAACTGCTTCACAGAGTTCAGTCTCTGGAGAAAATAGGTCCTCGGTATGATCAACTAGAAAAACTGTGCCTTCTCTAAATAATGTGGGTTTCACAGAATTCAATGAAAAGTTATTATACGTAACTTAGAAACAATAACAATCAATCAATCAATCAATCAATCAATCAATCAATCCGTGCTGGGTAAATATTAAACAGTAGCTCTTAAATATGTAAGACCCAATAAAAATAAATATTAAGATGTAACTTGCTGTCTGTATTCCCTTAAATCATGCCAACATTACAGGAATAAAATTATGAGTTAAGAACAATATTATGCTTTGTGCACTAATTGAATTTCCTTTCTTTCTATATCTGGAAGTCATACTCTTTAACATATTTCAAAGGTTTGACTTTTCTTCATTTGTCACGTTAACTTTTATGCTTAAAGCACAAAATGCAAGCAAATAGAAGTAGGTAAACATACGTATTTTTACAAGAAACGTTATTCTACTGCAAACATGTCACAAAAAAGAATGCAAAAGTTTTTTTCTCAGTTGAAAAGGATGGAAACATGCACAATTATAGGAGAAGGCAGGGGAAAAGAGCATTAACAAGGCAACAGGAAAACAACCTGATTTCATAAATTCCAGAAAGACACAAAATAAAGTAGACTGCTGTGGTTTGCAGCTACCATTCTCTACTGCGCTCACTATCTCTCCTTGGCCTGAAGAGGATCCACCCTCCCCTGCATGAACTAGTGAAGTTAGTTCTGACAGTGAAATCTGCTGGGGGACCTAGGATAGAGAAAATACCCAGCCTTGTGCTCCCATGACCTTCCCCCCGGTCTGTGCACCAGAAGCAGAAACAAAGAGGATACAGAGCATCAGAGACAACTGTCTCCTGTGGAGGGAGGCTCACTGCTAGCTGGCACCATATGATCTGGTGGTGGGGCTATGACTGCCTCTCAGCCATCCAGAGGGAAACACAATCCCCTTAACATGAGATTTTGCTTTACAAGACTTAAAGTGTGTGTGTGTGTGTGTATACATATATATACATATTTTTTTAAATTATTTTTTCTTAATAGGTGCATGTAACATTAGCGATGCTACATTATAAGTGCATGCTGCACATACACGCATTTCTGAGGCTAGCTGAGAAAGAGGCAGGCTCCCAGCAACGCTGCCCTAGGTCATACCCTAATCTTTTTTCCTCCATGTGACCTAAGCAGTGTGCTAGTAGTATAAAGTAAACAAGAACAGCAAAAAGACAACAAAAATTGTCTTTCTATTACCTATCATCCTGTGAACTGCAAGTGAACTTGAATATTACCTATCAAGTGAACTGCAATCCACAGGTTGCATCTACACATCTTGCAATCTTTATCAAAGTTAATATCTGAAGATCAGAACTGAATTTTCTCCTTATAAACAGTGCTTTGCATACTTAGCTTGAAACACAAAACCAAACAGATGTCAAAACAAGAAAATAATTATTCACAACAGTATACCTTGTAGGATCTAAATTTAAAATGTCAAGAAAATATCAGTAAGATGACAGACTGGATTGCATGGATTCACTCACCATTTAAGCATCTACACTAGACTCATTCAGGCACAGCTACGCTTTAATCCTCTCCAAAAATTTCTCAGCAAATTCACAGTCTTAGAACAAACAGACGTTCCCTTTATGTTTAACCCACAGTTTAGCAGAGAATAATAGAAGCTCCCCAGCTCTCTTTCTTGAAATAACTTCTTCAAAAGAGAGGAGGAAGCACCTTCTGGCCTGAGTAAAAGTCCTTGAGTCTGGAAAGAAGTGAATTTGTCTGCCTTTGTAGAGAATATTCCTTTTCTTCTATAAAGCAAATAAAATTGTGTCCTTGGCTCTGTTCTTTTGTAAAACCTTTTTCCCAGGGTTAAATGTCCTGGTCTATAATATCCAGTTCTCGAAATAACAGCCTGTGTAGCGCTCCCAATACTTTCATTTCTACTGCAGCAATAACAATATATGTAATAATATACAAACGTTTCTTTTAATTTGATGTCCTGGAAATGCTCCTTTGACAGGTGCGAGAAGAAGGCAAAAGAAACAGCTGGTGTAGGAAATAGGAAGGAAAAGTATGTGATCAATGAATAACACTCATTGCATATTACCAATGAAACACATTTCAAAAGACTAGTGCAAAGGTGCCTAATAAGAAAAAAGCCATCACATGGCTTTTAGCTGTAAAAGTCTTCTGACTTACAGCTGCCCTCCACAGCAACTGGGGCATTTCTGAAATATTCTTTTCCAGGAAACCCCACCTAGTATTTGCAAAGAAAACAGAAAACTAGCTCGTTCCAGTATTTCTCCTTTGAAAACTGAACAAAATAGAGTGTAGGCACTCCCTGCCTTGCTCTCTGCTACTCTGCTGCAGGCAGAGAATGAATGCATGATGATTTTTTACAGGGCAAACTTGAACCTATACTTTAGACTTGCTTCCTTATCCAAATCATTAGTTTCTCTAAATCCATTTCCAATTAGTTGCTCCTGAAGGTACAATTGTTGCACTGGCCTGCATTTAGTGTAAGAGATGAATACAGCTTTAGCTTCCAAGTGTCTTGTTTTCAGTCCTGGGAACTGAGGACCCTTGTTTGTGAGCTGGTAGTTCCAGTACCTCACTAGAAACACATTTCTAATGCCATAGAAATAAAAACTGTGAAGGAAAAAAAAAAAGGAAAGGAGATTACCTTCCTGAAAACATGACCCTCCTTTTTTTGTGACTTAGCCAATGACTTGAAAGATTTGTTTTGTGCTTAACAGTGGAACAAACCTGCGGTCATTTAGGAACTTCATGGTTTCCATTAAACCACACAGCATGGACATTTGGAATTTCATGGCAACAGTGAAGTGAGAATGTAGATGTTACTTTTCCAAAGTACCGAACTCTGCAGAGAGTTAACACCCACACACATTCTCTCACATTCCTTAGCCAATTCATGTCATTAAGGAGAGTTGAAGAACAGACCAAACAAAGAAAAAAAAAACAAAACAAACCAAACAACAACAAAAAAAATCCCACAAAACCCAAACCAACCCCACTTAAGCTCTTTCTTAAGCACCTGAAAGTAAAATGCTACAAGTGGAAATGTAATGTTTAAATGCAGCAAACTCATTCTGCCCATCTAGACACCAGTGTTTACAGCATTAACCCTGCAACTGAAAAACTGAATTTTTGGAAACCACCTAATTACCCAAACATTTACCTCTCTGCAGGTGTAAATACATGGGCCTAATAAGCCTTCCCACTGTGAAAGCAGTTACTTAAATTATATTAAAATATTAAAAACTATTTAATGAGCTTTTCCCCCCTAAAGTAAATTGAGTGTGTGCCTTAACCTGCTTCAGGCAAAGGAAGTTTCAAACATATTGGTTTTGAAACTAGCCATTATTTCCCATGTTGCAAAAATGGCAATTTTATTTCCCAACAGCAAATGAAACTGTCAGGAAAATTTAGATGCAATAAAATTGGGTGGTTAAACCAACATGCTGGATTTAGAATAAAACTGAATTAAAGGAATTAAAATTAAGCATTATGTCAGTCAAATTTTAGAAAAACTATTTGAAATGGGGAGGGGGATGTGTTGGGGTAGGGTTTTTTTCTGTAAAAGTTAGGTTTTGGACTTGGTGAGGTCCGCCCATAACTACCCATTTTATGTCCATCAACTGTGTCACATTTGAAATTTGTGCAATGAAAAATATTTTGCATAAAATGTGTTGCTTCTGGCAACATTTCTGCCTAAATAAAAAGTTGTCAGGCAGTGTGTGACTTTAGTAGTACAGAGTTTTAAAATGGTGGCTTCAGTCCAAGGCTAGCTAATAACGGCTGACATGCACTGGAATCTTGAGGCCTAAATCAACATTGTTTTCACAGCTGTAATTAAGCCACCTAATCAGAAGCACATTTTGACGGGACAGTTTCTGGAAGCCAGACATTACAATTTCTTATGCCTGGAGCGCAGTGGCTCATGAGAGGTCCTCATTTAATTTCAGGTTTTAAAAAAAAAAAAGGCTGTAAAATGAAAAGAGTATTAAAAAAAGCAGTGTACGGCTGTTGAAATGAAGCAGGCCTATGTGTTCATGCCTTGACCAACCCTGCATCCCACCCTCCTTCGGCTCTCTGCCGAGTCCCCAGCTCTCAAGTGGCAGCTGCATACAGTGAGATTAAGGGCTTCTGCCAAAGTCAACAGATGAGCTGGTCTGAACTGGCTCTCTGTGTGTTCTGATTGTAAATTGTGCTGGTGATGATTAGAGAACTCTAACACAGGATGTCAACTCTTAAAACTGTCCAGAGAAAATATTTTATTTTTTTTTTAAAGTTCAGGAAATTTTTTTAAACTTCTTTTGTGGCTTGGTACATAGTGTTGTGTCTATAACTTTCAGATGATTCAAACATGAATTCACACAAATCAAGCAACTATATTATTAAAAAAATACACCATTACTTGCTCTCATTGGGCATACTTCCCTCATTTGGGAATGTTTACACAGCAGTGCTGCTGCAGAATGCAACTCTGACTAGCACACTAAAGCCATCTTGTGCTTCTTCCACCTGCCAAGTAGAAGACAGCCCTAAAATTCAGCCTATCAACTACTTTTGTTGTGTGATTATCAGTTTGGGACGTTGTCATATTTGCTTCAACAGCTACACTGTCTTGCTTTATATTTCTGGAGCACAGCTACATTGGTAACTTTAACATAAACTTTCAACCCCAGAGGCCACTGTAAAACTATCAATATGAAGGCAGCAGTCACTGGGGTCTGACTACATTTGGTTCTGCACTTTAATTACATATGGGTTCTATTAACTGAACCTCTTGCCTTATAGGCAACATTTTAATCAAATTACTATAATTTTCAAATATCTTACAACAGTCTGACAAGTTTAAAGTTCACATACCTAGAATACTGAGTGTCAAAAAAATTTTTGCATAGAAAAGGAAGCATTCTTTACAAAATAGCAAATGTGTTGTTTTATTACTGTAACTACTTTTTACTACGTTACCCTAAGTTACAAAATGTAATTTATAATATAGGTTGTTTTTGTTCTTGTTGTTGTTATTACTAGTAGTATTAGTATTCTAAACTACATGATTTATACTGTTTGATTACAACTATTACTTGTGTAAGCAACACCACATGACCAGGTGATCATTTGCATTAGGATATCTGCATTCCTTGGCTACCCAGAAAGGCTAGCAAATGATGCCCAGTTACTTAAAATCAGGTGAGAAATGCAAATACTTCAATAAAGACATAACTTTAGGGAGATATTACTGCTTGGTGGATTCAGTTTTAGAGGTTAAACTTAGTAAATCTTATGAGTAGAGTTTTCTATTTTCACTTGCCTGGTATCTCCACACTTTCATGTCTATGACCATCTCAGTAGTTGGGAAATTTTCCTTGTGGGCCTCTCAGATTTTTCTTTACTTATTATTACTTCAGGAATATTCACAGGTTTTGCAGCAACTAAGCACTAGTAAGTAACAATACTGAGCTAAGTTATGATTATTGAGGTCCATATTTACTGAATTCTGTCCAAGACTATTTCCAGGAAAACACATCAAGACAGACAGTAACAATTAAAGATAGCAAATCTAATTACTTTTTGCAAGGCAATTTAAGAACCAATATCTCCAAAGCTTTCACAAAACAAATTCAACTGTGCATAAGGCTACATGAGGTAGTGAAAAAGCCAAGGAGAGTTTTTATTCAGGACATATCTGCTTCTTGCAACATTTGGGAAGAATTCCTCCAGCTGCATCAGAGATACGGCTCTGGCTCATGAAAGACACTCTCTGACATTTAACATGACACCAATGAACACCTTTCCCTTATGCAGCAAGAGAAAAGGCAAATAGTTGGGATTTTTTCTTTCTCTCTAGTTCCATTCCCGTAATTCTAAATTTATGCATCCCTGACGATGCATCCCTGTTAGATGCAGGTCATAACCATAAAACACAGATTGAATTGGTGACAAGGAAACAAAGTGTATAGGGGAAAGACATGTAAAACCACTGCCATGACCAGCCTGATTAAGTAGGAAGAAACTGTCAGGGGAATAGTTAACTGATAAGTTTGATTTTTTAAATATTTCTTTTCTCTCTATCACCCACGAATGGGGTTAAAGTAGAACTGAGAGCTGACTGCTTTGAGTAGGGAGAAAAGTGTACATTTTCCTTAATGCAGTTTTTCAACACACAAGTATGAGACCATATGTTAGTTACTAGGATCTCAAGAACAAATACATAATTTTCATGCAAAAGATCATTCTACTTGCTTCCCTCATCTCAACAAAATCCACCATTTCTGTATTTTCAATACTTCTAAGTGTTATCACTAGACATTTCCAGACTAAGGACAGACACAGACACAACTATTGTGAAAAAGATATGACACAAAGCCACGTAAACAAATGAGTGATTTCACTTTCACCTCGGGTAGGAGAAGCATCAAAAGACAACAGTTGTTTTCATAGTTAGAGAAATCTGCTACATTTACAGACCTCTTTACTTCACCCCTCTCATCCATTTGAAACTCACTTTCTCCCCGTTTCAGATAAAGTTATCCTTTTGGGTCCCCCAATTTTCATACTCCAGTACACACGAAGCTTTTCTCTCCTCATCATATTTAGAAATTACTGTATTTTCCTCTTGATTTTCTATTCTCCTTTGATTCTGAGGTGAAAACAGAAAAAGGAAGCAGTATCACCAGATCAGCACATATTCAGGTTCAGAGAAGCACCTGACGTCTTGTATTAACAAACAAAAGTGGCTTCTTTTTTTGCCAGAACTGATACCAGATTATTTTACATTCTTAAACTTCTGACAGCATTACTGAGATCAGGCATAAAATCTTAGGGCTGGAAGCTACAAGAACACTTCCTGAAAAAATTCTATAATGAACTGAATTCTGTTCCCTATTCCTCCTATGTGACCAGTCACACTGGAAAACACAGTGTCACTGCATCCACATCCTGCCACACTGCAGTTGCAGCAAAAACCCCTTGGACACCATGGATTCACTTGCCATGTGACTAAGTATGATGACACACTGCCCTGCAGCACTCACAAAGTAACGGCTTATTCTACTGTACAGTACAGCACTACTATGCTCTCAGTTAAAGGTCTACTTATTACTGCAACTCTGCATGAGTGTGCAAGTATAATAATAAACTAATGTATCTGAAGAATAATTAAAATTAATAAAAGCAGCAGAATACAGCACAGTTCATGATGTTCATATTACTGGATGTTGATGAACAAGAAATAGGCAGGAAGGACTATTACAAAATGTTGATAGTTTCCTAATAGAAGAAAAAAAAAAGAAAAGGACAATTTAGAAATGTAAGGGAAATTTCAGAACAAGTTGGTAAAGAACAAAAAACCAGAAGAAGCTAAAGAAACCAAACCAGCCAACCAGGAACCCTCCCAACCAACAGAAAAGAGATACAGGAATAGGAATAGACAACAATAGAAAAGGGCCAGGGTGGGGGCAGGTGCGGAAAGAAGAAGAAAAGAAGACAGTAGAAAACCTAACTTGTTTTTCAGCCATACTGAATTTTAAAGAGTTGCAAGAATTAAAAATGCACAGGGCTTTTCTCTGCATGGAGTAAGAATCATCAGAGACAAGTATGACAGATAGATAGCTGGGCACTAATGAAGAGTACAGAGACATTCTGCCACTGACTTCACTTCTCCCCACATAATTCTCTTCTCTATAAGCTGTGTTTCCAGTGTTCATCTCACCTCTGTCCATCATAATCACATCCCTTCCTGTTCCTCTCCGTTGGCATTAGCATGACCACATATACCAATCTCAGAATCTAAACTCTATTGACTAGAAGGAAAGTGCTGGGACTAGAAATAGACTGGAGGATGGAGATGTCAATTCAGAGCCTGAGATAAAAGATGAGAAGTTAGAATCACCAATTTTGCCTTATGGCATCAATTTTGTTTTTACAATTATCAGCAAAACCCAAAGCAGCAGAAGAGAGAAGTGGTGTGAATAGAAAGAAAGGTGATATAGTTATGAAATTTCAGTAGAAACAGGTAAATTAGGAAAGCAATACCATCTGAACATGGAAAATATCAATACTCATGACTGGCCCAAACTTGAATGCAATGGACAGTTGGCAGGGCAAGATCCTTAAGCAACTAGCAAAAAAGACATCAAGAAACAGCCACAACACTGTGAGATAAAACCCAATTTTATAACGTAAGAGTCCACACTATGCACAGCCTGAAGACTTCAAAAATATATTTCAGCACTGAGCAATAGTTACTGTTCAGGAAGCACAAACGTATGTCATATGAAGGCCTGCAACTGATACAGTCCAAGTGCTGTGTTTGTCTCCTCCATGTAAAATTTTCCCTGCAATGGATATATGATTGAACACGGTGAATTAAAACTAACAAAGCTTGTCTAATTTTGAAACTAAATATGTGCTCAAGAAGTCATTGCTCCCTTTCATTTAAAATAAGCAAAAAAAAAAATCTGTTCCACTTTTTTTACTAGAGAAAGCAATTTAGTGCAGAACTTCTTCCTCAAAATCGGAACACAACAGTATCAACTGGAATGTTAAAATCTAAGTCACACTGCAAAGCTGTGATGCTTAAAGTTATTAAAATTTATGCTCAATACAACTTTTACAAATGTTAGGGACAAATTTACAGAAAATCCAAATACTACAAAATATACCACAATCACTTATACTTTTTTCATGGAACTTGAGATGCTCATTCTGAATTTTTTCACTTTTACATTAAAATTTTACAACACTTCCTGTTAATGCTTAGGCATAGACTCAAATTAAACTGCATCTGAAGGAAGAACTATTGCTCTCCCCAGAGAGCTAATAGATCCCTCCACAATGCAAATAGTATTATCTTTACATTGACACTGCATGCAGATAAAAATTATTTTAAAAACACAGCACTTAATCACAAACATTGGAGAGCTGGTTTTCACTTTAATATATCAGGTTGCTGCATAGCCCTTCACAGACAGGACTAACATAATCTTTGCTAAAAGATCTCTCAATCCAAATGAAAGCAAACCTTGCTGCAAGTTTGGCAAGTTTCCCAATCTTTAGTACACAAGTGGTCATCTTGATTTAAACAACAAAATCAACTATAACAAGGAAAGGAGCAGTCCAATTACATTGGGCACAGGCTCAGCAGGACACAAAATATAAAAAGCTATAAACCTAGCAGAAAACATCGAAAGAGTCCGGTTGGAGGAGGAAAAAAATGTCAGTGAAGTAATCTCATTTCTTAGAAAGGTTTTGTAGTCAAAAATAAAGTTTACATTCAACAACTGTCACCTCAAGATGTTAAAAGAAATTCAGCACTGATTAATATAGTTTCGATTTTCACTAATTTACCATTGTGCTGTTAGAAGCAGGATAAGAAATTAATGTAATTCTGTTGGAAACAACCAAAGCCAAAGCCATAGTCACAGCCTTGGAATATATGTTTACAAGTGGGTTTATGTTATTTGCATTGTGACAGCTCTCTTCTTACAAATCTTCTGTTTCAAAAAGAAAGACAAATAATACTCATTTTCTTTTTGGTCATTTACCACACAAGACTAAAAGGAAACAAAAGGAGGAAGGGAAGGACAACAACAAAAACAACCAATAAAATGAACTCCAAAGCTTTCTCCTTTATCCTGTGTGAAAAAGTAAGAAGAGATGGAGGAGAAATACACTGAGTGCATACAAGTTGCACATCCTACACAGTCTCATTCTAGAGATACTTGGCTACATATTTATGACAGTTTATGCGTCTGGCCTCCCACCTGTGTGACACAAATAAATCTGCATTTAATAATTCCCCTAGAGAGAGATCTCAAATCTGAAAACTCACCTTATTAGCCTTAAGCAAATCCGAGTACCTTTGTGGACAATATTTTTAGACCAGAAATCATTCCTGAAATTGGATTTTAACCTTGTAACTTCAGTGAGAAGTATTATTCATAACCAAAATTATAAAAATAATTCAGATCTCCTAATAAACACTTTGTTTACATGAAGCTAATAACATTCTGTTTTAACAAACTACATCTCTAGATATGAAATTCTTCAGGTCCAAAGTTCAACTATTTACTGTACTGGTAAAACTAAAAATTCACAATGTATACTTTTCCATCAGCAATGAACAGGTCCTTGTAGAAGATACAGTAGTAAAAATTAAACCCTGTGTTAATTTTTACCATTTCTTTTCTCTTCAGAAAAAGTTTCTGTTGACACTAGTTTTACTTCTCTACTGTGTTTACAGATAAATATTATTGTATTTCCCTACAGAAATTATACAGCATAAAGGGAGATGCTGGGTAAGAAACCACATTCAAATGACAAAAATTACTTCAAAAGCAGACTTACCATTTCTAAAGTCACTTTCATGAAGACTAGCTTTTTGGAGCCTGGACTTTAGGGCTGCAGTGTGAAGCTGAAGATGTTCTGTTTCTCTCACTAATATTTCAACTCTGGAAACTGCAAGTTGGTAGACTTCCATGAAACTTTGAATCACAGCCTTTAAAAAGTAAAGTAAATCATCAGTGCCAGACAAGCTATACTTAAATGCCAAGTAGCATACATCCAAAATCATTACAGAAGACCTAATTTTTATTAAGTGGAAAAATCAAACAAAAGTTGCAAGCCAGGCACTTAGCTTGTAAGTCAGGACTTAAACAAAGGTCTAACATAGGATTTTGTACTTCTTCAAAAATCTGAAATATTAACAGCATTGAGGAAAAGCAGATGACTGTGCATCCCAATTATAAAGTGAGTTGTTTTCAAACATGCAGTACTGAATTGAACAGTTGATACTATTTTTTATTTTATTTAACTACAATACTCAGTGCACATTCAATTTATGTTTAGAAAGAATCACTACACAATTTCAGGTAAATTTTGATACTTTCAAAATGCATCCTCCCACTTCATGTTAAGAAAATTAATTTGTCAGAAACAAAAGAAATACAGTAAACCTACAGATCTCTGGAAGTAAATAATCTGATTACAGTATAGCTGGGAAAATATAATTGTTTTCATATATATAGTGTAAGAATGTCCCAGTCATGTAATATTGATCAGACTGATAATAAAGTTAGCAGCACAAGAGAGAACAAATGATTTGACATTACTGGTAACTTTATATCTATCCTAAATAGTCTAACACTTTCGAGATTATTGGTCTTCTTTACAACTTGTTAATCACATTTTATAAGTTATAGTTTTCCCATTTGAAATGAGCTGTAGCAAGTTGCAACTGTAAGAACATATTACAATATGAAATTGGCCTTCTGAATATGTCTGTAGTACAGACTTATAAACTTAGTACCACAAACAGGCATTCACAAAGGTTTTTACTGTTTTCCTTTCTTTGCTTTCAAACAGACTACTGCTTTTCAGAATAAAAGCTAACATTGCTGGAATCAATCACGTTATTTCATTGTGAAGTGTAGAAAACTGCTGTGGCAAGTCAACATCATCATATCCTTTCTTATTAGAAACAATATCCAAAATGTTTTAAATACTATGGTGCTAACCCTAAAAGTGTATTCACATAGCTCTGTAAGTCTGCCACTGTCAGCTCTAATCCTGCTTTTAAATATTTTATTTCACATTCAACATGACTAACATGCTGCATCTATTCAGAAACAATACCAAGCAGGAACGGGGATATATCTCATACTCTATATAATACTGCCTGAGAGTCTTCAAATGGCAATGGCGCACATTAAAAATGAGACACATATTGAAACAGGACTAAGACCTGGGCCCGTGAACCATGAACAAGGATTATACCATTGCATAACTAGCTGTGTCTCAAATCTCACAAAAAAAACCTCATGTGTTCCTTTAATTACTCTGCATATGATATTTAAAGGTTTCACTGAACTAAAATGTAGAGAGACATTTCCTTAACTTTTCTTTTACCTGTGCTACTACAAAGCTAGTGAAGTTACTAACCTATACAGCTTCATCCAACATCTCCACAGGGACTCGGTCCATGTAGTTATCTGAAACAGCAGTTTCTAATTCCTTGCTGACCTACTCAGATATTTAATTTGTTGTCTCATTTAATGAATTTGAAAATTTTAAATCTAGGAAAAATGTATTCATGAGCTTTTATTTTCAGACATGGCAACTGGTTTTTTGAATAATTTAGATTTCTTTTTAGTCCAGAAGAAAGTAGTTTAACAGTTACTAATGACTCCTTACCGATGTGTAAGGTGGCATTTATGCACCCATATGTACACATTCCTTCCAGTATATCCCAACTACCTAGCAAATAGTCAGGGTCAGTTTAGGTGTCTCTTGCTTAGGAACAGATTAGGACAAACATTATTTTTGGGTCTTCCAGTGGGTGGCATGACCATGAAGAACACTTACTGTAAATGACACCTGGGGAAAGGCAAATAAATTCGATTTTCAGATGTGCCATTGGAAGGCACAAATGATTTTAAATAACTTATGTCAGTCACAGATTGAATGATGGATCTGTCTTTAAAAATACAAAAGCTCCACTTACTGAAAAGCCTGATACATAGGGAATGGGCACAGAACCTGGCCACTTCCAAGTTATAATATCTGTCACCTAATGATTAAATGCTTCTGTAAAGGAGTTCAGAACTTCAATTTAGACCCCTATTTGAACATTACAGATACAAATATATTTGCAGCTCTGGAAATTGTTCTGTGATCAAAAAAGTCAGTTGACAGAATTTCCCAGAAAGCAAATCTAACTCTGCAGAAATTTCTTCCTCTCCTGCTAACGAGTGTTTTCTCTTGTTTTTAAGTACACATAGCAGTAAGATGTACATACAGTTTTTAGGTACACATAACAAAAAGATGTTTCAGCAACACTCTTGATTAATTTTTGTTACATAAAATTTGGCAATTATACACATCTGCACCGTCTGCATTTAAGCAAGCACTTCTGGTTTTGAATGTGCTGATAACAGTGTGACATTAAAACTGCGAATAGACCATAAAGCAACAAAAATTTGTCTTCAGTTACAGACAAAATATTTCATGAATACACACCAGAAAATTACTTCCATTCAGAAAAGCAAGATGTAGTGATCTCCAAATCTTATAGGAAACAATACTATTGCAACTCATTTCAAAAATCCAAAACATTTTCAGACAGGTAAGTATTGAGAGAAAGTTAGTAGGAAGGAGACTTAACCAAGAAGGCCGCAGAAACAGTGGAGTTGAAGAATGCTGATTTTAGACGTTACTGGCTCTAGGTGTTCCTCCCTCCTTGTGCAAGGGGCTTGGACCAAAGGACCATCAGAGGTCCCTTCCAACCTCAAACTAATTCAGTGATTACAAAGTCATCCTAGGGATGGAACACAAATCCAGTTAATGGTTGAAATTTACCTAGGACTGTCAATTTTAAGAGCACAAATTGTAAGTAATCTTTCCACATTAATAAAAAAAAAGAAATAATCAGACGCTGAATGATTTTTTTACAGTGATCCCTTCCCTTTCTTTTCACTCCACATAATGCTTTAATGTATGTAGGATGTCACTGTTATTTATGACATCAACATCCTCCATCACGTGCTACTGATATGGCAGAAGCAAATGGTAAGAGTGCTTTTAATCCAAAAGTGTCTTCAGTGTGAGAGGAGACTCATGCTCCAGCACTAAAACAAGACACAGGTAGCTTCATGAAAACAGACGCATGACTTCCCAGATAACTGGCTACAACTCATAAGATAAAAATATATTCCTATGGTTGGCATGGCAAAAGAATGCTTTTAGGCTGAAGTTGTTGGACTAGCAAGAAAATGTGCAAGAGTGTCCAAAATTCCATTTTCAAATATAACTTTCAATGGATAGATTATTTTAAGCCTAAGTACTTCTAAGGATGTCTTGTTTTATAGCTACTGAACATTTAAAACAGTATCCCGACCTAGAAAATCCCTAAGAGCCCTTTAACCATATTTCAGTGCAAAATCAGAATTTTTTTTAAAAATCAGGTGTTAGTCATATCATAAAGGAAGGAAGTATTTTAAATTTTAGATCTTTATTCAGTTAGAAAAAGGGCCTCTGAAGATTTTGAGTGGAAGAAGGCCTTTATGACCTGTTCAGAGATGTCTCATCTGTAATTTGAGGGTATGCATAAAAAGTTTTGGATTTGGCTTTCAGTGAAGGTTGGTGAAGATGAGAAAGCAACGTTGAGAATAAAAATAAAACAAACTAAGTTAATGCTGTTTATAAACTACAAACCAGTGAACACAAAAAGAGCTCACAGCAAAAGAGCAACATTTAAGCCATGTTTTCTTTCTCCATATTAATCTTTAAAAGGACTGAGAACACTTAAGCTTAGGACAGTTTGCCAGGGAACGTGTAAACTCGTTTTTTTCTAACACACCACATATTTTTGAATAACCAATCATTGTCTAGTTCTGTACACCATTTCTAGAACCAGTAATTTTCAGGTGGATAGTGCTATAGATGCCTTAAAACTGCATTTGCATGTATTGCTGCCCGTAAATCTACAAGACTGAAAGACTTCAATCTGCAGGAGTACTTTATTCAAAGGGTAAAATGGCTAATACTGACAAACTGCATAACAATCTTCAAGAAATCAGAAACACAAAAAGAAAACAGATCTTTTTAAAAAATTAATTCATGCAATTCAAAGGTTATTCAAACTTCAGCTGTTCTCATTGAAGTTACAGTAGAAACATACAACAAGAAATGCACAAATCAGCATATGCAAATTAGCAGAAGACCTCTCATCAAAGTGTTGATGTGTTTATCACACATTACAAAAAAGGTCTTTTAAATTCCCAATTTAAACACTACCCATGTTGTCTCCCTTGTTCTTAGTGTTTGGCTATTGAGAACACAGCTTAAAAAAATTATTTGGATTATGAGTTATAAATTGTAGCATATGAAAATTTCCATCTTGAGTTTTACACTATTCTGAAGTTACAAATAAAATACCAAATTATTAAAAATCAGTTTCTTTATTTTTAGATCCATGTTATAACATTAACTCAGGACTTATTTGGCTGCTGTTATCATAGAACTGCATCTCATGTTTGGAAGGAATAAACCTAAAGGAAGGAGACCTTATGCTGAAATGATGCTTATTAAAAGGTGTCAGACTAACAGCCTGACAATATAAACATTGACTTTGTAACATCAGATGGAGCAGTCAGAATAACAAGACCATCTACTTTACACAATATACTTTAGAAACCAAAAAGAACAGAAAAGCTGAAATTCATGTTTGACTGCTTGGTTCTTCCTTCAGGAATTCTTCAACTAAACACAGTGTTAGCAGGTAGCAAGGCACCCCAGGACTACATATACAAACAGATAAAAAAGAACAAGAGAAGGAATAATGAATGAGCTTCAGAAGAATTAAAGATTAACACTGATTAACTAGATTAACAAGCTGCTTTCATAAGAATCTGAAAAGACTGAGAATTTCATTTATGGTACAGAGTTTGGCTGAAGTGGAATTCAGGCAGAAACAACTGGTGTGAAAGCAAAACTCCAAGGAGTGGAGTTCTGCATGCCTGTCATTACTGCCTTGCTTTGAACTGACATAAATAAGATTCATTAAAATGAGCCCAGAAAACAAAACATACATCAATTACTTTTTGCTTTCAGAAACAAGATTTCCGGATAATTATTATATAGTTAGAAGAGCTGTATCTGGAGAAGAAATTATTACAGTGAATTTCCCCCATACATTTTAGCATCCTGGCTGCCTTGACCCATAGTCCAAAATGTCTAGTGGTATCAGTGAAGGATATAAATACAGCAGCTTCTCTGGCATGGGGGAAAAAACCTCAAGGGAAACCGCATTCAGCAAAATTGCACTTTTGCAGCTGTTTGGCACTTCTTTAATGATCTATTCTCCTTGTATCTCATTTCAACACTAAACTTTTTGTTCAGTTCCATTCAAGCATGGCATGCACAATTTAAATGTGCCAAAAAGGAGGTCAGTTTTGTTACAACTTTTTTTTTCACCCAACGAAAGCTGACTCAGTGCCACACACGGGGCCTAACTCTATCCCCTTCGCTTCAATAACAATTACTTTACCCTGCAGGTCTCAGAGGATAGCCCAAGGGAATGAAGCTCTAAATAAAAGGCTAGATTCTCTGCAAGAGGTAATGACATGACTTCCTACAAGAAAATTGAAAAGGGAGCATTGAAATTGACAGCAACGGAAGGGAAAGTGCTTCTACTGGAAACCACAGTGGATGGCCATAACAACAATTCCCACGAAAATTATTACAAACTGTAAGACTTTCAGAAATTACCTCAATCTTTTAAAAACGGATAAATTAAGACAAATGTGTTTACTTGGTATGATCAGGCAGAAAGCATCCTGAGAATTTTACAGCAAAGGAGCTACCTGTAGCCTTGACTACTTAAAAATAGCTCTAGACCATGCAAGAAAATTGTCACTTAACAAAATTAAGGAAATGAAGGTTTTTATAGGTCAACAATGTTCACATGCAAAGACCAGTCTCAGTGTCTATTCCCCAAGGTCAAGCATAGTTACATGCAGAACGTAAACAAGAAACAATTCCTGCCCCAAAGAATTTGTAATTTACGATACAGCAATGGGGAAAATGTTACCACTGCATTGTATTCTTCCCATCCTCTTACACAGTCTTGATTCAAAATTAATATTTAAGTTTGTGAGAAAGGGTTAGAATTTTTCAGGTAGGTGGTTTCAGTGAGAAAAAAATGGAAACTGACAGAAGCTCAGGCTGGTATCCTGTCTACAGCTTCTTTTGCAGTGTATATTCTAGACAAGGATGAAAGAAAGAGAAAAGGGTAGTCACTGACACTACTATAAAGTTCACATTAAAGTGAGCATGAAAACCTACCTAATGTGAGCATAATGCATTACCACTGATGAGAACCAAACAGCAGCAGTCACTACAGAAAAGTCAGGATGCAGTTTTATCATAAAACATGGTAGTATCCCATCACACATTCAGTCTTGAGGAAAGAGAAGAGAGTAAAACTTCTCATCAAAATTCAGGTGAAATGTCAAGTGGAAGTACAAGTTGTCTGAATCTTGATGATATGCTTTTGGTCTGTTGAAGTGACATCTTAGAACCAGAAAAAATATACAAAAACTGAAGTATAGAATTCTGTTTTCCACAACCTAATATGTGTTAGTAAAGTAAATTTTTAAAAGCATAGTCTTTCTCACTTTAAGAAACTCCTACATATGGATAAGATATCTTATATAAACAAAACAATTTTTATAAAAAAAGGTTACCTAAACGCTAAGTCTTGTAGAAAATCTGACAAACTCTTCTGCTCTTTGAAATGCTGTCCACAAACTGTCCAAAGTAAGTAACGAATTCAACTATTTGCCAACATAGTAGTTTACTGAAAATTAGAATATTGTTTTTTCATTAGTTTTAAATAGTGCTCTCTTAACTAAGACCAATTTCAATTACTTTTAGAAAAGAAATATGCTTTACTTGTGAAAAAAATACTGACTCAGTTTTAACCACTGTAGAAAAAGTCTGTTGCTGACTCCAAGAGAAAAAAACAACCACCCCACAAAATCTGGGCTCAGAATAGACATTCCTTAAATATTTTGACTAGAGCTATGAAAGGGTATAGATTATTCCCTTCTGGCCACAAGAAGCAGTGTCTTAATTGTATATTAAAATATTTTCAAGTTGAATTAAATATTTTGCATATGGATAGAAGGGGGAAATATATCCACTTTTTATTTTCCAAGCAAAAAGGTGAGCATAGTCTATGCTGTAGTTGCCATTTACTAGGAGAGACTAAGGTCTCTTCTGGCAGATTTCGTCAAGATGACAACTGCAATTATGCGGCTCACACATAAATACTCACTACTGACTCCTAATCCTTGTATCAGATTTTAGGTGAATGCTCAAGTCTAAAGACCCTAGGGGCTAGAAACCTGTGCAAAGTTTTGTGAAACACCTGCTTCATTTCTTCTGCGTTTCTTAAGAATGCTCATGGTAGCACTGCATTTGAATTCAACGTAAGTATTTCATCCTACATAAAGCAATATTTTGTAGTTTTGCAGGAAATTCTAAAGGATATCTGTTAGGTTGGATAGCAAATTAATTTTTTCACTTTGGCTTCTCACCAAAATTCCAGTTAATTACACAAATTCATGATGCCACCACAGGAAAAAGCACTTGTCAATTTCTCTAGAGAACGTAATTACCAAGGAAAGCTGAACTGCATTCCTCAAATTCATGAACACACCCTTAATCTAATATTAACTGCCACATATAGGATGGACAGGTGTCCTTCCTTCATTCTGCCTAAACTCAGATGTTAATGAGATAACTAATTTGCTTCATACATTCTTAAACTTTAACAACATTTAAAAAACCCCCAACAACATGCAAATGACTAGATTTTCAATAAGACTTACTTTCAAGACTTAATTTATGCTATGAAAATGTTTTATTAGAAATTTCAGTGACAGCATCTTTTGTTCCAAAATATGAAGAGTAAATTTAAAGAACACAGTACACCTAATACCGACCCTCACAATGAGCACACACATTAGCATCCCTCTTTCCAAAGCAAATGTCTGACAGAAGTGGCATCATCACTAGGCTTGACAATTCGCTATCCTTAAAGGTTAGTATTACATAATTTTTTTTTTTTTCACAAAGTTTGCTTTTAACCACCATAATCTGAGGAAGATCAAATGAAATGATTCCTATAATCTCTGAATATTTAGTTCTATAACAATGGATTTACATCTGAAGAAAACTCTTGTTGGGAAAAAGTGATTGTGTTTGTCTGCCTTTTTGGCATTTGTCATATGAGAGATTAGAAAGGTATAAATCCCAATCAACACAAGCTACAAATTAGTGGATGAGTGAGACTCCACTATACTGAAGTCTGGCCTCTTTTGTGCAAGAGGTCAACAAGTTAAGTGAGAATGCTGTTCACTTGGAGCAACAGGTTGAAAGTGTTGAGTAATACATCTGTCCCAGGTAGCTGGGCAGGCAAGCTCCAGATTGAGATGTAAACTGAGCTCTGGGTGGGAGCCTGGGACAAGAGGTGAATAACAAGGGGCATAATAATAAACTTTAGGATAACAAGGGGCATGAAGATGGGTGACAGCAGACAGGTGAATGGACATTGACAGACACATCAGGAGCTGGGAGTTGCCAACCTTCTGGATAACAAAGGAGATGAAGACTGGTGACACCAGCTGGGTGGATGGACACAGAGAGTGGGGACAGAAGCTGAAGACTCAGGAGGAAGGGCAAGACTTGCATGTGGGGAGACTGAGGGTGTAGAAGATCCAGGGTTCCTTTGCTGGGGGTCCTGCTCAGAGGCACCAGCTCGAGCTGTGTCTGTGTTACTGCACTGTGAATAAATGACTTTATGGACTGAGACATCTGAGACACTGCTATGGGAAACCTGGGGTTGAATCTGTAAGGAAACCTGGTCTGACTGCACCTGAGTGTGGGCTGTGTAAGGGGTCAAGCAGGGCACCCGTCGGCTCACTGGAGTCACCCACTGTGAAGAGGCTTCACTGCCAGCACTCAAAGTCTCTGACACTGGGAATGTCACTGCCAGGGAATCTCAGGAATGGCCAGACTGGGAAGTTTCCTTAACAAAAGAGAAGAAGACACTTAACTTTTCTGATGGCAGAGCTCTGGTTGTCCTCATTCAGACCAACAACTCAAAGATGTGTTGCTACTAGATGAGCCTTTAGATATTACTTAGATAATATTTGGAGGACACTATTTTCTCCTTTGTCTTCAGCAAATGAACCAAGTGCCTTTCCAGTAAATGGGAACTTACAATATGATTGCAGAATGTGATTCGGATTATTAGGTTGGGAGCTTGGCAAGTCAGGTCCTTTCCCTGGTCTGGCCAACAGTCAACAACCAAATCCAATTCCTTAGAAGCACAAGAGATAAAATGACTTTCTGAATTCTGTTTATAAAACTGGATGCTTATAGCAACCGTGAAAAGAGAAAACCAAGGAGGATAGGCATTGGTGAGATGAGTTTGCCTAAAAAGCATAAAGTATTCTTCACTAATAGGATCAGAAGTAAAATATCCAATATCATAAGGTGTTGTAATGAGACTGAGAAATCCCTTTTTAATCTTATTACTGAATTCAGTAATGACTGCAGGCATCACAGTACCATGCACTTGAGTGGTGACCTTAATGGTGGATCAACAAAAGCAGCTGATTCTTATGCAAGAATCCAAACTGAAAGGCCTAATTTAAGTTAGGCCATCATAACTTAAAAACACGCAAGAGAGTACCATTTTTCAAACTACCTCTGGTTTTAATTTGTTACTATTTCCTTTATCCGTTTTTTAGAGCCGGACCACTACTTGCAGTTAGGTAATTTATGAGTAATTGTGCCTATGAATGTTGGTAACAGAGAAATCACTTTCATAGCTTACAAACTCTAGAAACTACAGATTATTTCTACTGTTTTCACCTTCTTGTAGTTCAGAAATGAGGAGAGCAACCTGAAAAGAAACTTCTGATGGAGTGTCCAAGAATGAAAGTGATTATGACAGTCAATGAGAAAACATGACTAGTAAAAAGAAGGTAAACTGGGAATATTTATTAACATTAACATATTAACATTAAATGAAATAGTAGAAGCCATTTTCAAAACAAACCTAAAAACCAGTTTTTCAGAAAGTGTGTAGTTAAGCTGCAGAAGTCCTTTCCACAAGTCTTGCAAAAATGCTTACGTTTATATGGGCTCAAAGAGCAATGGGACAATAAATGGGTGCTGAACACAAACATATTAATTTTTTTCAGAAGATCTGTTCATTTGTTAAAATCTATCTGTTAATCTGTTAAAAAATAGTGAAGGCTGGGAAAAATTCTGGAGACATTTTAGCACTGTTTCTTATACTCTGGGGGTTTTTTGGTCATTTTCCCTGCGCAATCTCTTTTTAAACTGGGACAGCCAGTTTACTGCTATTCTATGTGCCCTCTAGGCATTAAATGTTTATTCAGACCCACAGTCTATTTCCCAAAGGAGTAAAATTTGCAACAAGTCCCATGTCAAATAAAGGCAGAAAAAATCAGGCATCTAGGATAGTGACCTTTGCCAAGGTACAGGCATCACATTTTGATATGTGGGGAAATCTCTGCTCAAAACCCAGTCCTGGGGTCTTTGCAAGCATGTGCAAAAACTTGAGAATTTAAACCTCAACTCGTAATCTTTTGCTTGCACAATATTAATCCAAAACAAAAAATATTTGAGATTGGAAAACTGGATGGAGGGAAAGTCTGGCACTATACACTGTGGCAATGGCAGGAGGCTTTGGTCTCTGATGTTTTCCTTTAGTATGTCAATTAAGATGAACCAGGAAGAGGGGGATCCACCAATGGGTGCTGGTACTAAAGAACACACAATCTGCCTCTTAACTACAATGTAGGCTTCAGGCATTGAATGTACATCATAAGTTTGCACACATAGGTGGAAGGGATTACTCTTCCCTTCTGATCTTTAGTTTAGAACTGCTTTTTTTATCAAAAAAGATCATGACGTTGAAGCAATCCAGAGGAATCTCAAGCTCTACCAAAGTTCCAAGAGGATAAACAAATTTTTATCATTCCATGGATATTACCTTCTTAAAAGCCACAACAATCCTTGCAGGTAAACTTGCCAACATGCAGGCTGTGTATCCTTATTATTCAGGTTTACACAACAGTTCCACATTCATCCTATTTCCATTAATGAGAGCACCCTCCAGCAGTCTCCATTTTCTCCTCACTCCCTAATTTCTTACCACCTTTTTGCATCTAACAGGGAGATATCAAAAACAAGAGGAGAGATTATAATGAACGAAGAGCTCTAAAATACTATAAAGAAATTGGGTACTGCAATGGACAAGGACTGCGTGCCCTACTTAAAGCATATTAGTCCTGGAACCCCTATAACAAAGATTTTATGAATCCCAGGAATTTGTCCTTTTCACAGTCCAATGGAATGGACATTTCATTGGACTGTGAAAAGTCCACAGTCCATTCCATTGGACTGTGAAAAGGACATATAGATATATAGATATATCTATATGTCCTTTATATATATAATGTTGGAATATATATTATAATTAAATTGTTGGAATTTGTGATTCTAGGATACTAGCAACACATGTCACTAGACAAGCAATCAATTCAGTAAACGAAAAATCAAGACAACAGCTTCAAAACAGCTTGCTATGATTCTTGCAAAATAACAATGTAAAAAATAAAATTTGCAGGTAATAACATATGTGGATTTATGAGCCGAAATTTATATAACCCTTTACACCAAAAAAAATCCAAAAAACCCACTAACAACAAAACACCACCAAAAAAACCCCAACAAAACCCCCCACCAAATTTCATTAGTGACAAATTGTTAGAATCTGGTAAAACAAAACAGTTTAACTTTTAATCCTTTCAAAACTTATCCTCTTCATATTTCAATATCATTTGGGATGCTATCCCAGTCTATTTCTTCAATATATGGTAAGTGTGGAAATAAGAGAACAGCCTGTTTTTTATGCCTAGTTTTATATTCTGAAAGGTTTACCGTATTTTTCTTAATCCTTAAGTTGCATATTCATTGCTGTATTTTCGTCTAACTGCTGTCACTTATATTGTCATGCAGAAGGGCAAATCAAGGTCAGTTTATGTAAGCGGCATCAATCTGAAAAATCTTCATCAGTCTTTATTTCAAGGCATTATGCAAAGAAAGCTTGACATTAAGAGAGCCTTAACTGACAGCAAATGAAATCAATCAGCAGATCACTAAGCCATAATAAACTCACTCAAGTTGTAGATAACCCTTCCTCTTCCAGGTCTTTAACTACATGGCCCACCAAAATGCAGTATCTGGGCAGAAATGTCTCCCTTGATTACATTACAAAATTCTTGCACTAATATGGTGCAATATTTAATAATTTTTTCTTACTCTGTAAGCAATTGATAAGAATAACAAGGAGACATATATTTTATAATAGTGGACTACTAAGCAGTTAAGCAAAAAAAAAAGACTAAACAAAAGTTTCAGCATTTGAAGAAGGTTTTTTTTTTAAATATAATTAAGAATAAAAAATAGTCTGTTTCTGCTCCTTAAACATTTGTGTAATAAAGTCTACTGCCTTATTAACTTCTATTGCTTACACTCACTTGCTCAGCATTTTTTCTTAGTTTTTGCAATTCAAAGAACCAGTACAAAAAATACAAGACTCCAGACAATTTCTAATCTTTCATGGTATTCACATCATGAATTTAATTTGTAACCCACATGATTACCAACAATTAAACATCTATGCTTCTTAATGGATTTGTCTGTGTTACAATGGTACACACTGCACACTAAAAAAATACAGTCAAAAATTTACACAATTCTTATCTGTTAAAACTACTCCTTTTCTGAAGATACAGTGCACAGATAAACCCATGCAGTTCTGAAAGACAGGATTTCTGAAGTAAAAAAATCTGCCTAACAAGGTGCTGTGAAAACTATATTTGATTTCTTCTGTGATTAAATGATGCTTTATTTTTTGCAATTACAGCTATTAGGAGTCTGCCCTTATTAACTGAGGCAGCTTTGGATACATACCGAGATCACCACGACTCTAGAGTAATTTTTCTCATGAAAGAATAGTGAGTGGCAAACAAGAAAGATGCTTTCTGCTATAAGATACAGCAACCTGGTAACCAGGTGAAAAAAAAAATCCCAGGATTACAAGCAGAAGCAAAACTAATTAAATAATCTTAGTGAATTAAGATCATATTTTACACAGTTCTTAAAGAGCTTCCTTCATATCAGCACACATAATTCCTAAGACATCACCCACATGCAAAAGATATAAATGTATGAAAAAGTCTAAGTGGACAAAGCTGGATAGTTACATGATTGCTTGATAGGGCCAAAAAAGAAAACTTTCCATTGAGAAAGGTTACTGAAAGGTTAAATGATTATACACTAACTTTGGCATTCAAGATAATCAAGACAATCATCATCTTTGCTGAAAAGTTTTTACAAAACTAATAGTGCTTATGAAAGAGGCTGGACAAGAGTTAGTAGTGTCACAGGTACAACGAGAGCTTTCAGTAATTGATTAATTGGTGATTACAGACACTGACTTTGATATTTATGGTCCATAAGGCCAAGACTTAGTGTGGCTGGAGTGCAAGAGTGTCCCAGTTAACTACAATGCCCTCTGAGAAGGTTCTTCACATAATCTGTCCTAATTTAGTAGCATGAAGAAAGGCAAGTGAAGAAATTAAAAAGTGCAAGGGTGGCTGAGAAAGTGAGGGAAAGAGGCTAATGGTAAGGAGCAGGGAAATTAAGAAAGGAGAGAAAGCCCACAGAGGAGAGGGAGGAAAATGCTGCTAACAGAAATGCTGTGAAGAGGAAAGGAAGTTGAGCACTTAAGTGGCAGAAAGGAGAAGCAGTGTGAAATTGAAATTATAGAAGGCAAATTTCCAACAGCACTGGCATTTACAGGATGTCTCATTTATTAAAGTTTTAAACAATATTTTCCTAATACACAGTAATCTAATATTTTAAAGTAATTATAGTCGAATTATGCTAAAATGGCTTCTACATATTTAGCAGCATGATACAACATTATCTGGAGACATGACTTCAGATATCAGCTGAACACTTTCAAGAAGATTACCTTAGAGTTCTCCATTTTACAACTCCTCAATCTGGTTATTTAGACTTTACTTAGTTGTCAATTATTGCTTAAGTCCTATGCCTACTTTATATTAGATAAATTAAAGTTTGCAAAAGGTCAGGCTTGCAGGAGGTGTTGCCCCACTCTAATGCTTTAGAAACATTTACTTATTTATGAGTATTTCAACCCAAAGTGAAAGTGTAAAGTAGCAGTAGAGTAATAAAGAATCACTCTTCCCTTTAAACAGTATATTTTACACAGGTTTGTGGTCAGTCCAGAAGAACCACATTTTGACGCTAGGTAAGAAATTAGTCCTTTTGCAGAGAAGAAATTAATCCTTTAGGAGGTGGGAGGGCAGCCCAGCTGCTGTTGATAGCAGCTGCTGAATGCCCAGACAGTGAAGATCCAGTTTCACCTGACAAGAAACAGCAATCTGATTCCAGAGGAGTCAGCATTCTGGCCTCTGTAATAAAACTGATAGCTCCTTCTCTGGTGAAACAGTGTAAGTAAAAATAAAGCAGTGCAAGAGTGTGCATGTTGCACCTTTAAGACTCTCTAAAAAACACTTCTTCTTTCTGAGGTATTAAGAAAAAAAACCTTTCTTTTAACAGCCATATTAAGAAAAGAAAAAAGCTTTAAAACAGAAGTATAAAATTTAAAATACTATACTTTTTAAGCACCTGCTCCATGATTAGTTCATCTCATTAAGTTCTCATACCAGAACTGATTTATGTTTGAAAGACAAGCCCTATGCAGAGGATAAAATCTGATGACAGAATTATAATATTACCTTTGAAATCACTTGCTTCCTCAATTTGGTAAGAACTTTTTTATTGACAAGCAAACACAGCAATGAGAAAGTGTTTATTATTTTGAGGAAAATTATCAGCAGAATTATGCATATCTTTTACCTATTAATCTATCAAGCATAAATCTAAAATTAATAAACAAGTGAAAATAAATACAAATTAGGAAGCTCCTAAAACTACATTTATGTTTGACCAATTAATTAGAAAAAGTGGACCTACAGCACAATTAGATAATGCATGACTAAATAATGCCTGAATGCATAAACGGTAAGAACCTACTTCTTCGTAAATTTATAATGATTATATGCTAACACTGAAGATATGTCAGTACTTGACTATATTACTACTAACACTGTAAGTCTTCATTTTATTACTGGACTTTTCATTTTAAATTACCTTCAAACACCTAAGAATGGAAAAGAAGTACATATAAATTGTTGCCCTGGTTTTTGTTAAGCCTTCTGTTTTTAACCTTGGAGTCAGATTCTTTCACACAGTTTCATGTAAATAATAGCCAATGTTTACTTAACGGTATTTTCTGTTTTTCATTCCTTTTGTGATAAGAGAACTTTGATGAGCATCTTTCTTCTCCAGTGGGATTGAGAAGGAAGTGACATGCTCTCCAATCCCTTGTGGAGTTGGGACGTGTATATGAATGTGAGATATGTCAATAATAAACATTATTTTCCCTCCTTTCTGCTGAACCTGGCAGGTGTGAGAGCCTCTTTATTGTGTCTCCCCAGACACAATAAATCCCATGTGGACGTCTGAAACCTGCATGAACAGACAGATACCTGCTGAGCAAGATGGGGTAGGTGGGAGGGAGAGGTAGAGGGACAGCGGGGACAGAAAGACTGATTCAGAGCAAGCAAGACAGAGTGGGAAAGAGGCACAGGATGCAGAAGAGAGAGCGAGACCCAGGCAGAGTAGCAGGCAGAGACTAACTGAAGGAAAGCTCGAGTGTGTAGAGGAGAGAGTAGGCACGCAGTTGAGAGGGAAAGCAAGAGCACCAGAGAGCGGGTGTGCATGGCTGGTGTGCACACAGCAGCAAGTGCACGGCCATGAGGGCACGTGTGCAGTGGAGAGCGTGCAGAGAGCACACACTGACAGGCAGCAAAGCACGAGAGACTGTGGCAGAGAGAGACAAAAACAGAAGGCGGCAGAGACAGGCAAGACAAAGTGAAAACTTAACCATCTCAAACGCACCTAGACGAGAGATTCACAGAATCATCACTGTTGGAAAAGACCTCCAAGATCAACCCTTGACCGAACACCACGAAACCAACAATCCATAGCACTAAGTGCCACATCCAGTTGTTCCTTGAACGCTTCCAGGGATGGTGACTCCACCATCTTCCTGGTAAGTCCATTCCAATGCCTTACCATCCTTCTCATGTCCAACATGAAACTCCCATAGGCACAGTTTGAGTCTATGTCCTCTTGACTGTTGCTAGTTGCCTGAGAGACTGACTACAACATGCCTACAACCTCCTTTCATGTAGCTGTAGAGAGCAATGAGGTGTTCTCAGAGGTTAGGATTTTTCTTTTTTTCCCCCCTTTCGCTCAGAGAATTTTCTCCCATTTGTTGCCTAAGAGATGGTAACATTGATACTTGGGAGACAAAGGATGTGGCTGGGAGGAGGGGGAAGGGTGCAGTTTGCTGCCGTCTCTTGGCTAAGGGGCTTTCCGTCGGGAAGTGCCGAGATAGCAGGAGATTCTGGGGGGGGGATGAGGGGCTGGGCTCGGCCCTCGCTTTCCCTCTTCTGGGATCGGAGTGGGACAGGTGCTGTTTTGGTGGTGGACTGTAGCTGCCCAGAGGATTCACTGCCACTGTGGAGTTTTTGTGCTGCACTACTTTCTCCTTACTGTGGGTGAGCGTTTGCTCGCAAGAGCAGCTGTTGAACTGGGGCCTTTCCAGCACCTGACCTCACTGAGAAGGGGACCTGACCCCCGATCCCTCCCCGGAGGGAGCTTCTCCTGGTTGCTTGTGGCAGCTGCCTGCAACAGCCCTCCTGCCGCTGCCCAGCCCCGCTGTTTTCTGCTGCTACTTCGGGTTTTCTGCTACACTTTAACCCGACACCCGGTGCCCACCCAGACACCCCGCGGCTCCTGGCACAGCTCCAGAGTCTTTGCTACACTTTCTTGGCCACCCCGGGTGTGCTCGCCTCTGCTGNTTCCTTTTCCCATATCCTTGCCTGAAAGCCCCGTAATTTCAAAGTTATAATAATTTGGAGAGAAGGGGGTCACATTTTCCATTCCAAGGGAGGTTCCCGCCTTCCTTGGCAGACATCTGTCCTTTAAACTAGGACATATGTTCCCTGAGCCTTCTTTTCCCCAAGCTAAACAACGCCGGCTCCTTCAGCCACTCCTCACAGGACTTGTGCTCCAGACCCTTTCCCAGCTCTGTTGCCCTTCTCTGGACACGTTCCAGCAATTCAATGTCTGTCCTGTAGTGAGTGATGGAGGGGGCCACAACTCAACACAGGATTTGAGGTGTAGCCTCACCAGTGCTGAATACAGGGGGACAATCCCTGCCCTGGCCCTGCTGGCCACACTATTGCTGGTACAGGCCAGGGTGCCACTAGCCTTCTCGGCCAGCTGGGCACAGCTGGCCCATGTTAAGCTGCTGCCAACCAGCACTCCCAGATCCTTTTCTCATTCCTTTTTTGTGTTCAATTACTATCTGGAGTCATGTCTTCAGACAGGTTGGATCATGCCGATGAATGTTTAGAACCCATTTTAGCATAAATCAACTATAATTCCCGTAAAACATAACATTAATGTACATGTCTGAGGCACCTAAATTTGCTTCAAGAAATTTCTTTCATACCAATTTCTATCCTTCTGTGTCTACCTCTCCAAACAGAAGAAACATACAGTGATAATATACTGATCCTTAATTATTTATACATAAACATTTAAATCTCATCTGATTTATTTGGGGGCTTTATGAATTGTCTTTAGGTAAAAATGCTTGGCATTAGTATCAGTTACATATTTGATGTAAAAGTACTTGAGACAATTCAGAATTAGTGTCCTGAATGCCCACTTCTTCTGTGAGCCAAAAAACTATTTCAGAAGAGAGTGTTAAGATTATTAAGTAACCTTATCCTCGTTCTAAAGATGTAACACAATTGAATTTTGTATTTTATAAAGAGCTGATATCTTTACTGGTTAATTTAAATAGTCATCTGCCAAGCAGGGCTACTAGGATTGGCAATACCATGTCATTTTAGTTGCCTTTTTAACCCTGTATCCTGTATTCATAGGAGCCTTCACATATGGTTCCACTTTTTGCCTCCAGTTGGAACATTTGGGCATGGCCAGAACAGCACACCTTAAATCCTGTGTTCACTGTGTTTCAGGTGCTTGAAAATAATACTATAATTTTCCACTTTCAAACTTAAGTAACAAACAGCACAACTTTGTGACATAACAGTCTCCACAGCAATTAAATATCAGGTAAGACTGTTTCAAAGCTATAGCAATCATATTTTAATCTTAGAGGTATTACACTTTTTCATTGCTTATCCAATTGAAGTGACATTTTCAAACAACTACAGTAATTTTCCTGCAGTCTTCAAGAATTTAACAAACACCTACAAATTAGGTAATACTTTCACTACTTGCATGGGGCTCTAGAAGATGCTCTGTACAAGGATATTCTTGTTGAATAAGTTAACATTTCAACCTACTACATAACTTTGCAATTTAGGAGCTATTTCATAAAGTGCAGGCTTTGGAGAAGATACACAGAATGGTGAGTCCAAGTATTTAATTTCATTACTTACAGGTCTAAGCTGGAGCATACAGTTCTTTAAAAGATGCCTACCACTTCCATATGATGAAGTGATACACTCAGACCAGTGAATATATCATTAATTACTGGTTTCAGCCACCTACTACAAACTGGATGCATGAATAATAAAAATAGAACCATGTCATCTTCTGTAAGTACTCTTACAGAAGTTCTGATAGCCAGTGCTTCATCCCTATTCGTCTAATTTAAGATCAAATACCAATAAATTTCGACTTGGGAAAAAACATCTGATGTCTAACACTTGCAGATAATAAGACCTTTAACTGATGGTACTTATCACAGACTAATTCTGGCAGTTCTAGAGAACATGCATGCAAACAATTCCCCTGGTTTTAAAGAGAAGTGTCCATAAAGTAAACTCACTGTTTACCTTGTTCAAGATTACCAGATTGCTCTTAATGTAGTTTTCCATGAAATTAAAATCAATTAGCTGACTCCCAGATATAAAAGGAAAATTTTATAAGAAAATCTCTACAGTGTCCTTAGAAATTTAGCAAAAAAGCATTATGTAACTAGAGACAGGGAGAGGGAGTGAAGGGGAAGGAAAAGAAGTGAAAGGAAAAAGGAGAAAGGGAAGAAGAAAAGGAACTTTACAGTGATATAGACTGAACCATTGGAGCTGTTTGTGTACGCACAGAGTAACCAAGTGTAACTGAAGCTGTCACGTAAACAAAAAGTAGGTTTACATCACTGCACTACCAGTGAAGCACATACATTACCATGTGTTAGCTATAGCACAAGTAAGTGCTCTGTACAAATGTGAAATGCAACTTTTTATACTACTGTTTCTCGAAATTTTCTTAGAAATAAAGACGGAATAGGCTGTCTTGGAAATGCTTCTGCAATCATTGGAAGGTCAAAAAAAGAATGGAAGTTGAGAGGAGACAAAAAACCAGAAGCAGATATCACCAAACAGGCTCCTGAATTAGAAAAGTAGTATTTAAAAGCCAGTGATTTCCGTGACAGCTTCTTTGAAAAAAGATGCACCTGTGGAGCTTTTCATGCAGCTTTAAAAGTGGTCATCACTGTATGGGGAAGCATTTGCAACCTACCCTCTGCCAGAGATGTACAGCTGTGCTTACTAAGGTGCATGAGAATCTCACAGTGTTACATATTACTACTTTATTATGGAAACATGATAATACACACATAATTTAAATATTTTTCATATTGAAAGACATGCATGCCAAAGGGCAACAGTGAGAAATTTCCAATTTAAAATCTGCCTTTCTTGAATGTTTGGTTTTGTGACCCTGTTCCAGCAGTTATATACTGCATCTAGAACAGAAAATCTACAATAAATTAGTAAAGGTTACTACAGAAAAGTATACGTATTATGCAATATTTGCATTGTGTAACATCCTTGCACTTTACTTGACTACCTTTACTCTCTCTGATTCAAATAGAAGAGCACAATGAAAGAAATATGTATTCATTCTGCCTTTTGTTCTCTCATTGGGAAAACAAAATATTCTGCTTATAACAAAAAGGTATTCTGCACAGCTATAAAGACTAAGGCATAGTTTGTATAGAAGAAGATATAATAAACTTAAAAACAATAAGAAGGCATTGCACAGAATCCATTTTCAGAGCTGAAAATATGTACATCTTCAGTTAATTTCTCTTCTTTTCCCCAGTTTCCTCCTAATGAAATTAGTAATCTGAAACATATAAGTATTTAAACCTACATGAACAAATTAGCTTCTATACTAAACAGCAGTTTCTTTTAAATTGTGAGTGCTAAAAATCATTGTTAATTCTAAAACTGAAACATGAAAAAATCTGATACTGACCAAGAAGCAGCATAAAAATCTTATCTTTTTCCCCCCCTCCCCATTTTTAATTTGTATTTGTCTTGCTTAAATTAAGCAGAGGAAAGGGGGATGGGATAGAGTGATATTAATTTTCAAATATAGAATTTGGGTTTTTCCATGGTCATATCCCTGTGAGTTATTTAACATTATACCTGCGAAATTAGAAGTTCACATCATCTCTGAAATACTACATCCAACAGTTTATATGAAAATTATTTCTCTTTCAACTTTTGACTGCAATAGTTTTTGAAGCATTTTGTTCTCCACACATTCAGTGCAGTCTAGCTTCTTGTTCTCAGTTGAAAACAAGAAACAGGATTATTTTAGACTCTAACCTGAAATGCTGCAGCCTCTGGCCTGCCCTTCAGCCCTTCCTCTGAAAAGGTCTCCAGGTGCAGTTTGGGTAGCTCCGGGGTGAAGTCATTCGTGGCTCCTGCAGTACACAGCAGCAAGGCCTGATCTCTGACCTAAAGGGAAAAAAACAGCATCAATGGTAATTCCCCTTCAGACACATTAACTGGGATGAACTGGGTCCCCTTGAGCCCACTGAGTGGACTTGCATTGATCGCTGGACCTGAAATCCATGAATAAATTTAGGACTAATTGATTTTTCGTTGCAAATAAATCTCTAATTCAGAGTGCTGGGAGAGAATGTTAAGAAGAAAAAGCATCTTCCCCTGGTCTGAAATGAGAAGAAAAGACACTAAGGGCTCTGTAGCCCAGCTGGTGTATACATTTCACAGATCTGTCGCCTGTAAAAACCTCCTAAGAAAAGAAACAGTAATTGTACTTCTAACTGAAACAAATATAAACTCTGCAATTAGAAAGTTCATGTGATGACATCAATGAGAAGCTGGCTGGGTTCTGTCTACTATGCTCTCAGTCCTCCAGAATAAGGTTCATTTAGAAACAACTCAATTGAAAGTCAGAATAAAAGGAATAATCCACAAACAAAGCAAAACGAACTAACCTGTAGCTTTCCAAACAAGACGNTGCCACCTGCCGGCCGCGCGCGGCAGCGCCGCCCGCGCTTTTGTCCTCGGGCACGGCGCGGCACCGCGGGAACGCCGGGCCGCTCCTGGAAACGCGGCACTGCGCTGCATATCGCGACATGTCGCGACTCTACCAGCATGGACAGGCGATTACACGTATTTAACGCGCCACTTCCACAGGCACACCACTTAGGTTCACGCGCAACATGATGCCACACGCCCATTTTTCATTCTATTTAATACAAAAATTACAATGTCCGCCTCCAGGAGATCCCAGTAGTCAGATTATATTCTAATACAGATGGATAGACACACATACAAATATATGTTAGTACAAACGAATAGATTAAATCCATTCATTTGGAATGAACACACTGCGTCTGTTGAGTAGCAATAGTGAGTACTGAAAAAAAAATATTGTTTTAATGACCTAATACACAGTCTTAATACTAAAACATATACTGAATATATACTAAAACATATACTGGATATATACTAAATACATATAAATCAATAGATATACCATTTGCTAAGTACTATTTTAATAAATTTCAGTTTTTGTTAGAGGCTGCCTTGCCCACAAGAATGCACCGAACATGAATTAAAACATAAATCTATTCATTTTNAGAAATGTAACTAGATGGCTTTTCGCGGACTCGGTGTAAGGCACAACGCCCTAAGTGGTATTAATCGACTTCGGTGCAGTTTCCAAGGGCGCCGTTCGGAGCGGGCAGGCCAGGATTTGCACAAAGCCCAGACAGGCGATGGCCGGGCGCTNAAATCCCAGATTACTTTTCTGTAACCACTTACAAAATTAGATTCTTGTAAAATGTTGATTATGAGTGAACATATTTCAAATAATAGCAGAGCCTTTGAAATCTGCTCTGATTGAAAGAAGCATGTGCAAATCTACTGATACAAAGAAGAAAAGATTTTATTTTATTCATTCGTCTGTTCTGTGAGAATAGGGAGCCCTACATTTCCCAAGTTGACCTAAAGAATTCCTGTCAATACCTGTGGCTGCCAAACATATGCACTATGATGCAATTTTTATAACAGGAAAGGTCCTCTACACGTTTTTTGCACACATAGTGCACTAGGTTCAGGATATACAGTCCTATGGAACAAACATGCTCTCTAGAGTGTTCTGTCAGCATGTGTAATTCTGGTCAGATGTTAACCTTGCTGAATATAACAAAATACAATGCTTTAAATACACACATGCACGCACGCACACACACACACACGCACACACTTGATTTACATTTTTATAGCTTATATATACACCAACTTTTCAGTGTCTTTGCTGCCAGTATGCACACAGATAAAAGAAAACATTAATGTGGATTAAGGTACTAAGAATTTATCAACATCAAACCACCAGTGTTTTGCCTTCTACCCTTCTGAACCGTAGTCAATAGATCTAAATATTTTACTGCACCCTGGCCAATTCATTGTTTGATGTTTAAAAACTCAAACAGAATCAAAGAAAATTTATTAAATTTCAGCCCCCAAATGAGATACTATTAGCTTTGAAAGTCAAGTTTAACTGCGATATTGATGATTCTCTTTTTTCTGTGACAAAATTCACAGGGGAAATCCCTATGTCAAAGTACAAAAGCAGATTGCTAATACTTGGGGGAAAAAAACAATGTATAAGCAATGTAGGTATAATATATACACAATACAGACAGTAGAAGTCCTTTTAACCCTATTAGTTTCAAACTCTCTATTTCAGTATTGGGATCTGACACTCACTGAACAATAAAATATAAACCACATTTTTTAAATGGCTGCATTGTGGTAAACAAATGCCATTAATACCACCACATCAGAAAAGTATGTATTAGCTTCTTAAAGAGTGTGATTTTTGATATGAGGATTCAAAATTAAAAGAACAAACCCAATATTTTTTTGTGTTTGCAAATACTTAGATTGCAGAGAGTACATCTCATTATCAGTATGCATACTGAGAAACTGAAAATTAAGGCTTTGAAAAATACTCATGAGGCTTCAGAAAAAATTGTAAGAACAAAAGACTGGGTGTATACTGTACTAATATCACTATATTGTTTCTCTAGAAGTGAAAACATTCCAAGTTGCCTACCTATTCAAGGACTGGAAAGCTATAATGGCCATGCCTGCATGCAATCATGTTGGAGAGACCAGATCTGTGAAGATCTTAGTAAAGAACTAATTTAATAACTTTCCTCTATTGGCTTTTTGAGATCCAGAAACAAAATGACACGAGTTGGGAAACTGTATTTATTTCCTCATTCTCTAATGAAGTAAAAACAATATGCACATACAAATTTACATTACAGAACCACGAGGCAAAGATAAAGTGGATTCCATTTCTTTTTTAAAAGGTTGGGGTTTTTTTTTGTAAGCTCAACAGGCAGAAGAACCATCCTATGCAGTTAAGCTTTAAAATGCAATTTTCAGATCTTTTTTGTATTTAATGACTTTTTTTTCTCCATATGAAATCTAAAGCAAGATCATTTCGTATGAAAGGTCTCCCTAAGCTAGAGAGCTTAATGTTAAAATCTAAAACACCTAATCAGCTAATCAGGATTAATGCAATTATTAAAAATATCTAAAACTGGTTTCACTTCCCTGTACTCTAAAATTAATACAGAGAAAAAAATTTATAAATTTATATTTATCCAATGCTAGAGAAGGTTTTGGCCATTTCTGATTTTGGTAAACATAATTTTAGCTGAGACCATGAGAAGTTGCAAGAGTGATTTTATACACAGTATAGTTAAGTACTGTGACAGCATGCTTCTAAATATAATAATTAGATTTTTCAGTTTAGACATATATAAATACTATCTGAAAACAGGCAAAATCACACATGGATCCACACAACTCTACTACAATACTCATAGCATTTTAAAATAAGGGAGAAGAGTGACTTATGACAGTGTTTAACTTTTTAATTAATTAAGAGAGCAACAAAGAAGACAACACTATAGCCACTCAATTTAAAATCAATAAAGTACTCATTAATTCAGATCAAAGCTGAAACTGAATAATAAACTGAAATTACATTATTGACTGAACCAAGGTGTAGAATTTGATGGGCTAATTCTACATGTCCAAAAATGATCTTTAAAATTTTCTGCTGCTCAAGATAACAATAGTTTTGTCTACAGTCCAATGTGGTGCTCACTCCGGTTTCTCTGTGCACAGCTTGATGTGGTATGTCCAGTTATGCCAATAGAGACATGGTGCAAAATGCTAGCAAGTTGTAAATGGTAGAAGAATGTGCTCAGCCCTTCCTAATGTCTTTTCCTAGTTGCTATCTGACTGGTACAAAAACCCTCATATTTTAGTTTCTATTTTGTTCCTAATTCAATGCTTTCTTATGGTGAAAAGAAAATAAAATAATTTATGGATATAAACTGCACAATGTAAGCTATATATGAGAAAATTTTATAATGTATTTATATGTTATTTTGAACTTATAAGTTCAAAGTTCACCAACTCTACATTAAAAAAATATTTATTTTTGGGCTTATTTTACTTCCATTTCCTACTACTTTTTTAATAGCATATCATCTGCAATTTAAAGAGCAGAAAAAGACTTAAAATGATTTGGTGACAAGCGAATGGGAAACAGTGATTTAACCTGTTTGTCTTTGAGATGACCGTATTGCTGATACAACAGAAGCTGCAAGGACAGAAATCATTCTAAAAGAGTACAAGCAAAATGGTTTCTATTACACTGCTATGTGTTCTGCATGTGACATGTAATAGGCAAAAATGAGTTTACAACTTTTTGAAGTAGAAGAAAGCAGTTTGAATGCAAACCACATCTTAGTCTTAACCACAGTCTTGCAAGTATGTGGCTGATTTAGCTGCATAGTGTCTGTACCTCCAGGGCAGCATGTAGGGTGGGGGCCATATTACACAAGTTAAGAACATGCACATCTGCCGGACATAGTCCTCTGCCATTGGAAGCATTTTAACAGAAGTAAGTTACATAGCAACTGATTTAAATGGGAAAGTCTTTGTTATAGTGTTATACAAATGATCATAGAACTAAGAAGAATAATAAAAAATTATATACATTGTTGGATAGAATTAAACCTTCATGAATAGTTCCTATTTTTTTTTTTAATGTTTAGTATGAATTGTTAATGTTTTCTTACTCTATATTAAAAATACAAGTGAACATACAGGAAGGAAGTTGCACCAACAATAATACTGAATAGTCTTGATAACAGTAGTTCTTAAGTAAGTTGCCAATACAGATTATTTTCCTCATAATACATTCATATACTGTGGGCTCTCTAGAAAACAGTGATCAACCGAAGTGTTATCCATTTAAGGGAATGCAGACCCCAAATTATTTGCTGCAGGATTTGGCACAAGTAATATCCAAAGAATTACATCCCACAGCACCCTGTCAGATCAAAGTGTCTATCTGTTAATATAGGTTGCTCTTAACACCAGAGTCTGAGTCTGCTCTGAAAGTAAGGAAATTACTACATAAAGTGTATTCTCATCTTATTGAATGAGGGCTTATATAATTTCAGATACAGTATTTCCATCAGGATGTTTCAGTGATCAAGGATTGCTCCAGAAGTCAAGAAACAGCATGTGACAAGACTGCATATCTTGACTTGAAGGCACTTTAAATCAAACACCTAAAAACTGGAAAACTATAGTCACAGTTAGAGAGAAAATGAGGTGAGGAATGATATTTGGAATAAAATTAGTCAATTGAACTGCAAAAACACCCCATCAAACCTTTTTTTTTCCCCGAGAAGGATAAAAATCAAACTACACCAAATCAGAATGTATTTTGCTTAGACAAGCATGTCTTATAGGAAAGGGAAGAGAGATACGTGGTACAGTTGAATGGATACTTGTTATATGGCCATCACAGTTAGGTTTGAGTAGTCATTGAAAGCCATCAGATCACTGCATGCTCATTCATCAAAAGAAGAAATACATCTTCAAATCCAAGGGTCTGACTTCAGCTGATAGTGGAGGTTTAAATAGCATTTTGACATACCTTACTGTAGGTAGCCATACGTTATTGCAATTAGTTATACCGAATATTTACCTCAATAGAATAACTACTGAAAATTTCTGTATTAGCATACACATTCAGTGACTATCCTTTCTGATTACTGCCATACAAATCTGTATTTAATTACAAAACAAGCCATTTCACAGGTGGTTTCTAAGAGAACATTAATTACTGCATAACAGTATTTGTGTAAGGAGACATATCTCATAAAACTGATGTTTTGGGTGTGCTTGGCTTTTTTTTTTTGGCCTTTTTTTTTTCCCTTCAAGACTAGTCAAGATTATGGAAATTAATTTTCAGAGCAGAGTACCATCCCAGACTTACCTCTTAGATTAATTCAAGCTTTCTCATATTACTACATACACACACTACATGGTCTGTTGAATAAGATATTAATTTGATCCAGAGCTGGCTTTTTGCAAATGTTGACTACTCACCTAAGCTTCTCTGTAGCTGCAAGATGTGCATGCTAATACATCCCCTATGAAAGGATTTCAGTGACCTTGGGCTAAAAATGAACCTATGTCTGGAGAAAGTAACAGTTAATGTATTCAATAATTCCACAGTTCTCCAAACAAGGATTCCTGCTTACTGAAGGCAAACTATACACAAGTATTCAGCCTTTAAAAAAAAACCAAACCAAACAGAAAAAAACCCCAACTCAATCAACAAAAACAGAACAAGCTGCCCCTCCTCAAAATAAAAACAAAAAACCACCCTAAAACCAACAAAGAAAACCGAAAGACAAAGACAAATGCATCCTGAAATTAGTTATTTTGATATGTTGGAACTGAAAACAGTTAAACACATGGATATGACATTTGGCAATGTCTTATCTTTACTTTGTGAAGGTTTTTAAATCCCTCTTGAGCTGGAGTACCATTTTTAGCTTGGCTAGGTCAGAATGACACTGAACAATATGAGTGATGACACACTAGACAGCTATATGGACAGAGTTGTCATCAGCAAGCCAGCTGTGCTAACACCTGTATGTCCTGCACAACTGATCTTTAGGAACACAGATCAAGAAAGTCAGATTACTAGGAGGGGAAACAAAAGTCATTCATCAAACACTGAAATTAAGAAGCACTAATTTGAGATGGAGGAGGAGAAAAAGTAATATTTTTACTGCATTTTTTTCTTACCACAGAGAAATAATAGCTGGTTTCCTACTATAAACTTCTTACAGGAGTTATTTATAATTTTAACAATTTAATTGGGTTTTCTTTGTGATTTTTTTGCATGTACACATACTCAGTGTTTCAATAGGCTTGTGATAGGGCCAGTTGAGAACAACCGAGGACCACAGTGATGCACAGACTTTGAGCATATCCACAAGCAGGCTTCACCCTTAATATTAATGTGTCTAACACACAGGAAAAACATCTTGGCAGTTTCATTAGGCTAGGCAAAAAAAATTAAGCTGAGATCTCTAAAACAAGGGTTTTTAAATCATTATTGAGATAACTAAATAATATGATGGACTACAGGTCCCAGTTAACTGAGAGAAATGTGGCTAAACAGTATACATAAATGTGTCAGGTCATATCTACTGGCTAACTTAAGTCTCATAACAGTTCTCTTCTTCCAGGACCTGATCAATTTGTGGTCTCCTTGCTGCAACTAACAATTATTGCCACTTAGACTGAGTGTTTTTACTGATGTAGTCACTGGTATATGGACTTACACCTATTGTAAATTAATTCCTTGCAGGCCATAAAACTGTCATCATAAGGAAATGCATTTGATTGCTATGGACCACATCAGAACAATCTACTGCTAAAACCTTACTAATTCTCACATATTCAGTAGCCTCACCCAATCTCCAACTGCTTTGTACTGTATTATAAAAACCCAAACCGTTAAATTAGCTAAAGAAAGATAATTCTGTCTTTCTATCTTTTAAAAATATATAATAGGATGGATGATACAGTGTTCATATTTTTTTTTTCAGCTGATATAACCATGGGACCCAGATCTCAGAGTTTAGGGGCATTTCAGAGGAGACAATAGGGGTGGCAGTGAGGCAACGAAACACAACAGTGCCAGTATTTCAAAGCATGACTGCTGAGAGGTCTGCATGGAAGTTGTTCTGCTAGCTAGCATACGAACCTTTCAATCAGCAGAAATGAAGTGCACTACAGAAGCGGACAAAGAGTAATTTTTCTGACCAAGCGCCAGAAAAAAAAGAGCACACTGGATAGCTGCTTTGAACCCTGACCTATCCCAAAGTGTCAGAATGAGTAGGTTGCTAATTGGTATTGGGAAAAACAGCGTGTACATGGTATTTTATTAACCTGCTAAAATAGCCAAATCCTAAGCAGCCAGGACATGCTGAAAACTATGATAGACTAAGCTTGTTGAGATTTTAATAGTTAAGAGTTCAAGGTGAAACAAAGAATCTTCTGTCACTATGAAGGCTGGCTTGCTGGAATGACTTAGCATGGTGGTGTGTAGCAGAGGCTAGATGTAGAGAACAGGGATTTAGGCAGGCTGAAAAGGAGGCAGCTATAGCAGTGTACCAAGTGCAGCCTTTGTGAGGACAGATGAGTGCAGGACAAAGTTTGTTCCAGATACCTCTGATTCCAGACCCGCCACACATCACAGCTAAGCCTCACAGCCCTGCTGGTAGCACCTCTGTGAAAATGAATTTAAGAATGGGAAAAACCCACCACACAGGGAGAGAAGGAAGTCAGAAAAAAACTGAACATCAAAGTCAGAGAAGAAGTGGGGAAGAAATGCTTGAGGCAATGGATTAGGTATTTCCCTATAGCCCAGAGAGAGGACTGTGCAGGAGCACATGTCCACACCATAATCCATGAAGGATCCCAAGCCAGAGCAGGTGGATAGTTCCTGAAGGAATTGAAGTCCATGGAGAGTCCATGCTGAAGCAGATACTCTTGAAGGATGGCAGCCCACATGGGGAGCCCACAGTGATGCACGGAAACAGCATGAGGAGGTACGAGCAGCAGAGAGGAGTTGCTGTGGACTGACTGCAAGCCCCTGTGCCTCATGGCATGAGCAGAGTCACAAGTGAAGCTGAGATTAACAGGCAGGGTAATGTTTATAACTCTCCAAATCTACTTCAAAAAATAAATTAAAATAATTTCCTCAAGTCAACTGTTTAATCTGTGATAATAACTACTATGCAATGTCTCTATGTAGATCTCAACATATGAGTTTTCTCATCCTGTTTTGTCCCCCTGTCCTGTTGAGGGGAGTGAGAGAGCATCTGGGTGGGCATCTGGGTGCTGCCCAAGGCTAACGCACTACGAGCACTCAAACCAAGGAGCAATACAAGGGGAAGGCTGAAGATTTTAGCAGAGATTGATTTCTTCCTCTGATGGGATTACAGGATCACAGAATCACAGAATATTCTGAGTTGGAAGGGACCCACAAAAATTTTGAAGTCCACTCTTAAATGAATGGCCCATACAGGGATTGAACCCACAACCTTGGCATTATTACCATAGCAAATAGATGATTAACTACACATGTTAAAGAATCTAGTTATAGAAAATGAGTAGATCTAATATCTCTTACACTGTTTATACAACCAGAATATTAAGAAGTAAAGAAGAAAATAATAATGGAATACAGTTTATCAGCAAGTATAACAAGGGTCTATTTATAACAAAAATAAGCTAAACTTTTTGAGGGGAAAGTGTTTTGAGAAATAACTTACTTTTCACACACAAAAAAAGGATTGCCAATGGGTTTTAAAATAAGACATGTTCTTAAATTATTTTTCTTACTATAAAAAGAGAAAACTCTTTATGTCTGAACTTCAAGTAAATGGAATTTCCCTTCAGAACTCTTTCAGCAATTTTTTTTTCTTGATTTTGCTAACATTTTGCTTTTACCTTTTGCTCATCTTCAGTATTTTGAGAATAAAACTGAACCAAACCATAATCCTCTTGAGGTCTCTGTTTGCCCTTGGTGATATTCTGTTTTGGTTTTTTTAATTTGTTAAAACATCCATTTTGCATTTAGGTATTTGTTCATAATATTTAGATGGTGTAAGATAAAGAAAGATCTTATTTTATCAGGAACCTTTGTGGAAATAATTCAGCTCCAGGAGTAGGGTAAAGATTGCTAATGTGACAAGACCCAGGATAAGACAAAAAGTAACCTTCAACAGAACATCTCATAATTTATGAAGGACACAGAAGTAGTTGCTAAAAATATTTTCACTTTTAGCATATCCAGTGCTCAAGTTCTTCAACAGTTATGCTTCATAAATATTCATGACGATTAAAAAGGTAGCTCTGCAATGGTCTTGAAAGAGTCATTCTGGGCACAAGCATGCCCAGGCACTTTTTGGCAGTCATATGTATGAAACTAGATGTTCCATCCAGTCACAGTGCGGGGCAGAAAGTGGTGTAAATGATCCCTGGTCTAGTGGTATATTAGAAGCATGCACAGAGATTTCTTCCTCGGCTCTGAGTTCTCTTACTTAGTTTGCTGAATGTTACACCCCGGTATACCCAAAGGCAGATGATCTAGTACCTACATTGCTGACTTCTGCAATTCTTGTAGGGATGGAGTGCAGAGAGGAATGAGGCCACTTTAATGGACCGGAGTATACTGTCTTATCCTGAGTCTAACTAAGATTACTAAGGATGTCTGTAAAATCCCTCTGAGATCTATAGGTAAAAATTTAGCATTATGCATTAATAATACAGATCTTGAAGTGATGTAGTGGAATTTTGTGGATATTTTCTCATGAATACATCAACACAGAAATAGCAAAACCTTCAATTTCAAACTCCCGTAAGTATAACTGCAGTTAATAGTAGTACTTGTCCAACTTCAGATAGTTCTGAACTTTACCCATTTTCTTTTCATTTCTTTTCTTAAAACAAAAGTAATTCCCAGACTTTCTAGTGGAGTAAGATAGGCTTATGGTTCCTTTACTAGTACTTAATCCACTTCTTCATATTCTGATTGTTCACTGTGTGAGAAACCCTTTAAAAATAACAGTGTAAACGTCATAGTTTACACATAAGCCATGTTCACTAATGCTAGGTAATTAGTTACCATTACGATGTAGGGTTTACATTTCAGATACTTCCCCAAAAAAATCAATAATTTCCCTCTGTTCTTCTAGGAGAAATGGTACATCAAATTATGAATGATTTACAATCAATTTCTTTAGTTGCTGCTGAAAGGAGCATCCTGACATTTCTAATTCTTATGTTGTCCTCATTCTTTAGGCTGACAAACCAGAAAGGATAAATTATTTTGCTACTCACTAATGTGCTATGTGGGCCTAACAACTATGTACACCAAGAATTAAGAAGCAATATGGTCACTAAGATTTTCAAAAAATAGATAGGTGTTCCTCAATCAATTCACTGCATCAGGTTAATCAGTACTAAGCATGATTTCCCCTCTATAGCCTTTCCCCAAACACTTCAATCCTTGTGCATGTAATGGCATCGCTTCCAAAACCAAAATGTAACCTTGCAATCCAGAACAACAAATTCTGAATGCCAAGGACATTACCTGTATCTCTTACTGCAAAAACACAATACTTTCTGCATGACATGAAGTTTTAAGCTTAAAATAAGCCAGTAGGGAAAAGGTGGGGGCAAAAAGCAAGACAGTCTCTACCAGCACAGTTTGCTGCAGCTAAAACACACAGTTTTAGGTTCTGTCACTTTCTTGAACATTAAAGGAAAGAAAGACTTGAAAAAAGTATCTGAAAATTGAATTCATTTTGGTGAATACAGAAATGAAAATGAAGAATAGATTCCCATGTTACTGTGTATTCAAGATGTGATAAGGGAAATTAACACTCCAAGGTAATAAAAACACTTATTTTGCTCTGTGTTGCTCTAGACTAAAGACAGTTATACAACAATCAACAACTAGAGCTACAGTTAAAAACAGTCCTTTCACCTAAATAATTAATATATAAAGCTTTGTTGAATTTTCAAATGATGCCATACCAGGGCAAAATAGTGCAAGTCAAAGAGACTACTTAAGATTATTACTCAATTTTAAAAATGTCCTAAAAAAACATCATGAAAGTTTCTGACTGCAGGTTACAATTTACTGTCTTTTCCTTATTTTTTTATCCTGTATCAAAGACTAAAGTAGTATGCACAAAGCCATATGTTTTATGGCTACCATGTATGTGACATCACCAAATGAACTCTGACTTACACAGCACAGACTTAACTCCACAGAAATTGTCAGCTGTTTGGATGTTCAGTAGTCTGCATTTGGTAACCAGAAATAGTGCTCTCAGTGATTAAGGGAAGGTAAGTGGATTTTGTCGTAAGTTTTATATTAAAAATAAGAAGTTTGTGTACTATAAAATTGTATTTTATTTCACTAAAAATGAATAGTTTTTTAGGATAAAAGAAGTTGAAAGTGGAAACAAACTCTAAGGAAAGGAAGCCACTTCAGAATTTCTACTCTTCTCCTTCCCTGAGCAAAAGCAGTGGTAAAACTTTGATATTTTTAGAAATACAAATCAGAGGAATCACTTTAAATTCTTACCTTATGAAGAGTGTCTTCCACAGCTTTCATATGACTAACAATCAATTCTTTGTCTCTATTACAAGAGAAAAAGAAGATGTAGATCACAGAACTGAAACTCAACTGATTTAGAAATTAATTTTCTGCTACATTTTAAGTACCATGTGTTTTCAAATAATTGTTGATAACTCAAAGTATTATGTTTTTGTCTCTCTTTTTTATATCCCCAATGCAAACCTTAAAAAATAGCTCAGGTACCACTGTTTGGCATGTTTCTATATGAAATTTGCTTTTGTTGTGGACTACCGATTAAACTAGCTGTAATTATGGGCATATTAATGAACAACTATTGTGTCCTTGGAGAGTTTTAGGTATAAAGGGCATGCTGAATTGAGTCTTCTAGCACGAAGAGAATACATTCTCATACATTTCCAAAAGAAGTCCAGCCAAGGATCCTATCCTTTCAATAGGGAGATTTGGAGAATGAATAATTCTCTAATGCCCTTTTGTAGATTAGGGCTTCAGTAAGAAAGACAGCTTTCTTCAGCTATGCTGTCATGAAAAAACTTGGCCTCAACTCATGATTGACAGAAATAGAATTGAAGTTGCATAATGCCATATGACTAAGGAGAAAGGACAGCATGACCAACAAAACACCATAGGAAGTCAAATAGAATCCATGCCAGAAAAGCTAATACACCTTAATATTCCAGGACTGTCTTTTATTTTGCCAGCTGTGTGTATATTTGGTTTGAGCTTTTACAATATCTAAAGTAGAATTCATAGAATCAGCATGATTTAGGTTGGAAAAGATACTGGGTCCCACCACTACTGCAGCACTGCCAAGCCCATGACCAAACTGTGTCCCCAAAGGCCACATCTACACATCTTTTAAATGTATAGACTCCAGACTCCACAACTTCCCTGGGCAGCCTGTTCCAATGCTTGACAACCCTTTCAGGGAAGAATTTTTTCTTAATATCCAATATAAACCTCTCTTGGCACAACCTGAGGCCGTTTCCTCTTGTCCTATCACTTGTTACTTGGGAGAACAGACCAAGCCCCACTTCACTACAACCTCCTTTCAGGTAGCTATAGAGAGCAATAAGGTCTTCCCTCAGCCTCTTTTTCTCTAGTCAAAATCACAGCATTCTTCCCCATGGAATGACTGCTGCTTTCTCATTTCTTGATTCATATTATCTTAACAGAAAATAAAGGAAGGTGGCCGGAAGAGTAGAATTGGCTTTTACACTCCTAATAAAGCCACACAGACTTTTCTTTTTTCAGGATCCTGCCTTTCTTTGGACTAGATTGACAGGGTACTTGGTTGCTGGCTGGGGTTAAATCACAACACAGAGAAATTACCAAAAGCCTACTGAATTTTTGTCAGGTTCACTGTTTCAGATACTTTTATTAATACTGATTCTTACTCAGGAGAAAAATGGAAAGAACTGCTGGCCACCACAAAAGAAAATCAAGACAGCCATTTTTAAAACAAGCTAGACATCTTGCTGTCTTTTAAAGCTCTACAAAAATTTAGGAAAGAAACTGAAAGACACCCATGCATTGCTTACAATCACCTAGGTCATGGAATAGATATTAAGATTTTCTGGATAAGACCAAAGTCTGTTTACCTACTTTGCTTACATGTTCCAAAGGAAAAAAATTCACTTGCACTTTTTATGAAGAGTTTGTAGAACAATGACTGGTTTGGGAATTTTCACAATAGAAAAGCCTTTCCTAAATATAAGAATGGCCATAGGGAATGATCCTTACTGGAGTGCATAATGTATGTTGGGGCAGGGTGAAAAGGGGAAGACTTTCAAGAACAAATTCTTCTTTGGGTCACAATCTGCTTTGATGCAATTTTACCAAATAATATTTGTCATTTTAATTAGCTTGTTAAACATATCACTGATAACTATATTAATTACATTATTTTGCTGGTGCATAAACCCCTTAAAGCTTCTAAGCTATTGTTCTTCAGAGGTCAAATGTACCCCAGGTATAATGAGAAATTTTAATTTTAAATTGAACTTTTTTAAAATCTTGGCCATGAACCAATAATATTCAAAGTGCATACTACTGTAACAGAAGTAGATAACAAAGTCTGAAAGGATTTATAATTTATCTGACTGTATAACTCTAAGAGGTTAGTAATAATCTTATTCAAGTCAATGGAACAGCTTTTGACTACCAATATTTTCAAAAATGGTCCCTGACCATTTCCTTCCACTCTTCAAGTTATAGTATAGAAAAGGCACAGGGTTTACATCTAAATCCACAACTCTCTGAAATCAGCAGAAATATCTATACTATTCCACAGACAAGACGGTCCAAAATGGGTTTCAGCCCCTTTAGAACAAACAATATTTTTTTAAATAAACAGAATGTGAAGGATCTACCAAAGAGATGTTGTCAAATCAGTAAGATAATTGGCTGACAAAATGCTTATGCTATTTCAGGACCAAGAATTTGTAGCACTATTATGGGATAGCTACAGAAAACGTAACATGTAGTATCTTGAACTAACAGTTTTCTTTTTCGAAGACTATCACTGAATTTCAAAGAGAGGCAGATGTACTTTTGTTTTCTAGCATTACATTAGCCAAGGCTAAAACCCTGTGCATGAAAGTAAGAATTGATCTTTTGTCTGTTTTAAGTGATCTCCCCAAGGTCCCAGTGCTCACTTCGCTGCCGTGCAGAGGGCACTCTCTGCATCACGGATGTTCTCGCTCAGTCGACGCTTGTCCTGCTCCAGCTGGGTAAGAAGTCTATTTTGCTGACGCAGAAATCGATCTCTTCTTCTCAGCTCCATCGTTGCCTCGGAGAGACTCTGCAAGCAGACAGAAAGCAGAGTTACTTGTCAGCCCAAATAATTAACTTCAGTTTATGCCATAGGCTATTAAACAAGGTGGAAAACAGACTGACTGTGAAGTACATTTGGACCATTGCATACTAAGTTTTTATGAATTCTCTAGCGAAAACATTACTGACTCAGAACCCCCCAGTTTTTAGTATACTGACTGTGTACAACTATATTTATAAAATGAAATTATTTTTTGATCAAGCAGGGACATATACTATGCTACAAGTACTATATTTACAAATACCAGATCTAAACACGAAGGAAATAATCAAAAGTACAGCTTTAAAGAACACAGAATATTGTCAAAACTTTATTTAAAATAAACATTAAAGAAAGGAATTCACAAAGAGAGGAAATAAACAAAGAGGCATTTATTTAAATATTCTGCACTGTTCAGAAATTTCAGTAAAATAAATTATCTCATATTCTCTGTTAGCACATCAAGTACAATCTTGCTGCACTTCCTGCTAAGAATAGATCACTATTTGATGGTGCTTTCACTATTTTAACATTAGTTTTCCAATATGCAAAATAGTGTCTGTAATTTTTTTTAATATTTCTCTCTGGCTTAGAATTAACACAACATGCTTTAATCAATTGAGATTAATCCAATAGATGAAAAATAGCACACAGGACTAATTAATACAGAACCTGGCTGGTTGCTTCTCCTTTCTGCTGGGATAAATCAATACATTTATAGACTGGAGTATTAATAATTTGATTTCATAATTTTTTAAATGTTACATTTTACTTACAGCCATTAATTGCCTTTTTAGAAAGAAATTATAATAGGTGGTTATAAACATTCTTTTACAAATAGCATATTTTCTGATACACTCTAAAACAATACCGAAGAGAAGGCTGCATAGTTGCAAGACTGAGCTCTTGCACACCTTTTTTTCAAAATTTATGGGTATGTTTTCTGCTTAAATTTTTAGAATGCTCTGCTTAATTTGTACTCAGGAGTACTTGTCCTGGACTGTGGAACATGGAGATATACTGTGCTGTGGATGAATATGAAGAACAGTATATACAAAATGCTGATAAAAATTTGGAGGGCACTGAAAACTCAACTAATCTGAAGAAGTTTCAGACCTATCTAAGGGTCAGAGGCACTTCAAATAGCATTACAATAGAGAAAATTTCTATAAAATAGCAAGGTACAGCATAGGACTGCATAGTCCTGCAAAATAATCTGTGCACTGGCATAAGTTTTCTTCTAACATTCCTAAAGAGAAAAGGCAACCAGTTACTTAAATGGTGGTGTACTTTGAAGGTACAGAACTACTACTTGAACTCTTGTTCAGGAATTTACAAAATTTAGGTTGAAATTAATCACAACTGTAAGAAAAAAAAATTGAAGTTTATCTAAGAAACTCTAAACCCACAAATGTTAATATTATTCTTGCTCAAATGACTGCAGGTTGAATAACTTTATTCTGACTTTTACATCATTATTTTCAATAAACAATTGATATATTTCCCCTAAGAAAAGATAAACACACAGATACCTTTCATCCACTGCACCAGGATATTCAAAACCAAAAGTCTTGCTTTTAAAAATTCTACCCTAAAGCCACTGGCAGCTATCAAAGCCCTATCTGAACAGATGAATTTGTGAATTATCACACTTTCAGAAATGTTATCTTCAGAACCCAAATGTGGATTAGCATGGATAAAGGGATCCACATCCAATTAAAAAAAAAAAGAGCATTATCTTCTTCCAATTATTTTGTTTACTCTTTGCTTTCAACATAGAGGAAAGGGTTTTGAAAACCAAATCAAGTCAACCCCCCCAGCCCATATTCCCATGTTCGACAAACAGAACATATTTGAACACAGAATGTCTCTGTTATCAATGTTTGGTCCAGCCCAGTTTCCCCCCCAATAGAAAAACCTAGTTTTAAATAGTTTCTGCTACTATTTTGATGCAAGAAATTTTTGATGTAGATGCTGTTGAACTCATTTTGGCTCCAAGATCCTAGCAGTCTAAAAGAGTAGAGAAAGACAGGATAATAGGAACATTATGTATATTTATTTCAGTTTTCTTATAGCTATTCTTCTGCAGGGGTTGAAGATTTGCCTGCTCCCACATAAAGCTTTCATTACTGACCACAAACACTGAAAAGACCCACTAGTCAAAATCTTCTGAGAGCTGCTAACCAAGTCTAGGTTACTCACTGCAAGCACATGCCCATTAATAAGGCAATAGCAGGGCCTAACTCTTTTAAGGGGCATGGCCAGCAATCCACACTAGCTGGTGATGAAGCAATATAGAAATGGTTAAATCAAGTATCTCACTGAAGAGCTGCTCTATTATAATCAAAAAGAACCCCATTATTTACAGAAATCTCCAAAGGATTCAGACCATATAGTAGTAATATTGCAATATCTAAGCAAAATGGAAACTGATTTTAGCACTCCAAAAGCAGTTTTGGCAATTACTCGAAGCTTCTTGCTACTGTGGGTTAAAGTCAAGCCTTGGAAATGTTCAAATACAGTGTGGTGTATTATAAAATAATGGCTGGTAAGCCTCTTTTTTTGCTTCTTCAGATTGATCTAATTAAAACCCTTGATAAACTTTATGGACTCTAATATTTCCAGCTGAGTGACTGAAACCAAGAGGGTGTGCCTCAAGGCAGCAAGGCAACAATGATAAGCAGCAGGTTAGCCACTAATTTCTCAGCTAGGGTAGATTGTGAAAGTGTGATGTTCTGATATCCAAGAAAGTGTTCAGGAGAGAATAGGATAAATCAAGTTTAATAACTCTGCTCCTAATTGTTCCCTCAATGCTCCACTCTAATTACTTGGAGAACTCTCCTGACTGTCACCTGATATTAAGTTGTTGGAGGCTGAGTGTGGAGCAGTGAGATAATCAATAAACATTTAGTGGGGAGAAGAATGAAGATCCCGTTAAGCAGTGGGAACCTGCAGCACCCAAAGCCCTTCTGCTCATGAGAAAACCTATGGGAGAGCCATAGTGATTGCAAAGCAATAATCCAAAGCACTGGTTTTAGGCTTTGAGGCCTTTAGGCAACAGTACATTTGAGAAAAAAAGGTTAACACGGTCACCCTAATTACAGCCCATTTTCACATTCTTCATATATAAGCAAAGACAAGCCAATTAGGTAGAAAGGAAGATAAGGGAAGTTTTATTTGTATACTAATTAAACCCCTGATGAAATTAAAGGAAAAACATACAGCTCTGTAATTGTGTCTGAGAAAGGTCACTTCAGGTTCAGTTATCAGAAAAGCACAGCCTTGAGATATTTCACTTAATCCACAATATAGCCCTTATTTTGCCCCCCAGGTCTTAGTATTTACAAAAATAAGAAAATTTCAAAACCTGATAATGCATTTATCTTGAAATGTTTTCTGTGGACAATTACAACTGTTAGAAAGTTGAGGCTAACTATGATAAGAAGAATGAAGGTTTAAAAAACCTAGTATGTTTGCACATAGTTCTGTGAAGATGCTGAGCTTTCACTTTCAAGTACAAGTGATTCTGAACCAACTTAGAAGCTAAACTCCAATTTATTAACATTCTGTAAAATGCCAGTTATCTGTCTTTCTCAGGTTTTTAGGCATTCATGTGCTTATTCAGACATCACTGTGCTCCTTCCTCTTCAGTCAGCCAAAATCTCATAGATCAGTTAAGTTTTCATCAGAATCCTTACAAGGAGTTTCCTTTAAAGACATTTAGATTTAGACTTTTTTTCCCTCACAAGTTAAGCATGAAAAAGCATTTGTTAGAACAGCAAGCAACTCATAGCACTGAAGAAAATCTCACTGGCTGTCTGTTGGTTTGCTCCTTCCATAAGCTTCCTTTAACAAGTTTAAGTTTTGCAGTGAGGAATCTTTTTATTCAAAACTCATTACAAAAAGAAATCAAAGTTTAATACTGCATTCTTTACGCATAAAAAGGCACTCTATTCAAAAGATAACAGATGGACAATCACTCCAGATGAACAATGACAGTCATAGAGTTTAAATTCATGCAAAGCATGTGTGACACATTTATACTGAGACTGTATTTTCCAAGATCAACTAAAGCTACATCAAACTGCTTAGTAAATTAGATTTAAATTAGGCAGACACAACACAGCAGTACAAAATATGCAAATACACTGCAGTATGTGTATAATGAACTAATTTGTGAAATTGAAGATTTTCTCTTTCAGATGAAATTTTATGTGTATATTCTCTATTTAGATGCAAAATATTGCTTTTTAAAAATATTGAAAGCTGTCCTACACGCACAGCTAATAAAATTTCACAGTGAAAAAAGGTATACAAAGTTTAGCCAGCAGCCATTCCTTCACCAGTTTAAACCCATTATCCTTGCTGGCAAACATAATAATCTCTGAGTGCCCCTCAGAAGTCTACAAGTAACCTAGAGAAGTCTGCTGTTTCAAATGGTTCAAACCCAAAAGGTACAACAAGCTACATTAATATTTAATGTTTACCATATTTCTAGTGTGCACCACTGCAATGCAAACCAAATACATCCACTCAAACTATTCAGCTGAGATTCCACAGGATGTTTTTTGAAAAGAACCTTTATTTATCAAGAAGAAATTAAAAGCTTCTTCTATCAAAAGAGGGGAATAAAAATATTAGGGAAAATAGTTCTGTGACAAAAAAAATCATAACTGAGACTCCTCATCAGTACTTAAAAAACCTCAAAAATATCTAAAAAGTACATTGAGACCTATGTCAAGAAATAAGATTCACACTTCTCAAATAGAAACTATCTATTTACACTTCTCAAATAGAAACTATCAAGATACTATATCTGGATTCACTGTGTTTTTCACAGTAGTGTCTTAAAACGGTTTGAAGTAACTCCATGTGGCTGATGTGCTCTTGCAAAGCAGAACTGAGGCTGACCACCCATGACATCCCTTCAAAAACAAATGCTTTCCTATGTCCTTCAAATTTAGCCAGGAAAAGAAATATGAGTGTTCAAAAGGACACCTGAAAGAGCTGTATCTGCATTGCAGAAGAAAAAAGTGATTTTCTCAACCTCTTTGCTACTGGACTTTCATCCTGACAACAGCAATCTTTATGCTGCCACTGAGGAAAGAATATACCTTATGACTCTTCTCTGAAGTATTGTGAAATAGCATGTTAAAAAGCAGTTAAAAATAGTTTACAGATTTCAGTGTAGCTAACCAGATGCAAAATGCTCTTCATGTCTTTGTAGGAGCCTTGTGTAATGGGGTCACATAGCACGAGTGGGTCTACTAAGCAAAACAAATACCAACCAGCACAATCATTTTAATAAATAACCAACAAAATACTGGTGAATAAGGAGATACTCGCAGACATATTTTCATATTTCTAACACAATGTCAAATACAATTGTGATTGTTTTATATGGAAAACCCCCATAATATTGGAGTACAAACTATTGTTTATCCAAATCATTATCAAAAATATCAAGCAAACATCTAAAGACATTATGAGTCAAAAGACAGTACATGTATCTCTTAAAACAATTGTAATACACACCTACTGTACAAGATCTAGAGCACGAGTATTAAGAAACATTTAAATGAAATTTTATTTGGGAGTCATTCAATAGATGGGATAGGGAAAATGCACACACGTTTTCCTTTTGCAAGAGATTTTTCTTACAAAACTCACTTGAAATTTGAGGCACTCATCATGAAAGCAAATGACATTCATTACCTATGTACGTACAGACAACAGTTCATTTATTGACAGAAGCATAGCCCGTAGACATCCAAGCAAGTTTAGGTACCTCAAACATCTCATCTGCAGTGATTCAGGCTGGATTACAATGCCTCAAAGACTTACAGCTACATTTAATATCTCTTTCTATAGTGCAAACATTTCTCAATAGAAAATCTATTCTGATCAACAAGAAAGGAATCTATTTTTCAACTGCATTAGCTCAAGATGTTTAGCAAAGTATGACTGAAAATGCTTTGTGAAGCCATTGAGTTGTGTATGTTTTAAAGTTTTTGTGAATTAAAAGAGTTTAGTAATTTAAACAGAGTAGCTTTTTCTGAATAATTCCACGTAATAAAATCTCTTCCAGAGGACACATCATATGCTCATTCAGTCCCAGAACTAAACAAAACTTTTAAAATTAAGTAATTACAAAATATAAACTGCCCACACATAGCCTAGATCCTCATGGATTGTTGAGGAAGACCCTTTTGAATAACAAGATGCACTGAGCCTTTCAGACATACACTAATCCAAACAAAGAATAATTGAGACCTACTTTTAAACTGTGTTTTGGAAAACGATAAAGTACATGATAAAATTTATGCACATTATAATTTAGAAATTTTAATCATCTTCTAAGCTAAGTGAATTATGTTAGCATTACTGGAAAGCTGCAGAGAAAGATTATACCATTTAATAGAACAAATACAATTTTAGAAAACTCAGGCTTTATCACTATGAGTTTTAAGAATAATCCTTGAAGTTAAGTGAGAATAAATTTTTGGAATCACATGCGTGGTTGCATGAGTGCACGATCATTCACTCCTTATTCAATTTCTGACACGCTACCTCAGGACTAATGTTTCTTTTTTCTCCTTAGAAACGTAAATTTCTCTCCCACCACAACAGTTAGCCCTCTGCAGCCACAGATTAGAAAAGACCCAGCCCTGCATAAGTAGCAGATTTTCTGTGCTTTGGCAGTGTCATGCCTTTAAATCAGATACTTAAGTGCCACAGAAAAAGGATAATCTTAGGTTTTTTCACTGTTACACTTTTTACCCTGGTAGACCCTCAGCCTCATAGTTGGTACAGTTCCAAGGTTTCAAAAGGATGGTTTGTACCTGGTTTACATTGCAAAAGATGACTTTTCGTAACTGTCACGTACCTGTAAGTGAGGCACTAATATTACAAGCAAACTGGTGCTGCTCTGAAGCTCTGCTCTCTGCAGTACTGTTGTTTAATTTTGCTACACATTATCTAACTGTGCACATTAACACACAGTATGCAAGACAAAAACCCGATCAGCACTTAGACTTCACTTTAAAAGTGCTTCTCTATCACATGTACATACACAAAAATATTTAGTTGTATATCTATGAGGACACAACATATTGCACCAATTTCTTGCATTTCATTATAGCCTCTCTCATCTGTCACGGCCTCAAACCATCTGTCTCTGATCATGTCCTACTGGTCTTAATGATCTTGCATTACCAGTGACATTTCTAAGCTCTGGAAGAGACTACTTTAAGTTCTCAAGAAATACTCTTCCATTAGATTTGTATCAGAAACTTGTTTAGAATATTTCCAAATGGCAACACTCAGATAAAACAATTCAGGAAGAAGAAGAAATAACAGCAATAAAATATTAACAATGACAATCAAATGTTTCTTATGATGTAAATAACCACAATTTCATTCCCATTGTTTATTTTAAAAGGACTACAATCTGAAGTCAGGGAGCATCTGAACACAGACAAAAAGTCATCAGAGTCAGGTTGAAGGACACAGCATTCCGCTCCAGAACTAAATTTGAGAAACAAATATTATAGTACCCAGTCTCTCTCTTCTCTTCAGACACTGGTTCAAAAAATGGGAATACTAGGAGTCATCAGAACAGTTTCAAGGACATTTCTAAAGTGAACTTAAGGTTCAGTTCTGCATACAAAAATATACTGTCCATGACCTCAATATACTGGTGGCCCCAGCTAAGTTTTTTTACTGCTGCAGGTTATTCTGCATATTTGTTGGAAGAGCCTGCTGCACAATTCCACCAGACACAAGTGCATTAATGGGAGCCATCACACTGAGGAGTTAGGGGCAATGCCAAGAATGTCAATTAGTGCCACACAAAGGTTTGATCTTGCTTCATAAAGAGTTTTTGATTTTCTTTAATTAATTAATTAGACAAATCTCTTTTTTAGCATGGGACTAAGATTAATGTGGGCTTCACAAGATTTATTGCTTT
>VYXC01008360.1:0-53535 GCA_013397175.1 Platysteira castanea
AATCCAGGGTAGCAGCATGACTCGGTCCTGCTCTCAACTTGTAACAAAGCTCACAGTTTTAGACTCATTAGGGTTTTTTATTACAACCTCATAAAAGTATTTACAATATTTCATTATATTTTAAACCAAAAGCACTAAGAGAAAATGCCTGAAATAAAAATGCCCATAATTTTCCTGTTGCCTTGTCACTGTCTGAAAACCTTATCAGAGTTCCTCGTTACTTTAATGGTGTGGGATTAAGGGTAATGAAGAAACATTTAGGGTTCTGCAAATCACTTTGATTTCGTTGTATAATGTACCAGCACTTCTCTGTGATTTACTGCTCAGTTGTTTGAAATAGCCTGTGGGATTTATCAGTCTTGGAGGAAACTCTGTTTCCTTGAACAATTAGCTCAGATTAAAGTTGTGTAACTCCTTTTTTTTATTATTATTATTATTCTTTTTTTTCCGGAGCATTTGTGGATAGGAAATAGCAAACTCTCCACTGGATGCTACCTTGATGTTTAGTGGGGTAAAGATGAGTATTTTTATTGCAAATTTTCCTCCAAGCAGTTTGATTTTTAGCTATTTTCTCCCTTTTTAAGCGTTAAAGGTCACTGATCATTATTAAATTGGTTTTATGTCTATATTTGGGATAATTTTCATTTTCTCATTTCTCTTCTCATTTTTCATTTGTTTTTCCACTCAAATCTGTTTTCCTCATTGCCCACAGGGATTTCTCTCTTTCCTCAGAGTGGGGTGTTTCTTAAGGTAAAAAACTGTTTTGACGTAAAGCACTTGCACTCAAACAGAGCAATAACATTTTCAATTATTACAATGCTCATAAAATAAAATTAAAAATCCAAATAACTCCAAAATCACCCGTGCATAAAAGCTTTTAAAAATGGTATCATTTTCATGGCAACTAATGCTGGTCTTCCAGCTTTTCCTGTCCATTAAAGAGTCCATGGAAATTACCAACTTCTGCAGGAAGAATATAGTGGGATAAACCCAAACCACATCTTTTTTGGGTGGCTTCTTGCCGTAATTCCTCTCAGCTCAACCCCTGGCACACGGATTTCCTCCACTTGGGATCCAAACTCTGCGCTGCTGCTGCATGACCTGGGATTTGGGCAGGTTCACGAGCAGTTCAGGGCTTGTGGCAGCACGCAGGGCTTCAAATAAATTGTTGGCATCGTGTCTGAAATGTTTCAGAGTTCCCCAGTGCCGGCAACTCCTTTGAGCAATTTAATAATTGAGGATTAAAAAAGTGTATCTGTGGTGGGGCTTTCACTAGAATGGGATGAAGGTGAGGCTGGACCAGCTCGTTAATTCCTTCTGATGAGTTTTTCCCATGGTTTGCACAAGCCAGGAGGAAGTCCATTGTCAGGTGGGAAAGCCTTTATGGAAGCACAGCCTCGCTCAAGGTTCAGCTTTTCCCGAAGGGATGATCAAGAATTGGCCATGAAAAACTGGGGTTGCAGAAAATTCACTCTGTGAGGTGTCCCCAGCCTCAAAGATGTGACCAACACAACATCTCCGGAGCTGGGGTGATGGGAAAGGGCACCAAGGATCGTAAAATCACCGAATCATTAAGGTTGGAAAAGACCTCCAGGGTCATCCTGTCCAACCTTGGAACAAATACCAGCATTCCCACTGAACTGTGTCACCAAGTGCCACTTCTCCTCATTTTTTGAGCACTTCCAGGGATGGTGACTCCAACACTTCCCTGGGGAGCCTGTTCCAATGCTTAACCACTCCTTCAGTGATTCATTACTTTTCTTATTATCCAACCTGAAACTCCACTGGCACAACTTGAGGCCGTTTTCCAATATCTTTGGAGATCCAGGCATTTGCTGGAAGCCTGGAAAGAGGTGAATATTGCTAACAAGGCAGGTGTGAATATTGTTATTAACACAGATGAGTCTGAAGAGGCACAAGAACTTTGGCTTAGGCTGGACATGACCCTTCCTGCTCCATTTTCTTAGGGCACAGCTCACGTTGCAGTTCCTCCACTTCCCAACTGCACAAGGAAGGCATCCATCCGTGCTTTTAGTGCTATAAATTCCCTAAATTCCGGTGGGTTTGAGGCACAGCTGATGACCCTGATGGCGTCTGTCACCTGGCCAAGGTGCCATAAGGAACATCCATCCAAAGCTTTCAGAGCCACTGCCTGCAAAAGGCATGGCAGGCATCTCATGGCAAGTTTTTCCCTCAAAAAAGGAGGAATATGAACCATGGTCTCATATCCAGCCACTCTCAAAAATGTATAAACAGTGTAAGAGCTTACGATCTGCACCAAGCTGAGCTTTGTAAGGCTTGGAGAGGTTTAATCCCGTGTCTGCTGTTGGGAAACCTCTACCCTGGATTCACTGAGCTGGGATTAGTGTCTTTGAGTCTCCAGCTACTTGCTTTATACATTTCCAAAGGCTTCTTTTTAATATCCCTGTTCTTGTAAGCAGAGCAATAACATAGGAACCATAAATATGTCATGTGCTGTGTTACACCAGCAGAATAATCCTATATTTCTATTGGGACATTCCAATAGACTTAGGAACTTAAGGAATCACTGAACAACTTCGCAGTGTAATCAGTGCTACCAAAACCCCTCTCCCCACACTTTTTTGGGGAGGGCAGGCAGGAGGAGGGGGGGAGCTAATTCTTTCCATCTGGGCTTCATTTGCAGATTATGTGGGAAAAGGAGAGATTAATCCATGGGAGGAATGAGCACACATTAATTTGCCATCTGGGGATGTAAACAGGAAGCCCAACGCGTTGAGCCTTAGTGGCTGCTTATTGCTTCAGTGAGGAAAGATGAGTTGACGCCGTGGGTCTTATGCTGAAAATATTTTAGTGAGTTCTAATAAGATATTATAAACAAATGTCAGACCAAAGCTTTTCTGAAAAGAGGAAAAGAACGTTGTCCTTGGATACAAGAGCAGCTGATAGGGAGGGGAAAAAATATCCTTTGAATGAATTTGGCAAGAAAATCTCACTCGTTTGAGATTATTTTTCTTGAAGTTTGATTTTTTTTTGGTTAATTTTTTTTTGAATTGAGCATGTAAATGATCCCCCTGCTCAGCTTTTGAGCATCTGCTGCTGCTCCTTTTAAAATTTAATAACTGACCTCAAGGATTGACAATGCCTTTAAAGCATAAGTTTAAGAATAATCCTTTTGTACTGTGATGGTTGAGTGAAAGAGGGATGATTGTCTCCCCTGGCCTTTTCTTTTTGTTTCCCACGTATTTATTAAGCCCAGCCCAGACCACCTCTGTGTGGTGTAACCCGGAGGTGACAGGATCCCATCTCTACTTCCCTGAAATGTATATCCCTATCTTTCCTGAGCGTGGTTCTCTGGAGAGGTGGAAGATGAGTGTTTAAGCAGGGATGACACTGATTCTCCTTTCCCAAGACCCAGAGCTCAACTCCCACCTTCCTGTCCCAGGCCAGGGGTGGCTGCTCCAGGTTTCCCATCACCTGCACGTGCAGGATTCCAGCAGCTCCTCGTGGCTGGGCAGGGAGAGAGGCTCAGCAAGATCCTGCTGCAGCATCACCACAAAAACATCATTTCCCTGAGGCTACAAAAGCCTGGATCGGGGGGTGTTTGCTCCCGGGTTATCCAGAGGATGATTTCTGCCTGTCATAAATACTCCCAGGGAGAAACGCTCCCAGGTCTCTGCAGACAACGGATTGTCCCAAGCCAGCAGTGTTTATTTGCTGTCCCTGCTGTGAGCCAGTGGTCAGGACTGTGGACAGTAAATGTCAAGCCCTGGCATTTGTCATTATTACAAAGTTCATTTGAGAAGTTAGGGCAGGTTGCTTTTATGTCTGGCTACAGAAACGGCAGGGCCCCTCCGAGTTGTGGCTCCTCCATCCAACCTCTGGGATCTGCTGTGGATGTGGGCATTCCCATCCAGCATGCTTCACAGGGTGGGATGTTCCTCACACGAGAGTGGGCACCCTTCATCTACCCCCGTGCACCCCACAGTCCTCCTTGCCCAGGAATCTGCTGCAGGGATGCTCTTGTTGGTGATAAAACATAAATTTTGTTTCTGAGGAAAGTGTGAGGGCAACTCAAGCCTACAAGAACCCGCAAACCCAGAAGATAACTCATTTAAACCCCGGAGCAGTCTCTTTCCTTGCCCATATCCCATATTATCCTCTCTATTAATACTTTTTCAAGCACATCTCTGTGTGTGTGTGTGTGTGTGTGTGGACTCATCTACCATTAATTGTAAGAGTTTTATAAGTTTCCATTCCTGTCTAATGACTTTTTACAGGCAGTGCAATTACCAGCTCTTTTTATTGCCATTCTAATGATTCAAACATGCTTACAAGAAAAGCATAGTCCAGCTAAAGAAATAGCTGCTGTAAAATTCTATATATATTTTCTCCACATAGCTTTAAATTAATCCATTTTTATTAGGGTGCTTGGCAAAAAAATTAGTCGGAAATTGAGTCCAAACAGACCAGGATTTATTGCAGCTCTATAACTCCGAAGAGTGACTTGATTGATTTAAACCATTTTTACAGTAAAATAAAATAAGAATAAAGCAAGCAAATTATCCTGGCTTAAAAGCTGGAAACCCATTCTGCCTTCTTGTGCTCTGCAATCTGAACCAGCTGAGACAGTGAACTCCAGCTTGGCTTTAAGATGAAAGACGGTAGATTTTGATGGGATACTGGGGAGAAATTCTTCCCTGTGAGGGTGCTGAGGCCCTGGCACAGGTGAGGCTGTGATGCCCCATCCCTGGAAGTGTCCAAGGCTGGGTTGGAGAGGGCTTGGGGCAACCTGGGATAGTGGAAGGTGTCCCTGCCCATGGCAGATGAGCTGTAAGGTCCCTTCCAACTGAACTCATTCTGGGATTCTGTGATTCTGGGACTTTGACAGAGGAACTCGGGCCAAATGGGGTTTGGGAACTTGGCTCTCAGCAGCTGGTAGCTCACCTGACCTCTCTGTGGATCAGTGCAGCTCCCTGGTGACCTGTGGTGGATAAATTGTGGGACAGAGCTGAACCCCTGGGGGCAGCCTCTCAGTCCAGGAGGACACGCATTGATTTCAATTTTGAAGGTGGTTTTTAATCAAATGTGCAGGAGGAGATTTAAGTTTAGTCATAAGTGCTTCAAACCTCAAGGATGCTAAATCATTCCATCCTCATCTCTGTAAATAAGTCATCATCTTGTGCCCCTTTATTTTTGATTTTGAAAAGCAAACCCAGTGAACACAAAGAGATCTGTGATGCCCTGTGAGATCCAGTTTGTGTCGGCACCCCACTTGGTGAAAGCCAGTCCTGCTGGAAAGCCAACCCTGCTGGAAAGCCCACCCTGCTGGAAAGCCAGTGGGTGCTGAGGGCTCCCAGCACCACCCGTGGTCGCAGTGGGCTGCGTGAGTGTTGATGAATCCTCGGCTCCTTTGGAGGAATGTTTTCCAAGACTCATTTTACACGCTTTAAATCAAAGCACAGAGAGCTGCCTTTGTAAGTTTTGATAAATGCTCTCGTACTATTTGTGTTCCTGTGGTGTTCAGAGGCTTTAGCAGAGATCAGGGTCCTGCTGCAGAAGGTGCCGTACAAAACCCTCTGAAGACCTGACAACGTAAACAGCCAAGGCAAAAATTTGAGGTATGGAAATACAGGGAGGTGATTTGCCAAAAATCCAGGGAAGCTGGAAACAGCTCCCCTTCCCCATTGCTTTGGTCACCCAGTGGTCCAGCTAAAGACAAGACCCAGCTGCTACAGGTGTGGCTGTGGCCAAAATAATTCCTCTTTTTTTGGGTGTTCGCTCTAGTGCTGTGCTTGGAGAAAACAAAGTCTGGCAATGTTGTTCAGAGAGAGTTGAAATTCGGGAGCCACAGAGCATATGGAAAAGGGTCCCCAGGGAAGTGGTGGAGTCACCATCCCTGGGAGTGTTCAGAAAACGAGTAGAAACAGCACAGAGTGCTGTGGCTGAGTTGGCAGGGCAGTGATTGCTCTAGGACTGGATCTTGGAGGTCTTTTCCATCCTTAATGATTCCACAGTTCTACACTGACTTCTAGTAGAAGGAAAAATTATTTACAGCAGACCAGGAGCCACCCTGCTCATCACACTCCTCTGAATATCTCATTTTGGAAAATGAACTTCAATATTACAACACTTTTCAACCATTTTGTGGATTATTCAAACTTTGGAGAACTGGAAAACATTTTCTATCCACTGTGAGCAAATCTTCACCCAAAAAACAGTCACCAAATCCTTTGCTTCCCAAAAGCAACTGCCTGTCCCTTCTCCTTGTCCATAGCAGGGTGCCCTGGGCTGTCCCACGCTGTCACTGCTCTCTCTCACAGCCCTGCAGGTCGAGTTACTCAGCCCTCGCTGGGGGCTTGGTCTCCATGAAGGACGCCCAGGTCATTTATAACAACGAGCAGGGGCTGGCCCCCAGCGAGCCCCCAGTGAGGGCAAATGTACCTCTGGCCATCCTGGTCCATAAATGATGTGTTTTCCTCCTTCCCCTGGTGCTGTCCATTCCCTGGCCAGTGTGGACAAGACAAATGGCACCACACCCCAGCGTGTCTCTGTCAGGGGACAGAAGCCGGATGAAGGCTGCAACTGCCTTCCCAGGGAGTCACTGCTGACCTCACTGCTGACACAGAAAGCTCTGATTCAAGAGACGACTCCCCCCATGCTCCTGTGCATTCCCAACCCCTGTATTTGCTGGGTTATTTTTCTTTATCTCCCTGCTTTTTCTCTGTTAACTTCTTCCACTGGCAGTGGCCATCACTCAGTGGGTCACCCCAAGTCATCCCAAGTCGGAGCGCTGGCAGCACTTCACTTGTTAGTCAGCCAACTCATGGGATCCTGGCAGCCTTCTCCTCTCCATAAGGACAAGGTCCAAGCTGCTCTTTGATGTTGTCAAACCATGACTTCCACTGGTCTCCCCGCTGATTCCTTTGCTCTCTCTCCCTGGGAGTAAAAAGCCGCAGGGAAGCTCTGAGTGTTGTATCAGGCACCAGGCCAATCTGGTTTCAGGCTTTGTTACTGTGTGGAGCAGACAGCCTGTCCAGTCCTGGATCTATATGAAGGATGCTTTCATCTTCTAAGAATCCTGTGCATTTCAGGTTGTTCCACCTATAGAGCCCATCCCAGCAACCTCTGCAAAGTCAGCCTTCCTGAGAAAAGAAGGAATAACAAAACTCAAAGTCAAACACACAGATCAAAGTTGGCCCAGAATTTATGTTTTATGGATTCAGAGAGGACAAGGTGAAATCTGCAGTTCTGGTGGGATATTGATTTATTTCTGTTCCATTTGCCTCCTAAGGCTTGAAAAATGTGGACAAAAAGGAGTCATTCACCATGTCTGAGGCAACGCGGGTGAAATTCTGGCCACCACTGAAGGCAGTGGCAAGACTCCCATTGACTATGGTGGGGCCAACATTTCACCCCATGATTTCTCATCTTGCTTTATTTTATTGACCTTTCTCTTGAATATGAGCGAAATGCAAATATTTTTTTCCAGCACAAGTCTTTGTACTCTATGAACTCTGCTGGATCCAAAGCACTTCATATGTATATAAGAAAAACAGCTGAAGACGAAAGGGAGAGCAGTTAACTGCGCAAATAATGATCTCTGCAATCGACAAAAAATGGCCATGGTCAAAAAGAGATAGTGGTTTAAATGGTCAGGATAAATAAAACAGGCTCAAGGCTAAATTTTCGACCATGAAGAGCATTCCCAAGCCTGCATGGTACAGACCACACATCTCGGGAATGTGGATTGCCTCCGAGGCCACCTCAGCATGGCCCCGTGGTGGCCATGAAATCCCAGACGTTTTACTCTCATTTTCAAATCATGCTGATGTTCAAAGCCTGAGGAATCCAAGAGTTCTGATGTGAGACAATGGGTGATATTCCTAATATTCTGGCAAACTGTTCACAGGGGAGAAAATGCTATTTCTTTCTCTATGGGTTCAGTCTCCATGTGGAATAAAAATAGCTGATTTCAGAGACAAAGAATTGCCCTCTTTGCTTTCACCCAAAGCCTTCTTTCATCCTTAAAATATTTTAGGATAACCCCCTCTGAGATGCCCTTGTGAATCCAGGTAGTGACACAATCGATAAATTATTATTTTGCTTCCTTGTAGGAAAATGCAAACTGTCAAAGCTGGTTTTCACAATAATCTCACCTTTCACAGTCCCCATCCCTAACGCACCAAATCCAGAATTTCCCCACAAACCTTTCAAGCAGCAGCATTCATTACAGCGAGGGCTGTGTTGGAGGGGAGATTCGGGCAGCAGGAGTGGAAGAGGCTTCCCAGCAGCATCTCAGGCACTTAGAGATGGTTTGGATGGTTTAGTCAGGCCCCAAAACAGTAGAAGGATGTGACTCTCAATAAAACACTCCTGATTTTCCTACAAGCAGAGGCAAAAGAAGTCATGTGAGTGACACGGCAAGGAGGAGCAGCTGTGGTGGGAAGAAAGCAGAGCTCTCGACTCCCAAAGTGGAGATGGGATTATAACCAACATTTGATATGGGACAGAAATGAGGAATGATACATCCCATTCATTTGGGAAGCTTGACACCACTCCCAGAAGGAGAAGGCTTCTGTCATTCCCGTGTTCATCTTCACCTGGTGCCTCAGTGTTCTTCAGCAGCCTGCTGCAGTGGAAAGTGTCCCTGCAGGGAGCTGAAGTGAGATGATCTTTAAGGTCCCTTCCAACCCAAGCCATTCCATGATTCTGTGATCCTTAAATCCACGGACAACCTCACTACTGCAGGGTGTAAAATCCAAGGGCTCTCCTGTGTGATGCTGCTGTGAGGCCTTTCCTTTATAACCAAATAAAAACCAGGGTAAGTTTTAAGTGCTCTGAGCTTACATTTTCCCCCCTTCCATTTATTTTAGTTTCAGAATGTGCCTTTTTACTAAAAACAAAAACACAACAAAGACATTTCTATCATCTCTGGGGCCGTGTTCTGATGCCTCATGGACCACCAGTGGTTTGCAGACCACAGGGTGAGTAATGGTGCACGAGAGCACACCGAGTCCTCTGCTCTGCCTGCCTCTGCCAGAGGAACTCTGTTCACACCAACGTGCTCGCCCGGGCTTTGTCAGACCCAATTCTGCCTGATCTGAGTTATGGAGCTTCCATCACATCTTTGGGGAAAATTATTTCACTGTCTACCAGGCCTCTGGGGCCAGAATGTGGATTCATGAAGCCCGCGGTGTGTATTTAGTAAAAGAGCACTTTGAAATTAATAAGCTTGAGGAAACGAGGCCAAAATTCTGTCCTCAGCCTCCCCGGTGTGGTGCTGGTTAGAACGCAGAGGAGCCCGTTGAATGACAAGGGAAGGGGGATGGGGGGCTTCTACAGGGGCTGGTGCATCCCCAAATTTTGGGGCCTTTGGGAAATCCCTTAACGTTAATCACCCCAGCTGGGAAACTGAATAAACCATCAAACCTTTGCTAAAAAGCCAGCTCTGCACTTAAATCGGTGTTATCACTTACATAAATAACAAACAAATTGTATGGTTTGGGCTCTATTTCCTGCCTGGAAGGAGTGTGAAGACTGATCACTCACAGAAAGTGAATTTTATACTATTTTTGCTTTATAGCAAGTGGTGGATTGGACTTGTGAACATGGATTGACAATATTGTTCTTTCTGCAAACTTTAGTGCTCACTGAAACGTTTCAGACAAACATCCATGAAGATTTAGTGGCCTCAGCTTGTTTGACTTGGAATTAGACATGATTTCTAATTAGCCAATCTTCAGCAGTCTGTCAGAAAACGCAGCGAGCTGCCAATTTTCACACCTTAGCCAAAGGAAAAAAAAATCCCAATAAAACTCTTAAGAAAAATGGCCTATCACTTGTGCTGCTAGGAAATTCCCAGTGTGTCCACAGTTCTTGTCCATTCCCACACACAGAGAAATGATCACCACCCAAATCTCAGTATAGATAAGGTTAGACAGCCCAAATGAAGAGCGTTTCATCAATTTCCTACAGTTTCCCATACAAAGGGAAAGTTCCGCGTAGTTAAACAAGCCTCAACCATTTAAAACAACCAATGTTAACCAGCATTTCAGCTGTTTAAACCAAAGCCCATGCATTGATGTTTTTGTAACCAAAATCTCTATGGAAATGAAAAATATAGGGGGTGGATAAATGATTCTGAATTCTAAGCCATCAAAGAGCTGTTCAGGTCAAGCCTAGAAGTGAAATAAGCTCAGTAGAGCTGAGACTGCACCCATCGTTATTTTAAAGGTCTAAAAAAAAATCCATTGTAAGTCCTAAAAGCATCCATAGCCTTTTCTTTCCGAATTTTATTAATTTGAATTAATTATTGACAATTCTCCATAGCCACCAAATCTCAGGTAAGAGTGGCTTCCAGGAGGACACCAAATTACTACTTCCAGGACCAGACTAAGTCAAAATGTTGTTTTATGGAAAATTAGGAAGGAATTCTTCCCTCTGAGGGTGGGGAGGCCCTGGCACAGGCTGCCCAGAGAAGCTGTGGCTGCCCCGGGATCCCTGGAAGTGTCCAGGGCTTGGAGCAGCCTGGGATGGTGGGAGGTGTCCCTGCCCACAGCAGGGGGTTGGAATGAGATGATTTTTAGGTCTCTCCCAACCCAAACCATTCCATGATCCTATAAAATGGTAGAAATGGAGACGAAACAGTGAAATGTGTGCTCTTAATGGTGTTGGCAGGCCCAGCGATGTCTCCATCTAAATTTTTGCTTGTGGTTCACATTTTTAGGTAGGGTTCTGTCTTTTCTCTCTCTGATCGTGGTCAGATGTGAGGGAAAATATTGTTCCCTATCAGCCACAGTGCTTGTTCAGCTTTGAGCCCCTGCACTTGGCTATGAACTGCTTTGTGGGGGCTTCTTGACACTTAATCAGAGCATCTGGTACGAGAAAGGGCAGTGGGGCTTGGTCCTGAAGACCTTTTTCAGCTGGTACGGAGCCCCTAACCCAGGCAAATTCCAGCTGCCTTCGAGAGACATTTTGTCCAATTAAAGTCTAGGTGAGAACTCCCAGATTTGGCCAATACTAATAAAATCAGAGAAACATGAGTCGCTTCCTCAGCTAATGGTTTCCTTAAAGGCACTACCAGATGCTGCCACGTTTCTCTCATCTCTCTGGGCAGCCCAAAGACAGCTCCCATGGATGTCGGTGGCAGCCACGTCTGTTAGGGATTATTTGCATTCCTTAAGCAAGCACTCTGCCCATAAATTAGGACAAGAAAGGCTCTTCTTTGAGCCCTCTTCTTTAAATTCCTCTTTGGGAATTTTTTCACTGCTATCACGACCCATTAACTAAGCCATATGCAGGATCCTCCTTCCAGAACCATTCCACTCCCAAAAGCACAACTGCTGGGGAGAAATGAATATTTGGATCCACTCTTGTTTTCCTTTCTGGCTGTTTGTTTAACAGTGGAAAGATTATAGAAGATGTTATCTCACAGAGAGTTCACTGGGCCGTGTTTCTGTGACAGTATTATTGCAAGGGCAGTCGCCTGGCTCTTATCTTCAGCTAATAAAGGTGTGCTAAAAAGGAAAAATTGATCAAATGTGAGCTGGCCCTAATTTCAGTTGAGATTTTTTAAAGTGGATATCCTATTCCTCACATCTTTTCTTCAGTTTTAAATGGTTGCACACTGCTTTTCCTACCTCGAAACTAGAGGGGCTCCAGTTGGGAAAGGAAAATTTGGGTCTCTATTCTTCACAGTCTTGCACCTATGGAATTGTGTATAACCCAGACAAGTCCATATATTCGCTGGGAAAAAGCTCTCCAGCACCCCACAGCAAGCATGAAGTACTCACTAGGAGAAAAGAAATTATTTATAAATAGAGGGAAATGCCCAAGTGGGACCAAACCATGATTTACAGGCCAGGCTCCTGCAGAAAAAAATGTCTTTCTACACCTCCAGTCTCCCCGGAGATTCCTGCTTGCTGAGAAGAGGGCAAACATAATTTCAGTTGCAGATCTGGCCATTTGCAGTCACTCCCATCTGCCATGGACTTGGAGGCGTTTTTGGTGCCCCTCAGAGCTCCATCACAGCCTGGTCCAGCCGCTCTGACTCTCCCACACGGGATTAATGCCTGCAGCAAGAAAACCTGGGATTATTCCTATCAGTGTCACACAAACAACACACGAGTATCACACAGACTTCAAGCAAGTCCTCAACATCCCCTTTGGTGCAGATGAAGTTTAACTGTACTTTTCCCCCTCGTTTCCAGCGTTTCCTCAGACTTTCACGATCTGTGGGTAATTTGTGTGCATTGTTACCACTCAACGCCCGTATTCTTTCTGCTGACCCCACTTGAACTCGCTTCCCCTGAGTCCATGGCACGTCCAGGAGGCGAGGGCTTGGTTTACAGCAACGAGCCCTCAGAGGGGCTACACCTTTGGACCACCCAGGAACGGCGGCGAGCCGTGGCACGACTCGGATCTGGAGCCCACCTGTGCTCCTTGACCTGCCTTGGCTTCCCCTTCCTTTCTGGTCTCCTTCAGAGCCACCATGCCCCTCATAATTTAGCACTTAGAGACCTCATCTCTCTCTCCCTCCTTCCGTCTCCACACAAAATCCGTGGTGGAGTTGACTTTATTTGCCTGCCCGGAGAGTGCAGCTGGTGTGAGTGCAGCAGGCTGTGCTGGGAGCCATGGGAACTCCCGTGCCAATTTGCATCCTCCAAGAGGCTGGCCCAGGATGTTTTCTATTTTAATTTTTATGTCTGCACCTAGCGTTCCAGTTGGATGTGTTTTAAAGTAAACAAGAGTCGATAAATAAAAAATGGTGCATTTCCCAGCCATCCCGAAATATTTCCGTTCCTCCCTCGTTGCCTGCCCCCTCCTAGTCTTTTACTGCTTTCACAGCTACAACAATTAAATATTCAGCTGGCAGGCTGGTTTCCTCTTGCTCGGTTGATTCATCCCGAAATCCAGTTTTTGAATGGACTTCTTCTAAAAGAAGCAGTGCCAGAGCGGGAAATCTGGGTTCTTGGGTGGAAAACTCCTTATTCAGGACTTTTCACCTCAAATGAGGCGTCAATCATCAGCAACCACGGATGTTTTACTCTGACCTTGGGAGCCAAAACGCAGAGGCTGGACGAGGAGGATGGGAGCAGTAACCCCCAGCCGACAGCAGCCAGTGAAGGGCCCGTGATTTCTTCTGGATCTGGATGGTGGAAACCAGAGGGGAGCGCGCCCATGTTCCAGGTGAAGGTGAAGGGGCTGGGGATGGGTCTGTCTTCTCCACCAGCTCTCCTGGTGCTCACCTTTCCTGGCCTTCTGCGCCGCTGTGTGTTTGGGAGCTTTTCCAAATCTGTGACTTCAAGGGAATTTGCCTTAGTTTGAAGCACCAGCCTTTGATCCCAAAAGCCAAGGTTTTTATTAGTGTAAGATGGTAATTAGCTGAAATTAGTAATGGAAAGATTTTTTTAACTTAATGAGCCCTTAAGAATTTGAAAAGTGCTGTTGGATTTTTTTTTTTTAAAATATAAATCCCATTTTTTCTTATTTTGTGAAGCTGCTTTCTGTTCATCCCTTTCGTTAAAGACCTCAGAGCTAAATGCTGGGGCTTGTGACTTGGGAAGCATATGGATTTTACAACCCAAAGACGAGGCATTCATCTGCACAACCCGTTCCTGTTTGTTTATTGTCCCAGCCATGGGACTTCTTGGCTCGGCAGCCATTGGAGCACAGGTTCCAGACTTTTCAGGCTCTCACTGTGTGTCCCAGCTGTGTTCAGACTCTGGCAGGTCCAGCTCTTCTCCATCAGCCACCTTCCTTCCCTTCAAACAAGCCCGGGGATCGTCAGGCCTTGGTGCATTTCCAGAGTCTGTTAATTGAACCTGCAGGGCTTAGTCCTGCTCACACAGAAGGAGCTCAGCTCCTCGAGCCCCTTGCAGCTGCTCTGCCTGTTGCAAATGCAGAGCACATGCCAGCCTTACATCCCTGCGTGGGAAATAAGGGACCATTCCCAGCCTGGAGGATCTAAAAAGAAAAAAAAAAATATTATTTTTCAAAAGAAGGTCTCATTCACAGGCTGTTTCCTGGCTATGAAGAAATTATTCCTACACAAAAATTGTGTTTGTGTCCAAACAGAGCTGTGGAAAGGGCGGGATGAGAAAGAAGCTTCCTCAAAGGCTGGCTGAATAAATGGAGACTTCCTCACACCCTGACATCTGCTGCCCAGAGTCCATCCACCCCTGCCCGTGGCCAGGGGTGCCTGGGGACAGGACCAGCGGGGGAGGAGGACAGGAACTCCTTGCCTAAAGTGACCCTTCTGATGCAACGTGTCATAGCTCAGACATGAGACATCCCAAAGCCAGCAGAGAACCTACAGAGGCTCCCGAGCTGCTTTGCCCACTTCTCCAGAGTGTTTTTGTAGCAAAAATGTGGTTCGATTTTTTTTCAGACGGATGTGAAAATAGAGGAAGGAATTCAGGTGTCGCGTTGTATCTGCTCCAGAGCAAAGGGCTCGTTCTGAGGCTGTGCAGAAGAGCTGCAGGTTTCTGCTGGTGAGGACTGAGCAAAACAGCCTCTTATCAGGGTCCTCACTGCTCTGAGGAGTCTTCATCATTGCTGGTGAAAGCAAACACCTCCTGCCTCTGTGTCTCCTTTGTATTTTCCTCTTTTGAGTAGTGGACACAACTCTTTTCTGTTTGTCTCCTTCAGCCAAGGTTTTCCGAGCCCCAACATTTCCAGCCAGTCTTTGGTCAGAGGGTGATTAAAGGGCTCAAGTTATCAACCCACACGTGGCTGTTTAATGTTGTTTGGGATCTCAGGAGTCTGCCTGGCCCCAACATCTACCCCCAAGGATAAATATCTCCCACAGATCCTGTACGGGATCCATCAGCCCCTTGGAGGTGCCTCAGATATTTGAGGATGTCTCGAGGCAGTATATTCAACCCCAAAACTCTATGGCTGGGTCACTTGGTCAATCCTCCATCTCCCAGCTTGGGTGTAACTACTCGATGTTCATGACCCCTTGGAAGCCTTTCTTCACCTTCCAGCGTGTTTGGCTCCAAAAATTGAAGGTTCCCAGTTCGCTGAACCAGTTCACTGAAAAGGAAGTGAGAGGCAGGCACGGTGTTACCCCGCTGTCGGGGAAGGCAGGTGAGCTGCCTCCACCAGCCTTTGGCCAGGTAGAACCAGATCCCACAGATGGTTTGGGAAGGCAGAGAGCAGAAGGCAGCAAACACACAGAAAGCCATTTGTCCAAAAACCAGGACATGCATTGACTGAAAACATTTTGCAGCACTCACGGAGCCCTAATAGGAACTCACACATTCCTTGAAATGGGCTATTCATTACACAGCAGCTTGTGAAAAACAAGGCTTGGTTTTTTTTTCCCGCCAGCCCTTAAACATAAGATTTTTAGCTCCAACCAGGCCTTTACGAAGTTCACCTGGAGGAGCCACGGAGGGCAGCGTGTGCCGCCGTCGGGCCCAGCAGCCCCGGTGCAAACTTGGTGTTCACGGGCCCCTGGTGCCTGGGAGGCCGTGCCAAAGCCGTGAGCTTTTATTAGCACTAACTTTCCATCGAGTCGGGAGGGACCTTTCCACTCGCTTCCCCGGCAGTGCAGCGCTGGCTCCACCTCAACATTTGCACCTTATAAAGTGTTGTCATGACCCGACTGGAGCAGTTTATACAAGGCCCTTCAAGATCCCCGGTAATGAAGAGTAAATAACCGAGGAAAGCTTTCTCTCACTTTGCAGCTTTCTTTCGGTCTCAAAAGAAATAAAACAACTTACTTAACAGCATTCTTTAATCTTTTGCACCAGTGGCCTCCTTTATAGGGTGTTATACAGAGCCAGTGTAAATCCAACCTCTGTAATGGGGTCAGTGTTTCTCAACAGGTGTTGGGTGGATACAGTGTAAGATCTATTTTTTCAATAAATGTCAGGCCAGAAAGCTTGCTGTTCATACACAGGCACCCTGAACATGTGGTTCTCTCACGCGCTCGCCCTCCCCTCTCCAGTACCCCTTTCCTAATTTTTTTTTTTCCCAGCAGCCCACCAAGCCCTCCCAGTTTAATGGAGAAAAGCCATGAATGCCCATTGCCCAGTCGCAGAGCACTGGTCTGTCATGCTTTGGGCAGAGCAGACCCCAAAAAATTCAAGAAATCCCTAATTTTCTGGCAAGAAATCCTTCCTCCTGCTCTCTTTTCATAGAGGGGCTGCAAACCACAGATGATGTCAGGAAAGTACAGTAGACACGGATCCAAAAAGACTCTCTGTGTTGTTTGGGACCAATGCTGGGCCTGCTTATCCTGAAGTTCTTAATTCTTCTTTTCCAAAGGCAAAACGCTCTCTGGAGCCAGCAGAAAGCTCACCTGAGGAAGGATGATGTTTGTGAACCCACTGCCATCAAGTCTGTTGACCAACGATTTGCTTTTTTTCAGCAAGGCCACAGTTTAATGTCTCCTGTGCAATGGTCCAGGAAACTTCCTCATAACTGCATTAAAAATATCCTAATTAACTAAAAAATTACTGCCAAGAGAAGAAAGTTATCAAAATAACATAGATTTTTGCTCATGCACATGATCATTATTTTAAACGTGTCTTCTTAAACATTTGTGCTTTAATATAGACAGAAATCTTTGCATGAATCTTAAATCAAGCTGAGGTTCCTTAATTGGTTGCTGCCCGATAATTAGTAATTAGGCAGCTCCCATGGCACTGCTACTCCTTCCTGATGCCAAAATCTGCCAGAATCCTCATTCCCCAAATGTTCTGCCCCTGTGAAAGATGGGTTCAGAGCATGGAACCTTCCTTGCAGCATTTATTTGTGACTGCAGTAGATCGTGCTGCCTCCCCGCTTGCTTTTCCAAACCCAATATGGGAAATAAATGCAAAATACCTTCTTGAGCGTTCATGGGAATTCAGGAAGGGAAATCACAATTTGCAATCATTTGGGCTTGTTTGGCAAAGTGTTTACTTATGCACTCAACTTTAGGCATGTCCTTAAGTCCATCTCCTCCTCATCAGCACATTTCAGTATCTAAGTACATCGTGATGGACTTTGCTTTACAAGAATTGAAGTAACTGAAGAAACATTGATGGACACATTCTAGTTGCGTCTCAATAAATTTAATTCTTGTTGAATGCTCACTCCTGATTTACAGAGAAAACCAAGACACCGATGCCATGTGTGCCACCAACTTTAACTGTATCTCGAAGCCAACTTAAAGAGAACTTTTTAAAAAATAGGAGGCTTGTCACAATCCTAATAAATTCCACCAATACTAACGTTTAGTTCAAACCAATTAAGGTTGAAAATCAAGTGTGATGACAACATGACTGTCCCAGTTGGACAATGAGAAAATCCCCCCAGAGCACCTACTGATGGAAGTAAAATTAGTAAAGGAGTCATGAGACAGAGGGAATGAGTTAATCAACAGCTGTTAACCTTTATTGGTGACTTCCAAGAATGATTAGATCCCATCAGAATCAGGAAAGGTCTCCATCAAATTCTTCCATGGTTGAGTAATGATCAAAGTGATTTATTTCTCATGAACAGCACCAGATATTTTGAAGTCAATTTGAAGGGATTGTGAGGCAATCCAGTCTGCTATTGAAATAATTTATTTTTCCTGATGAAATTATATTTGATTGGAAAAGCCAGTCTGGATTAGAAGACTTCAGAGTTACAAGAGACATGAGAAAATATATTTGAAGTTACAGCAGAATGCAGTTACTTTTTAGTTTTAAATTAAGCGTGGATCATTTGTGATCATCACAACAATCATCATCATCATGGTGCTCTATTAGTTATTTGTTAGGATAAAGAAGTTAAAAACAAGGACAAGAACAGAATGATCCTTTCCATGGTTTGTCCTTCCAGCTCTGAGCAGCCCAGGAATTAAATAAACCAGATATAACATCCAAACTCCCATTTTTGGTGTATTTATTCACCATTAATTGGTCTAATCCCTTCCTGAACACATTCCTCAGGCCCCCACGGCGTTCCGTGGCAGAGGTGCTGAATAAATACAATCTCTGGGTATTTGTGCAGATTTTGCAAGCCTAAAACAAACAGTGTCAGAGGATGAAATCCTGATTGTGCAACCTCAGCCCTCGTGTCTCTCGCTGGGAGTTTCAGCTGTTCCGTCCCATTTGCAGTTTGGCATTTCTGTGGGAGAGGAGCTGCGTGCTCCTCTGGTTTTTGTTCCACGCTGAGTGAGAAACTGGTGGCACTGGGAAAGAAAAATGGAGCTCAGTGCAAGATTTTGACAAGGGCACATTATTATCCCAGGGATGTGGGTGTAAGAAAAAAGGAAAAGGAAAAGAAAAAGAGAAAAAGGAAAAGAAAAAGAGAAAAAGGAAAAGAAAAAGGAAAAGGAAAAGAAAAAGAAAAAGAAAAAGAAAAAGAAAAAGAAAAAGAAAAAGAAAAAGAAAAAGAAAAAGAAAAAGAAAAAGAAAAAGAAAAAGAAAAAGAAAAAGAAAAAGAAAAAGAAAAAGAAAAAGGTGTTTGTTTTTCCTGAAAATTACTCATGCATTTACAAAATTCCATCACAAAAGCAAAAACTATGCAGAAAAATTGCAAAATGGCTAAGAGAGCCCACATCTCCCAGTTTTCATTGGAAATATTGCAGAAACCTTGCAAGCTCCTAATCAGAAATGATGGCAACCAAAGCAGACACCTTTTGGAAAAACTCGCTGAACTAAATGAAGGCTTTCATTTTTGGTTAAATAATGGTTTGGAAAAATGCTTTCAGGCAACCCAAGAAATGAATAACTTTCATTTCTTTACCTCCTTGTAGGCACCAAGCCCTTAGACAATGTTATAGAAGTTTCTTTCAGGCAATATCCTGGAAGATTCTTTGAAGGAAGGAAGGAAGTTGTTCCTGCTTTCAGTGGAAACAGCCTTGTCTTCACTTCTCTGAAGCCAATAATTATGTCTTTTCTTGCTGTACACATGTGTGTGAGAGATTTAGAGAGTAATTTTATTTATTCTCTAAACCGTATTCAAGTTCCTGTGGAGGTAAACAGCCACATAAATACAAATATATAAATGCAGGATCTTCCCAGGTTCAGTGCTGGTATTGTTTTAATTTATCCATTTTATGACACTCCAGTTCATCCTCTTGTAGGACCCTGGTCTGGTTTTTAGGGATACCCCGTTATCTACCATCGTGACAGCAATGTCAAGCTCAAATTAATGCCATATCTTTAATTCTCAGAGAATTGTTCAAGTTTCAGGGTTTGAAAAAAGGCCTGAAATGGTTTTAGATAATGCAATACCACGAGGAATTGTTTGAGCAGGTGAGACACGTGGAGGATGAGCACTATCAGTAACAGCAAACTATTTTTACTTGGGATGTGATCACCAGTAGATACCTTGACCATAAAACCACAAAAAGTGAATGCATTTTAAGCCTTTTTTCATTTGGTTGAGGGGTTTTTTTGGCACTTAGACATGCTCTTCTGAAAAAGGAGATTGAGAATCAGAATAAAACCTCAGCCACTGTCAGCTGACCCACATAGAGACAGAATCAAACCCCCAAACTTTGTAGCTGTGAGGGTTTCTTGCTCGATCAATTTTATTTCAGAGAGTGATCTCTGATTACGAAAGGCTCGGATTAGGGCAAGCAGCTCCAGCCAAGCTTTTGCTGACCTGTTCTTGCAGGATGTTTGAACATTCTTTGCACCACAAGTGGAAAACTGATGTGGGACTCATGTTGCAAACAAGGGAGGAAAAGCCTGAAGGGTTTGGAACTAACTGGCTCTCTCCATAGGGTCTGTCAGGGATAGGAGTGGAAAAAGAGATGAATCTGCAAAGGAAGCTGCATTTTAGAGGTCAGCAAGCACAGGGGTAAAGTGAGAACTGCCAAAAGTCATGCTGAGTTAGACCTTGCAAAGGATATTAAAATAAAGAGCAGAAGTTCCTCAACCAGGAGAATGAAAAGAGAACCAGAGAAGATGACGTGGGTTTGCTGGGCAGTGAGGATGGTGTCGGGGCTGAGAGCAACTGAATATAACTCCCAAAATTAAATGGGTTCACTGAATGTGTTTGCAGCAAGGGAGAGTGTCCAGAACATGGGGTAAAGGTCGGGTGGCTCATGAGTGAGTGGGAATGGGAGCTCCCACACTGGAGAGGAGAAGAAAATTCAGAGCATTGACTGTGCTGAAATCAGGCACGGAAGGGAAATAACATCACCCGGAAAACTGGAAAAACTGGCACCATAGAAAGAAATGTTTCCAGCAGCAGTTACCTGAGCAGCTGCAGTTGTTCCTGGTCACCTGAAAACTTCAGGAATTAAAGTAGAGAATAAGGGTGACTATAGACATTGAGGTAAAGAAAGAAACAAAATGTGATGTGAGCTTACCTGAGGCAATTTTAAAATAAAAATTTTCCCCGAACTTTTTATATTGTCTAAAAAGCACTTTGTACTCCAGAGGAAGACTTTGTTTTTAAAATGAAGAAGGAGCCCACTTGTAACCCAGAAGGAAACCTGGAGTGAAATATGCTAAAGGAGAGCTGATCCCACTGTCTGGAAAGTTTGGATGGTGAATCTTTAGGCAATTCCCAAAGATCCATCCTGAAACCAATTTTGGGTGGTGTTCTCACAAACCATAGTTCAGACCATATTAGACAGTGAATCCAAATAAATTCTGGAGATCTGAACCTTAAAAAAGAGGCTCCATGTAGTGCATGGAAAGAATCAGAGGACCCTGAGGGCTGAAGTAATATAAAAACCATCAGATTTAATACTGGAGATATCAAGTTGACGGAATGAGAGCGAGGATTTCTTCAAGTCAGAGTCTTATTCTATTCTATTCTATTCTATTCTATTCTATTCTATTCTATTCTATTCTATTCTATTCTATTCTATTCTGTTCTGTTCCATTCCATTCTTATTTTTGGGAAAAGAGAGGAAAAGGCAGACCCATATGGGAAGACCTGAGGATGTTCCCTGGAACAGGGACCTGGCTGTGTTCCCCTCAGCCAAGCAGAGACGGAGCAGGGACACCTCTGTCCCCTGGGAATGCATCCAGGGAAACATTCTGGGAGGAGGCAAAACTCCCTGGATAAAGGGCAATATTGACTTGCACAGCATGTGCTGGCCAAATAGGCATTTGTGGGTTTAGATTTTAATTTATAATTATTTTTAATAAATGATCTGAAAATGTCCAGTTTGCTGAATCTGGTGGTCTCTTTAGACCAAGGCATTTCCATTGGCAGCAAAAGGCTCTGGAACAAACTTCCTACAGAAGGAGCAGAATGAGGAGCAAAGTAATTAAAAAGAGGAAGCAGACCCCAGAAGCTCTCTGCAGTTCCTTATTTCTGGACTAGTAATTTGAGGTTTTGTCCAGAGCTTATTAAATCGTGCAGGACTCTCCATCAAGGCCAGCATTTCATACTGTCCATGGAGCAGCCCTTGGGGATAGAGACGTACTAAATATAAATATTAAATAGTCCAGGGCTCTGTTTCACTGGGTTTCCATTCCATTTGAAACTTCCCAAATCCTCTCCTTCCCTCCCAACCCTGCTTTTCAAACACACTTTTACCAGAGAATCAGGACTGAGCCATAAACTCAATTTTCACAGTTTCTAGGCCAGCTGGCACCAGCCATGGCCACCAAGCTGCTGACCAAAAGGAGCAGGTATTTAACAGGTAATTTTTGTGTAACTCAGTGATAGTTACAGTTTGACAGAACCACATAATTTTAGGCTCTACCAAACATCACAAGGAAGGCTTTATGCTATTAAATCCTGAGTCACTATCAAGTGCTAATTTTTAATGTGTCTTCCTCTGTTTACTCCCCTTTCTAATGTCATCACTGGCTTTCAAAGAAGTCTCTAGAGCACTGACATGGAATAATAAAAAGATCAGTTTATAAATACAGGGAAAAAAGTCTTTTCATTCACATGCAATATTTCCAAATTAAATAAAACACTTTACTCTTACCAAGTTTGGTTTTCATTTTTCCCAGTTTACATTTTATGAGCAGCGCCTTTCAGTGTTGTAAAACTCATCCTCTGAGTGCTTTTTAATTGAGAGAAAATCATATAAAATCAAGTGAGCTATGAATTAAACCCGAAGTCTCACTGACCTGTTTTTGCAAGCTCTGTGCCAGTCAGGATATGGGACAGTCACTTCCTGCCCCGAAAAAGCCATGAAACACTGTCCCAACATGTATAGATATAACGAATTACAGTCCAATAGGAAATCTGTGCAATTTCCCAAGCTCCAGATATGCTGACTCAGTCACATGATCAATAAATAAAGAGAAAAAACCCAAGGAGGATTTCCCAAGAGAAAGCACCCAAGTGCAGTTTAACTGCAGGCAGGACACAAGGTGCCTGTCAGTGATTAAAACTGCATTTCACTCTCCCTGGCTAAACTCTGACAGACACAACGAGCCAGATTCCACCCAGAGACCGAATTCATAAAATTTCAGACCAAGAGGGACCATGAGATCATCCAGCAGACAACCCAGACTCTTGCATTTCACCCCATTGCTCTGATATTGAGCCCTGAAGCAGGAGCTTGGTTAAATCCTATCAGTGCTCACACCATCCTGCCCCTGGTGTAAGACCATGGAGCTCATTAGTTCAGGAGGTAAAACCCTTTGGACTTGAACTCTTGAGCTGGTGGCTTTCTGGTTTGTGGGATGGCAGCCTGAAAAAGCCAAAGCCACCCTCAGCTCTGAGCTATCTGGTGGGGAATGGAGGTGGGCACAAACCCTGAGCCAAATATTTCTTTATAGGGCCAGCGCTGCTGTAAAGACCCACAGGTCCCACAGCTGTGAGACCTCAAGAGTGTCCAGATCTTTATCTCTGCCTGGGAATTAAAAATGCTTAGAGCAGGGCATGGAGATGAAATCTCCACATAAGATGATGGCAGGCTCTCATTCCATGACTTTGGGGAACGTGCCTTGTGCTCCGCAAGGGCAGAGGCCATCGTTAACCTTCCTTTAAAAAAAAAAAAATCTGTAATTAAGAATATCACTCAGCTTTCTGTTTTAAAACAGCGTGTTCTCATGAGAGCTCCACAGGTTGTTTGAAATCTGGGCCTCTTCCCAGTATTTTTCAGCCAGCTTCCTGAGCTTGCTGACAGAGCTGTCTGGACGGCCACTGGCTCACATTCCTCGCAGTCTCTGCTCCAAGCCAGCTTCTTTGGGCCCAATTTCAACAAATACAGACGGACCACCACAATCCAGAGCTCAACGTGGGACTGGCACCACATGCCTTTGAGATATTAAACATAAATCAGCTGTGGCCAGCACAGACAGATGTGGGCGTTAAGAGAACTGCCAGCTCCATAGGCTAAATCTGGAGTGGGATGGGGAATGCCAAGGATCGCAGGTCTTTCTTTAATGCAAATTCGGCTGGGGGAGCAGGAACAGCAGCCAGCTGAGCAGCTTTCAATAGAAAGCAGGTATTTTTTATTGAATTTGCAGCTGGGAGGCCCGGGTTCAAGTCAAGACAGGGGACAGTGTGGCAATGTTGAGTTGCTTTGCTCGAGACCCAGGAGAAAGAAATGAGTTTTGTGTCAAAGAGCTCAAACCGGGACAGCATCACTGCTGGGGACCCTGGTGGCCCTCCAGGTGTTTCCAGGCCTGTCCTCTGAGCTGGGAGAGCAGTCACCCCTCTGGGCCCTGGGATGAGGCACAAACACAATTCCAGAAACCTTCCTGAGAGGACGTGACTTTGTCAAGTGTGATTGAGGCTAAAAGGGAGCACAGCATCAGCTCAGTCATTCCTGGGGGTTCCACTGGCACAGGGAGCAGCCCTGATTGCCACGGGAAGCCACAGGTACCACGCTGTGGGCAGCTGAGGTGTTGGGCAGGCACTCCTGAATATCCATCCTCATCTCAGAAGCCTGCAAGAGTCAAATGCAAACACAGCCTGGTACTCCTGACACGTCCTTGATTTCCTTCCTGAATCACTGCTGAGTTTGTGATCTTTGTTTTCAGTGGTGTCTTGCTCACATCTCACACATGTGAACACCACGATGTCAGGCTGGGCTATGCCATTAAATATTCAATGAATATATTTGTGTAATATTAAATAGAAACTCCATCAAACAGCTACTGTGCCTCCCAAAAAAATGACTCCATAAATTGTGCCTAAACACGGTGCAGAACCAATAAATATTTTTAATGCTGCTTAATTACTAGTTCACTTATTAACAGTGACAATAATCCTAAAAATATCATCTGAGAACACACCCAGGGGCTCGTTTTTAAGGATTTATGCATGGGAATAACTTTTTTCCTGCGCCTCAGTCCTGCTGAGGCTGACAGCTTCCTGGCATTGCAGAATCCTAACCCAAAGCTTGTGGATGTGTATCAATGGGAGTCGGGCCGAGACGCTGCCGAGGGCGATAAGGCTGTGGGATGCATTTTGCTTCCAAGACACTCCAGCTGTGCTGGCTGCTCTCTATTTGATATCTCACCTGCCAGCTCCATCCTGCTTTAAAACGTGTCAGATGACAGAAAAAGATTAGAGGCCGCTCTCACTTCCAGAGCTGCAGCTAAAGCGGGGAACGTTATGCTTAGAGAGAAAACGCTCCACCGAGCGTTTTATTCAGGAATCAGGACATTCCACCAGATTTTGTGGGGGCAGTTTACACTGATTACAGACCAGAAACATCTTGCTAGAACTCCTGGAGCCGGGAGGGGTAGAGCAGCCAGCAGCTGGCAGGTTTTGGAGGTGGGCTCTCCTGGTGGGATCCCACTGCCGTGGCATCGGGTGGGCCATAAACACCCAGGTGCTGGTGATGCCTTAGGTTTTAATTTCTATATTTTTCAAATCCTGTACTGCCTAGTGTGTAACTCTGAAGTTCCTTGTAGCTCATTAGCTGCTCTCTTAGGCCAGACAGACACAACAAAGCCTCTCTGAGCTTGCTGTTCAAGGACACTCGGGCTGGCCTAGGCCCAAAGGTGTAAACTGGGACCATGAGAGAGGTGGAGAAATTGAAGAGAGCTGAAGTTTTAATTGGTGAATTTATGCTGATATGCAAACAGACCAAACCTATAACAGTGTAAAGAACTCGTGACTCGTTGTCCATCTCAGGGTCCATTTTATGGAAGCAGCCTCTGGCTCCCCAGGGTGTGCCTTGAAGGCCTTCAAATAAATCCCTGCCTTTATTCCCTTACTCCTGTCTAGCCTCTGTTTCTAGGTGGCTGGGAGAAGGCATCACTGGCACCTTCTCCTGGGTGCCACTGCAGGCTGGGGGTGCTCCCCAGTCACACCCCACTCGCTGCATGTCCCCTTGCAGGAAGGTGTTACTGCTGCAGAAGGAGCTGCAGAGAGTTAAGCTGACAGAGTTTCCAGGAGATCTGCATCAGTGGGATGGAGAGCGCTGGAGAACAGCCTCGCCTCATGGCAGGCACTTCTGGTGTCTGGTGTCAAAGTTATTGGAAAAGTATCGCTGCCAGTGTCAGCTCCAATCTGTGTCAGTGCAAAAGTTGGCATCGGTACCAGTTCCTGCCAGAGATGGAAAGCTGAGACCAAGAGGGATCCACAGGGGGCTGGGTGTGGAATTCTGAATATCCCCCTTCTAATGAGACTGCAAGGTCAGGGGAAGGCGACCCTGCCCTTGGTGCTTCTGGAACTTTTCTCAGCCCTTGCTGCCCTGGCTGGGACCAAACGAGTTCCTTCAGCATTCAGCATCAAAATTCATCCACAAATACTCTATTTCTCAGTACAGAATTCCCAGATTTTCTGTTGTATTTGTACGTTATGGCACAGAAGGAGAACTCGTGTGAAATGTATTTTCCCCTCCGTAGATAAAACCATTAAAATTCTTTGAGCACAAAGGTGGTGGCTTAATTTCTAAAGTAGATTCTACCACTTCCCCACGCTATTTCTCTCATCACCAGAATAATTCAGCTGAAATATTCGCTATGAAGCATAGGAAACACTCAACAGAGAATTAAAAAGGAGGTGAGTTTGGAAGCCCCCGTCTGTGATTGTTCTAAGACTTACACAGTTCTGCAGTTTCGATCTGACACTCCCCCCTCAGCAGCAATAAAGTTTCACGAATTCTCAGCAAGTGAGCAAAAAAACATCGGAGGCTTGACTTCAATATCTCTTAGCAAAATATTTTTTTCTCTTTAAAGAGAACAGCAACAAAGAAATCTGTCCTTAGGAGAGCAAGCTTGGACTATGGGACACACTCTGGGAGGGTATTGGTATGGATTAGGGTACTTCTGCCTGGCAGAATAAACCCATAACCTTAATCCTGATAATATTTTTAATATTGGGTTTATTTTCTATATACAAATGTGGAGGGTGTGATGGTACAGAATTATGACAGTGGGCAAAACCTGTTTTCTGGTATTTAAGAGCTCCGTTTCAGGCTGAAGAATAAGAGAGCAGCAAGTTGCAGTTGTGAGGGTTCGTGACAAAAGCTGAGCCTAGCATCAGAGTTTCTGAGGCAGAAAATGTTTTCCCTAATTTTACCTGCTGAGAGGCATCACTTTTCACCCTTGGCAAGGTAGGAAAAAAGGAAGCACATTTATTTATTTATTTTTTGATTGGAAAATGTGAAAGAGTGGAAGGGGCAGCTCCATCTTTCCTTTTCCCAGCAATAATTTGCATTTTCCTGCTGCTGGGCCCTCTCTGCAGCCAAACCCTCCCCACCTCCCCATCCCTGTCCCCTGAGCACCCTTATCCTCCCTTAACTTTTCACATGTTCCCTGAACTGAGAGTTCCCTCCAATCACACATGGGTGAGACACAGGGGGGAAGATAAGACTTGTAATATATCTGTCTAATTTCTTTCCTTCCAGTGGAGATGAAGTGATACAGCTGAACTCTTTCCTCACTCCCATATCAGCAAAAACCAAGAAAATCTTGGGAAAAAAAATATAAATCCCTTTTGAAGAGGTTGTTGGTTGTTGGAGGATTGCTGCAGCTTTGGTGGAGCTGGAAGGACAGGGGAAATATATCCCCATCAAAATAAAACCAGGAAAACAAAGTTCCTGAGGTTTTAGGACTGTAAAAATGGAGTTATTTCCTTGGGGACAGTGAAGAGAAGGAATTTGCTTTGTCAAAAAGGAGGAAAAGGAGAGGAGATCTGGCACCTGCTTCCTGAGAGCTGCTCATCAGCTGCAGAAGGGACCTGACACTAATTCAAGGGTAATCCCAGACNTTATTATTATTATTATTATTATTATTATTACTATTGTTAGCAAACCTACCCCACAGACAGAGGGGAGCCTTGCACAAATAGAAGGCTCTGCCCACACCTCTGGTTAAAACTGAAGTCCTTGTGCTGGAGAATGGCTGTTTCACCAGGGCAATAAATAAAATAGAAATAAAATATGAAATAATAAAATGTATGAGTGCACAATAAAAACGGAAAGGGAAAAAAACAGATAAACTTTTAAAGTAATACTAATTAATTAAATAAGGATTCCTGATGAGAAAATCCACTGCCTCACCACTGATGTGTTAGAATTAGGAAGGTATTAATGATATATTTTGCTAAATTGATGATTTCTCCTTGCTGGATTTCTGCTGGTAGCAGACAAATTTCAAACATTAGGATTATTTTTAAAGCTCTTCAGGAATCAAGTGCAAGACATTAGAGGAGCTTGGTTAGATGATGGTTCTCACTGAGACTCCCATGTAATTTAGGAAAGACTTTCCCAAACTATGGCTGCAACAGAACTACCTACAGGCTCAGAAATCCCATTTTTAGCTAAACCTTGTCCCATCTTGCTCTCTTTAATAAGACAATTCTGATTTTTAGTATATTTGCTTCTNTTGGGGACAGTGAAGAGAAGGAATTTGCTTTGTCAGAAAGGAGGAAAAGGAGAGGAGATCTGGTACCTGCTTGCTGAGAGCTGCTCATCAGCTGCAGAAGGGACCTGACACTAATTCAAGGGTAATCCCAGACAAAACCTCCCAGAATTAATTAAGGTAACCCTGCCACAGCACAAAGTCACCACAGCTCTCTTGGGCAGAGGCAGGAGATCTTACAAAGACCTTGTTAAAATCCAGGCACTGGAAATTATGGAGAAAACTCAGGGAACAGAAGTCCTGTTTCCTCTTTTCCTGTCTCCCTTCATGCAGCAATGTGTAAGGGTTAGGATTTTTCATCAGATTAATAATAATAATAATANCAATAAAAACGGAAAGGGAAAAAAACAGATAAACTTTTAAAGTAATACTAATTAATTAAATAAGGATTCCTGATGAGAAAATCCACTGCCTCACCACTGATGTGTTAGAATTAGGAAGGTATTAATGATATATTTTGCTAAATTGATGATTTCTCCTTGCTGGATTTCTGCTGGTAGCAGACAAATTTCAAACATTAGGATTATTTTTAAAGCTCTTCAGGAATCAAGTGCAAGACATTAGAGGAGCTTGGTTAGATGATGGTTCTCACTGAGACTCCCATGTAATTTAGGAAAGACTTTCCCAAACTATGGCTGCAACAGAACTACCTACAGGCTCAGAAATCCCATTTTTAGCTAAACCTTGTCCTATCTTGCTCTCTTTAATAAGACAATTCTGATTTTTAGTATATTTGCTTCTCCCCATGGCTGAATTCTTATCTATTACCATCAGAGCTGTGGAAAAGAGGTGAAAAATGCTGTCTCCTGCTCAAGTTTTGGGTTTTTTTCTCTATTTTCGACCATTAAAGCACCACTGAATATTTTGAGCAACTGCACTATTTCAGCTGCAGTCACCAAGCATTTTGGAATATGAAGGCAAAGGAGTGATTTATTTCAGCACCACTTTGGAGCATTAGGTGTGCCAAGAGATTGAGGACGTGCCAGAAAGCTGCAAACATTCAGTACAAAAACAAAATCCGTGATGCTGCTGCCGAAAGTCGGGTTAAATATAGAAACCAGGTTTGGTGGGAAAAAAGCACCCAGCCAGAAAAACGAGTGCACAGTGTTTGCCTGGTCCATACAGAGGCACAGGTGCCACAAGGAGAATTCTTCCAGCAGATCCAAATAAAACCCAGTTCTTGAAGGTTAATGAGGTTTTGTAGGTTGAAACATTCATTGATGATTTAATAATTGTGTTTTGGTTCAATATTGAGCTGATGTCACTGAATTACTGTTAAGGAACTTAGTGATAATTTGTAAAACAGGGATAATTTGTAAAACATGGATAATTTGTATGGTCTGAGTGTTGGATCAGTGTCAGTTCCCAGCCACTCTGTTATCACCAGCTCTGGAGGCCAAGCCTCTCATTCTTCATCCTTTGGTTGAAGTTTTAGCAAATTAATTATCTCCTTTAATCCTGGAAGAACCAGCTGCACAAAAAATTCTCTTCCTTTACCCGTGTTTGATGTGGAGCTCATAAATCGATGCTCTGCAAGATCTCAGCTTTGCCCTTCCCAGCTTTTAACCCTCTTGCATTTCTGGCACTCTCCTTCAGTGAGATTCCCTGATTTCTGGAGTTCAGCTTTCCCTCCCCGGTGTTTTCAGCAGCTGCTGGTTTGACAGTGGGCAGAATGGATGCTGATTTTACCCCGAGCACAATATTTCCAGTTGGAGCTGCCTGTGGATCCCTGGCACTCCAAAACCCAAAATGCTCATGGCTCTTGCACCTCACAGCCCTCTGGCAGCTCGTGCTGGCCGCCCATTTTTCTTGGGAGCATTCATGGGGAAGGGAATTTTATGTTCGCCAAAGGCCCTGATGGTGAAAAATAAAACACAACCCCCACGAGAGGTCAAGAGGGCAGAGAAAAAAAGTCCTGACACCATCGTCCTTTGGAAAGATCCCCGTGTGAGTTGTAAATACAGGCTCTGTTTCTCTGCATCTCCCAAGCCCACGATTCACAGACTGCTGGGAAATTGGGAAAGTGTATTTTTTATTTTTTTTTTAATTTTTTTTTTCTCTTACCCAAACTTGAGTAACCGCTTTTAAATGTATGGTTGGAAAATCTGGCTTGCACAGCAGACCTCACAGTCATTCTCCCAGTGAAATTCAATCCTCTTGGTTTATTTCATTTTACCTAAGACACCACTGAAGGAAAAATGGGTTTGGAGTAGATAAATCTCTTTCCATCCATGTCTGTAGTTTTTTTAACAGAAAATCTTGAGGTTTTATTTTTTTCCCCCTCTTTCAGCTGTAATTCCGAGGCTGTTTTCTATCCCTGTTTCCCACTGAATACGAGGAAAAAGCCCCTTGTGAGGAGCAGGTCCCTGGATTTCCTTTGGCTCTGGCAGGGAGTCTTTGCTCGCTGTGCTTGATAAGTGATCCAGACAGCCAGGAATGATTTCCTGCAAGTCTCCCTTTGCCCTCGTGCTGGGACTACAATCTGGGAGGTTTTTCAACAAGCACTCTCAGCCCCCATTTTTAATCAGGCTTTCACCCGGGTAGGCCAAGAAAAAGTTGTAAAGTCGGGAGGAACGCTGGCATGGGTTCTGTGACTCAGAACAGAGCAGAGGTTGTCTCCCTTCCATTTTCTGCAAACTCCTCTCCTTTTATATATTTTTTTTTGTTGTTGACCACACACAAATGGTTCTAATCAGCTTCCAAAAGGCTCTCGTTGGCATTTTAAGATGTTTGCTCTTTGCATTCTCCTCTACATCCCCCTTTCCCTTCTCATCTGACAGCAGGGAGGATGTTGAAAAAAAAGGATGATTTTTTTTTTTTTCTCCTCTTTTCCCTGAGCAATTTCGGTTTTCCATTAGCTGAACACTTCTATTGAAGGGTGTTGTGCAACGGGAGTGCAACGGATATGGAAACCTCTTTATTATGCTTGGAATGTCAGTTTGGACATTTGTTTGAGTTGGACCATGCGAGGCACGGCCGTGGCAAGAACAAGGCAGGAGTTGGCTTCTTTAATGACCCTTCCTCTGCTAATGGGGCTCGGGCTGTCAGGCTCATTCATGTTCCTCCCTCACAGGTGAACCCAGGTGCTTGTCCATGCAGCTGGGAGCTCACAATGCCCCCGTCAGTCAATTAGCCCAGAGGGATAATTGGCGATGCCTCTTCAGTGGAGAATCCTTCAATCACACCACAGAGGAAGCTGTGAAAGGCCTTTTTCCCCTCTGACAGCACTGAGCTGTCGAGGACATTGAGAAAAGTTCGAAGTTCCTCAGGAGAGAGAAAAAAGAGAGGTGGTTGTTGGCGTGAGGGCTGTCGTGGCTTCCCTCAGAGCTTGCTGAGAAATAGAAAGCAAGAAAAAGAAGAGGATGTAATGCCCGGTGACTGAGCACGTGTGTCTCTCCCGAAAAGATTTGCTTCTCTGCTACAATATTGGCAGTGAAATATATTCCTTTACACAAATAAAAATAACCCCCAAAAAATGAGCCTTTGGCATAGGCCAGTAAAATCACACATTCTGAGCAGGGCCAGGCCAAGATGGAAAAATACTCAGTCTATTTTTCCTGAAATCTGCCATATTTCTCCACTCTCTTTTTCCTTTTTTTTTTTTCGCTCTCTTCTTTCATCCCCCTGGCATGAATGTGTCAGCAAAATGCTCGGATTTTGCAGGTGTGTTCCAGCCCCTCCAGGTGCAAGCACAGTGGTCTTCAGTGGACTGAGTTCTGTGAAGTGAAGTCCAGTGGATCTTGCTTTGGCTGGAGGAACGTCAAATGTTAATAACAAACACCTCCAGAGAAAGGATTTCCAAACCCTCGGAGGCCTGGGAAGGATTTCCAGAGATGGTCCCCATGGATATTGCAGTCCCTGGTTCTCTAAAATAATTTTTTGCCTCTAAGATCCTTGGTTCCAGCAAGGTTTTGATTAGACCTTACACAAGAACTTCTACTCAAACTCAGCCCTTAATTTATGGAATTGACCAAAACTCCAGAGAATCCTTGAAAATATTTAGGAGTTGGTCCCTGACAAGATGGCACAGACTGATAGGAAGAACAGGCAGAGAAGCTGGAGAAGTCAACGGCTCAAATCCGTGTAAATTCACAGCCTCGAATGAGGAGAAATTTTACAACAAAAAGAATATTTTTCCCAAAGTTTCAAAGGTTTCTTTGCACATTTGCAATTCCAGAAGAAACTCAAACGACAACAAAAAGGAAAGAGCAGGAAGGCGACCTCTTTATCCCTGGTGTCTCAGAGGTGGCTTTTCCAAGGAGAGGATAAAATGAGTTATACCCAGACCTGCAGGTGTTATTTAGGCACAAGCAGATAAACAGTTGGCTTCTTCAGGTTATCCAAACTGGAGAATGCTAAATAACACCTTCACAACCAGGAAAATAACCAGGAATAAACAATTTTATGGAGTGGTATCCCCAAAAACCAGTTGCTCCAGTGTCCCACAGGGGTAGTTAATGGTCAGTGCAAACTATACAAAGCAAAGGAGTGGCTAAAATTAGGAGGAATTATTCCCATGCAATAAGAGCATCTGGCCTCGTGTCTTCCTGCAGCTTGGAGAAATCTGGTTTATCCTGCATGATTTTTTTTTCCCTTTTCCCTCCTCCTCAGGGCCAGCTACTCAGCAGCAGCAGCGTAGGGAACATGACAATATAATGCTCTGTTTTCATTATTTCGAGCTAATTCTGCTTTGCTATTTTTAACTCCTGTAAATGCTACTGCCACAGGGAATAGGTAGAAGTGTTTGGCCATTTTAGCAGACTGGGAAAGAAAGGGAATGAACTTCTGCGTGCAGTGGGATGTTACCCTTGCCAACACTTAAACGAAATGGGTTTGCCTATGTTATTATAGGACCATAATAATGTAATTACACAGCACCAGCAGAGTGTTTTACATCTCTGCAGCAGCCTGACATTAATTTGTGCTGTAGCTAAATATTATATCCTCTTCACAGAGCAGGGGAGTGAGGAGAGGAGTAAATCTCCGGAATTATAAAGGAGGTTATTGCTAAAGTGCAGCTGGGTGGAGGCAAAGAGTTCTCCTCATAAGAATAAAAGACAGGCCCCAGGGATGCTCTGCTGCATTGTTAAGGTGAAATATTCTCTTGATTTTGAATTTTTTATCTTGTCACAGATAAATCAACCTCCTTCAGGATCCTTACAGGGCTGGTACTGCCCTTCATGGTGGGTCCTGCACACTCCGCAAAACTGGGCAATTGATCACCTACCTGAGTTTAGTGTGTTTATTCTTCCATCTCTGTGTGAAGGGACACCTGACAAGGAGAGATTTGTGGTTTAGAGAGTCCCTGAGATGACTGGTCATAGGGATCACAGTGCTCGTGTCCCTCCTCTTCCACAGCCCCACAATTATGAGGTTGTCCACGACAAAGCAGAGGGGTTTATTCAGTTTCCAAGTACCTGGGTTTTTCTGGGGTTTTTCCTTTCATGGTCAGCACTGTGCAAAGCCTGTGGGTCAGCAAGACCCTGGCACCTGTGAGGAGACTCCCGAAAAATCATCCTTACTCTTCACAGACTCACATCCCTTCCCCAGAATCACTCCCTGCACTCCCCAAACACAGCCACCTCCCTCAAAAATCCTGGCTGCATCAGCCCTCATCAGCCTCAGAGGCTCGGGGTACCTCCCCTCATCAGCACTTCCACAGCCAAATTCCATCTTCTCCTTCTTTCCTGCACACCTACACTGCATTTTCCTTGCAAAATTAACTGAATGCCAGCAGCCTGGTGGAAGGGCATAGGTAGGAATTTCTTCTGGCTTCACTCATGGATGAAACAGCCTCTGTGGGTCTAAAATGATTTCTCTTTTCCTCATTCCTGGAGGCCCACTCGCCTCCAGCATCCATGGAAGAGGCCATTCCTATTAATAGCTCTCAGGCCTTGCATTTCCTGCATCCAAAGTGCTAATGAAAACTCCTTCCTGCTAACCCTCCAGGGGAAAAGGCAATTTCCTCTGTCTCCCCATCCCTATCTGTACATCTGGTCATCCGACCTTCTGCATGTTTCAGTGCCGTGGCAGATTTACATGAAACATCTGCTGCTTCTCGCTGGGGCAGGTATTTAGCAGGGAGAGCTGCAGGCTGACTCAGGACAATGAGGGCTTCTCCCTGCCCAGATGACTCTTCCCGTTCTCTGGAAGGGAAATGGCAATCAGACCTTGTGCCCTGCTTGACTTCTCTTCCTGCTGCCTCTGCCCGAGCCAGGCTTCCTCTGGGGTCTGCTCCCCAAAATCCTTCATCCTGCGTAATTGGAGCTTCATCCTGGTGCTGAGGGCTGCCCTGACAGCTCAGAGGGTGGGCGCTGGGGATCTGGGGCTCTGCAGATGTTGGCATGGGATCCCCTGGGAAGGATAAAGGTGTGAGATATGTCCCATGCGTGCACAGCTCCTCACGAGCAGAGCTGTCTTCTGTGGTGGCTCTGCTCTATCCCCTTGTCACTGAAATTTTCTTGATATGGGAGACAGGTATTGATCCATCCCCTTCTCCCCACAGTGGACACAGAGCTACAGAGGGCAGACTCCTGTTGTCCTGTTTTTTGCTAAGCCTTCTGTTTTAGCCTTGGAGTCAGAGAATTTTCACACACTTTCATGTAAATAATGGCCAATGTTTATTTAACCGTCTTTTCTGTTTTTCATTCCTTTTGTGATAAGAGAAAGTTTGATGAGCATCCTTTTTCTCCAGTGGGATTGAGGAGGAAGTGACATGTCCTCCAATCCCTTGTGGAGTTGAGAACCCTATAAAGCATGAGAAATGTAAATAAAGTCTCTCTTTTCCCTTCTTTCTGCTGAACCTAGCAGGTGTCAGAGTGTCCTTTATTGTGCTTTTACCAGCACAGACTCCAGCTTTTCCAGGAGCTGGACTCTTGGACACATCCCAGCGCAAACCAGGGGCTGTGCCACCAGCACTGCCCAAGTCAAACACCCACACTGCATGCAGACATCCTTTCATCCAATTTTAACCCCAAAAGAGGTTTGTAGAGCTCGTTCAGGTGATGCAAGCATTAACCTTCCCCCTGCTCTGTCTCCTGTGCCCGTCCCAGGCTCTCTGTGCTTCCTGGAGTGACCTCCACGTCTCTGTCACCCGTTTGGAGGAAATCCCAGAGCTCAGGATAAATCCTCACCGCCTCTCAGCCCTGAGGCCCCCCTGGCCTGCTGAACTCTCCTGTTCCTGCCCCTGGCAAGAGAAGGGACCAAGCTGAGCCAGGCCGGTGACTGTTCCAGGGGGAATGCTGTGGAATCATGGGGAAAGGGCAATTTGCAAGCAATTTTTGGTTTCCACTCATTTAGGAAGCGGAGGGGAAGGAGGGGGTTGTGTGCTGGGACTCTGATGAGGTCTAGCACTTTTGAGGGAAATGGAATGGCAACTTTTTTGGGGGGTACATTTCCCATTTTTTGCTAAGTTTGTGTTTTCTGCAGTGATTATGATACATGAAATGCCAGCAACATTTGGTTTCCATTCCCCCGAAGAGGCGTTTGTCTCCAGACTAATAAATCTGAATCTGAATGTGCAGCCTACTGAAAAAACTGGTGCCAGCACGACCTGTTTATGTCTCCTGTGTCTCAGTTTTCCTGTTTGAGGAACAAACTCTCTGTTATAAGGTTTTGCAGGGTTTAAAAATGACAAGTTTTGGGTCTGTCGGAGGATCCAAATCTGTGCATCCACTGAACTAGATAAAAAAGGGCATGCAAGAAATGATTTCTGCTGTAAATTGAAGCATTTCTATGGAGGATCTGTCTCCAGGATGGTTTGGATGGGTTTGCCTCAGTGAAGCGTTGGCTGCTGAACCCTTTCCTCCTGACAAGAAATACCTCGACAGCAGCTAATTAAATATTGTGATTTCATCTGGCGCCTTTATTTACAATGGGGCATTATCTTGAACAGCATCTATTTATAATGATCTCCACGAGATAATAAACACTGCTATCCTATTAACAGGGACCTCAGGGTTCAGCCAGCAGCAAGAGGAGCCTGCCAAAAGAGCTAGGTGGCCTTCGGTGCAGCCCAGAGCACAGCAGATGCTGGGGTTTATGTCCCTATATTGCTGTGTTCCCGTGCAAATAAATACACATCAAAGGTGTGAAGAGAAGTTCAGTGCTGTGCATGCAACCCCGGCAGCATTTGGGGCACTCCCAAAGGGGAATGGCACCACGGAGCTGTTCCCAGCAGGCAGCTGCAGAAGGGCAAAGCAAAAAAACTTGGATTTTTAATCAGAAAAATAATCTTATTTCCCAGAGAAATCTCTCCTCTCCTGGAGGCATCCAGTGGGGAGGAAGTAGAGCCCTTCAGCTTCCCCATCTGAAATCTGGGAGGGTTTGGTGTTGGGGAAGGTGAGGATGAGCTCTGCTCCATCACAGCTGTGGGGGCCAGAGCCCATCTCCACACAAAATCTCTCCCAAATTGTAAAATAATAAAAGGGATGCATTTCTGCCGAGCTATGGCCCACCTGGGATAGGGCAGCTCCTCACCTCACCACCGATGGTTTGCTGTCAGTGCTGCCACGTTTCAGAGGCCAGACAGAGGCAGTACCTGGGAGGGGCAACTGGTTTGGGGGGGATTCCCATGCTTTTGGGGCTGGGAGGTGCTTTGTGTGCTCCCTGCCCTGTTTCCTGCCTTTGGGGCCTCCACCCCAGACAAAAGGGAGTTTTGGAAGCGGATCCAGCCCCTGGAGCAGCTCCTGTGCTGGATGGAGTCAGGGCTGGAACCCTTGGAGCAGCAGACAGCGATCCCTGTGTTAACCCCAGCAGAGGATTCCCCACACAAACAAATCCCATTCCAAGCAAACGCCTGCCCAGGAAACCCAGTGCCCCCAGCTGGGAAAAGCCCATCCCGTTCCAGCCTCCAGCACACGGCGCATCCCACCAGAAACTTTCCACTGCTTTCATCCCATTATTTATTGCTTTGTTCCGTGTGCCCTGGAGGAGGTGGTTTTACCCAACACCTTCCACTTTCCAAGCCAAAGGGGCCTCTGTGAATGCCTCCTGTCACTGCCGGGCTCTGTGCGTGTTCCACTGGGCATCACCACCAGCAGTAATTATGTGCCTTCGTTGCTCAGGTGGTGTTTTAATTACAGCCCTAATCCAGCCACGGGCAAGCACTTTGGATCTGCTGCTTTTCAGAGTCAACCAGTCCAAACCTTCAGGAGACCTCGCTGTGCCACACAGCACCTTTTGTGCAGCACCATCCTTCACGTCAGGGCCATCTGGGAAGCAGGAACAAACATCCTGCTGAAAGGCAGGTCCTGCTGGAAAGGGTTGGAAGTTTCCAGCCTAGATTTCGGAGCAGATGGATCATCCCGAGGCAGCAGCGAGGGTCAGGAGAGGACGGAGCAGGCGGGGAGGACACGGCCGATGGAGGGCACGGGAAGGTTTTGTGTCTGGGAAGACACAATAAAGACCCTTTCACACTTGCCAGGTTCAGCAGAAAGGGAGGAATAATCTGTTTATTATTTACAATTTCACATTCATATACACGTCCCAACTCCACAAGGGATTGGAGGACGTGCCACTTCCTTCTCAATCCCACTGGAGAAGAAAGGTGCTCATTAAAGTTCTCTTATCACAAAAGGAATGAAAAACAGAAAATACCGTTAAGTAAACATTGGCCATTATTTACATGAATCTGTGTGAAAGAATCTGACTCCAAGGTTAAAACAGAAGGCTTAGCAAAAACCAGGGCAACAAGGTTTGTGTTCTGCTTTTCTTCTCACAGATAGCAGGGGAGTATCACCTGCACTGCAAAACAAATTCTGTTGTGGAGGGATATTCAAAGAGCTCCTGGGACTGTCTGCTGGGATTTACAGCAGTGCTTAGCTGGATCTGCACCACCATGAGACTCCCCTTGGAGGAGGGCTGAGAAGCTCTAAGTGCCCACTTAGGAGATAAATCCCAGCCTGGAAAAATCTCTGCTGAAACAGCCTGGGAGTCCTTGAAGCAGGATCTATGGCAGGGTGTGTGATGCTCAAAAACATGTGAAATCCAGCTGCTGAAGGACACCGTGCTTCTGGAGTGATCCCAAATAAAATTGAATTTCTGACTACCTTTGGTTCCTGATGACACCTCTTCTCCTGAGGAAGTGTATGAATATTAATATATAATATATATTAATATATCATATATGAATATATATATCATATATTAACCTCAATTTCCAAATTCCTTTTACTCTATAGTGGAAATACATTAAAACTGAATTTCTGACTACCTTTGGTTCCTGATGACACCTCTTCTCCTGAGGAAGTGTATGAATATTAATATATAATATATATTAATATATCATATATGAATATATAGATCATATATTAACCCCAGTTTCCAAATTCCTTTTACTCTATAGTGGAAATACATAAAAAAAAAAAGAGGAAAAATCTCACTTCTCAGCTCCAAAGCACCAAGGAAAGCAAGCAGGGAAGGGTGGCCAGCTCGGACCCACCATCCCAGGGAGAGCTGGGTGTGTGTGGGGAAGTGTGCTCCCCTCCCCAGGGCTTCAGACTGCTCCTCGGGACCCCGTGGAACACGAGATGTTCAGATAAGGAGTCTTTAAGATGGGCTTGGGGGGGATTTATGACCCTGGAGGCTTCACCGAGCCTTTCCATGGGTTTCCCTGCAGTTCAGGGAACAGCAGAGCCCTAATTCACAGCCCAGCACTAAAAACTTGGACTTCCCTCAAAGAAAATGGAGGGGAGAAAAAAGATATCAAAGAGATGAAAACTGTGTTTGCCTTAACATCAGAGATCAGATGGTGGCAAGGGCCTCTAAAGAATAAAAAGCTGCAATTTTTCCTCTTGCCAGTGTCCAACCTGTGAAAATTAATGTGTCAACAACTCCAAGAAAATATTGTCCCCACCACCTTTCTATTCCCCCTCAAATACAGGCTGCTGCTCATCATAAAAATGTTTTCTCTTGGTATTTCATGTGATAGATTTGGAGGAAAAGCCGTTACATTAATACAAAGTTAATTGATTTTCTGCACTGAATTATGCATAGAAGAAATCCTTATTCTGGGGCTAAAAAGATCTAAATCCCCCCCTACAAACCTTCTCTCCTCTGCTGAAATCTCAGCCTTTTTGCTCCATGGCTTGAAATATTAATTCTTTTTGGGGTGGGAGGTAAGTTTATAAAGTGGCTGAAAGGATACTTTTCATCTCCTAGCCAGTGGTATCTATTTATTTATTTTATTTTTTTCTAATGAGACTCCAGCTGAAGACTAACACTCGACTTTAGCAACTGCTGAGGGAAACTTATTAGCAGGGTGATATACAGGATCTTTTTACTTCACAGATGGGCTCTCTCCAGTTCAAAAGAAAACGAGGTCTCGAGTAGCCTGTTCTTTACAAAAATAATAAAGTTTGACTTCAGGACAATGGTATGTGCCCTCGGGGCTGCTTCCCAGATCACGAGGGGCTTTGGGAGAGGCAAAAGATGTGCCCTGAATGCACGGGTGAGCTCCTTCCACAGCCCTTCCTCCACAGCACTGCCAGGCAGGTCTGGCAAAAACCCAGGAGATCTGCTCAAAAACCCAGAAGATCCACTCAAAAACACAGGAGATCCCCTCAAAAACACAGGAGATCCACTGAAAACCACAGGAGATTGCTCAAAAACCCAGGAGATCTGCACAAAATCACAGGAGAGCTGCAAAAAACTACTGGAAATCTGCAAAAAACCCACAGGAGATTCACTAAAAAACACAGGAGATCTGCAGAGAAATATTGGAGATCTGCTCAAAAACACAAGAGATCTGCACAAAATCACAGGAGATCCTCTCAAAACCACAGGAGATCTGCACAAAACCACAGGAGATCTGCACAAAACCACAGGAGATCTGCACAAAACCACAGGAGATCTGCACAAAATCACAGGAGATCCTCTCAAAACCACAGGAGATCTGCACAAAAACACAGGAGATCTGCACAAAAACACAGGAGATCCGCTCAAAAACACAGGAGATCTGCACAAAAACACAGGAGATCTGCACAAAAACACAGGAGATCTGCACAAAAACACAGGAGATCTGCAAAAAACACTGGAGATCTCCACAAAAACCCAGGAGATCTGCACAAAACCACAGGAGATCCACTCAAAACCACAACAGCCGCTGGTATTTGGCCGTTGTTCCCACAGGGAGTAAATCCTTACCAACAGGAATTAGCTTTATTCTGATCTAACGTGGATATTTCCCATCTGTAGTCCCCTGCACTGCAAATTTTGGAGTTTTAAAACGTCACTCACAGATTGCCAGGTCACTCAGCAGATGGCTGAGGGACAAAGTTTAAAGCATATTAGGGAAAATTTCTTCATGGCAAGGGTTGTCCAGCCCTGAGAGCATCAGAGTCCCCATCCCTGGAGGGATTCAAAGCCGTGTGGATGCGGCACTTGGGGACATGGTTGGACTCAGTGATCCATTTCCAGCCTAAATGATTCTATGTTTCTGACTTTTTATTCCTTTTTATTGCTTAATTTTAATTTTATTCAGGCCAAAGATGTGGATCCCTCAGTTCCCAGCCTGCAGCCAGTGGGGCAGGAGAGTTTGGATGCTTGTGGAAAGGTGTCAGGCTGCTCTTAGGGGAGGGGACACTTTGCCATCCCTCGCTGGTTACTGCTGTTGGCAGGGAGCAAACCCGAAATTCAGCATTCCTGCCCCAGGATAACAACACTGCCCATTGATGATGGACTTATAAACACTTAATAAAGGCTACATTTATTTATATGCATGAAACAGCCATTTTAATACGTGGCAAATCATTTTTATAGAGACCAGGAGTAGCTCACAGCCCTTTATAACCAGCTATAAACCCTTGGATTGATGTCTTTTAACTGATGTTTGACACATTCTAGTCATGTTTGCAATTTTCTTATAAAAATCTCCTCAATATTTATTTTCCATTTATAAGTCATTTAGAAGGGGAAGCATTACTGTAAAATATGGCTGTTGCCTACAGATTTAGGATGCCTGAATAATTTGTTTATTTGCTCTCAGCCCCCATTTCTAAATGAACCGGCACTTCTTTTTTTCTTTATTCATCTTATATTTATTATTTTCTTCTTTTAGGGACAGAGTGCAAAAAGATTAATGCAACATTTAAGGTCTGGATTGTGTGGTTTTGTGCCAACATCGTTGGTTTTGGATGTGCAAGTTTTTAGGCCTATCAAAGTAGCCTTTAATGTGCTGTGAGCAGTGCAGAGGGAAACAGGAATTCCTTTAATCCCCCCAGTTAGCACCAGTTCAAGCTCCAGTTCCTTTAATCCCCCCAGTTAGCACCAGTTCAAGCTCCAATTCCTTTAATCCCCCAAGTTAGCACCAGTGCAAGCTCCAGTTCCTTTAATCCCCCCAGTTAGCACCAGTTCAAGCTCCAGTTCCTTTAATCCCCCCAGTTAGCACCAGTTCAAGCTCCAGTTCACACCAGTGCAGCATCCCGTCCCCAGCCCCTGCCAGCCCAGAGCTGCCTTTGCAGTGTCTGTGCTGTCTCACCCCAGAGCAGCTCCTTCCTCCCCATTTCCATGGATAATCCCCATTTCCATGGATAATCCCCATTTCCATGGATAATCCCCATCTCCATGGATAATCCCACTGCCTCCATGGAATCCTCACCCCGTTTTAGCTGCTCTGCTGTCCTGGCCAGCCTTTCCCACCTGGCAGCTCCTGCTCCGAGTGCAGCCACTCGGACGTTTCCATCTGGCCCCCCCAAGCAATTTTCCACCCTGCTGTAGCATTTTAGGATATTTCACCGTGCAGTTCCAGGGAAATCTGTTATAACAGACTCCCCAAGGGCTGCCTTTCGCTTCTCTTCCCTGTCCCTGGCTGCTGAGATGGGGAACATCCCCCAGTGCAGGAGGGAGGTGGTGGGATGGACCTGGAAGGTCGATGCTGCCTCTTGCCAGCAGCTCTAGGAAAGCACTGGCTGAGCCTCTTTACTGCCTCTAAACAGAGTGATGGGATGTGTTTTGGTGACCAAAAAAGTCTTTTCTCCCTTCTATCCCCCCACCACGGAGAAGAGGGGAAAAATTGGCAAGAAAATAGGACAAAAACAAGGGAACGTGGCAAGAAAAAGGGAGAGGAGTGTGGCTAAGTCTCAGAATGCGAATCAGACAGAAAGTTCCTGTCCAGTTCTGGGAATAGGACAGAGAAGGGGAATCTCCACTGAATGGATCCCTCCTTTGCAAAGATCCCAACATCTCCAGTGGCTTTCTAAAACATTTCTGAAAGGTTTTGAAAAATATCAGGGACACAAGCAATGAGTGCTTTTCTGGTGTTGCTCTCCTCCTGTGGGCAACACCAGGAATCCTCCTGCTCCCGTCCTGTACTCTTCCAGGGAATTTAATCTGTTGCAGGGAATTTAATCTGTCTTTTTCTAGACACAACCCAAATTTCAATTCTTCACAAAAATTTGAGGCGCTCAGGCTGCCTGGTGGAATCCTCTGACTGCAATGATCTCAAAGATGAGAAGTGGAGAGATAATTATTTTTAGGAAAATAAAACTTTAAAATATAATAATTCTTTTTAATTTTTAAAAATAAAACCTCCCTTTCAGCATAAATTATTTTTTTCATCCAACGTGGATCTCAAATGTATCCATGGGGGCACAGCTGAGAATGGATAGCAGCTCTTGGGAAGGACACAGCAACAGCAGGGTGTGGGTTTGGCCTTGAGGGGTTTTTGGGAGGAGGGTGGAAATGTGTTTTGAGATGCTGGAGCCATCGGGGGGGTAGGAACAGCACAATAAACCAGCACGTGTCCTCGGCGTGCACAGCAGGACATTTTCAGGGAGGTTTTGAAAGGTTGCTGCAGAGCTCTTGAAACTACTTCTCATTTAACCCTGCCAAGAGAGCCAACACCCTCACGAACCTCTGATTTAACTCTGCCCGTGTTGAAGTCAGTGGTAATTTTATTTCTCACTTCTTTCCTCACTTGCAGAGGAGTTCGTGACTCCATAACTACACAGGGCTGGGAATTACAGAAAGAGCAATTTCAATAGAATGTCTAAAATATGTTTTCTGGGCTTGTCAAGGCTATAATCTTGGTGTCCTCCAGAGCTGTAAGTGGTTACAAAATTGAAGGAATTTACCCAACCAGATCTGACCTCTTGTAAGTCTCCAGTGGGTACAGGGTAGGGTGCAAACACCACATGTGAAAGAAATGGAGGTATTTTAGTGTGTGCAGCTTGTTCTTAAGCTTCTGAAAATTATCAGTGCTATGAAAAGCTCTTTGTGAGCTCCAAAGTCCAAGTGAGAAGTCGAGTCCTCGTGAATTATTTAGCCTCGAACTAATAATAACAATAACAATAAAAATAAACCTAAAAATGAAAATGGCTGCTAAGCTCTGTAATCAATTCTTCCCTCATTGTAAATCTTGTGTGGTCTCATTTCTGCTCAGCCTCGAAACAGGAAATGTTGTTTTCAAAGGAATGGTTACAAGGGAACTCTTTGTTACTTGTCCGTGAAACGCTTCACACAGCGCGGCCTTGATCCTGGATTGAGTAGGTGCTGCTGCAGCCCAGGAATTAATTGCATCACGTGGGGGAGCATTATTATTGATGAGCAGGACGACAGCAGAAATAACAATATTAGTGAAGGATTATTAGGTAGGAGAGCTTCACCTTGGAAGGAGTTTCTCAGGAAATCAGGCTGTGGTGGCTCCTGAGCTGTTGCAGGCTCCAAAAAGGAAGAATAGATGCCCAGAGGTTTCATGAATGCAGCGACTGCTGCTCCTGCTGCTCTCCGAATCTGAGGCACGGAATGGTTTGGGTTGGAAGAGACCTTAAAGATCACCCAGTGCCACCCCCTGCCATGGGCAGGGACACCTGCCACTGTCCCAGGTGGCTCCAAGCCCCGTCCAACCTTGGACGTTTCCAAGGATGAGGCAGCCACAGCTTCTCTGGGCAAAATTCTCTCCTGGGATTTTACCTTTAGGTTTTCCTTGCTCCCAGCATATTCTGGAGAAAACAAATCTGCAGTGGCTGCTTGTCCCGGTGTCAACGAGATTTTTGTTGGAAGGACAAATTTGCAGGGAAAATGCCTGCCCCAGACAGGATGGGAGAGCTCAGGAGATGAGCTTGCCTCTGTAATTCCCTTCTAAATCTGGGAAAGGGGTGTTGGAGGCTTCTCCCGGTGGACCTCTAAATATTTGAATCCCTTTCCCTAATAAACTGCTTTCCTAATAAACTGCTACCATATGTAAATGGAAACGTTTTGCTGACTCTCAGTCCCACCCGGAGCTGCTCACTGGGGTGCTGCTACCCTTGTACACAGCACATACAGCGCCATAAAAAGTAGCAGACTGTGTCCCTTTAATAAATTACACCATAAATTTTACAGACTTTACCCCGGTGACTTTTTAAATCCTGCTTCGGTTATGCAACATCATCTTGCAATAGGAAACATCCTTTAAGGGTTTAGGCTAGAGGAGCAGGATCTAATCCACTCGAGTTATTTCAGAGCGTAATAGATAAATGAAATGTACTCTCTCCTCAGGATGAAATACGACACACACAAAAGGGAGACAAGCAGCTTTGATAGCTGGTGATAAGGGTCAGTATTTCATTTTCATTTTGTTCAGCATCTGGTTTTTGTCCTAAAAATCTAATATCTATGACACTGACAAATTAACTTAAAGTACATGAAATGCTGGAAAAGTTGTTTTGCCCTGAAATTTTTTTTTGTCCAAGAATTAAGAAGGGAAAAGGACCAGGTTGTTTCACCAGTGATACCAAACTCCCACCCAGAAACTTCCAGTAAACGTCAGTGCCCAAGACCTGAAGATGAGAAATGAAAACCTTCAGACCCAAATGACCACCACTGAAAGTATTTTTCTGCCCTCCTTTTAGTGACATAATTGGTGACTATCGACCGAAAATTGAACAGTTTCTTCTGCCAATATGGTGATAAAATTTGGGGCTCTGGATAAGCCCATTCTGCCTTGTTCAAGTGTGCACAGTGGTACGGGAAAGCCTCGGTCTCCACCACAGAGAAAGAGGCGCTTGTGCTGACTCCAGAGGCTGCTGGAAAACTCATCAGCCTCTGGAAACCCATGGAAACCAAGGCACTGCAGCGAGAGGAATAATCATCACCGTAAAAATGACTGGCAGCTCCAGAGCAGCTTTAACACTGGGGTTTATAAATTTACACTGGGGGTCAAATTTGAACCTGAGAAAGGCAGGAGGTGCCCATGAGGACCAATCCTGAATTTGGCCACGGCTCTGGAGCTTTGGAGAGGGAAGCACAAGCCCTTCGGCCGTTCAGGAGGGAGCACCACTATTTTTGTGACTTCCAACCCAATCCTGTTTTCCATCCTGCTGCAGCTCCACAGTCAAGGTTTCTGGGCATGTGTCCCAAGACAAGGGGATGCTAATTCCTATTTGGGATTGGAAGGAGAGAGGAAAAGCTGGTTGTTAAACACCACTGCCCACACAAATCCACATGTGTGAGTTCCTCCCCACTGTGATCATGGCACCACCACAGCCTTCCAGGGTTTTTCCATGGTTTTTGTAGGTTTTGACCATTATCAACAACATTATTTATAAAATTATGTCATTGCCAAGGGGCTTTCCTGTAATTTCATTAATACAGTTCAGCAATTTTTTTTTTTTGCCAACAAGAAATGAAGAGTGAAAGGTTTGCTTTAGGAGGATGCAACACCTGAGTGCCAGCAGAAAACATGTCAAGGCTGCTTCCATAAGAAAATCTAAGAACCACGAACAAATCAGGAGAAACCCTTGAAAAGTCAGGAAAACTGGAGAATTTGGCATTAGTGGGGAACGGAGAAGCACAAAAATGAGGGAGACATTGAAAAAGAGCCACATGTGCCCAGCCAGCACTCAAAGGAACCATCCAAACCGGCTCTGAAGACCCTACAAAGAGCAGTAGAAGAGCTGGGATGGAAAAGGGACCCTCAGAACCTCCGTGGGTGGCTCAGTTCACTGCTCACACACCGAAACTGCCAGCGGTGTTGAGATAAACCCAGCTTAAACCAGCTCCACGTTCTGAAAAGCTCTCAGGCTTTTAACAACAACCCTGGGGGACTTTTTGCTTTGCTTCAACAAAGAGGCCTCACCTGGGGCTGTAAACGTGGCCCTTGACATGGCAGTGTTCATCCCGATTTGGGAGGATCCGTAAATTTCATGAATTTTTGTTTACCTTGAGAGCGAGCTCAGGGCTCCCTTTGAGTCCGGCCCTGGGCTCTGGACTGTCCTCTCTGTGAGCTGCACACAGTAGTTGGACATGGTCTGGAGACCTCTGGGGTTGTTATTTTTCATCAGGAAGATGGCTTTTAGCTGCAGGGGTAAACCTCACTCCATGCTGGGCAAATGTTGGGTGGAAAAATATTTCACAATAGGAAACGAGTTGGAATAAGTCAGAAAAGAGGAAGTCGACCAATCGGCGGTGCTGTTTGGGATGGGTGTAATATTTCAAAGTTCCCTGTTTTGAAAATATTAGACCACCAAAAAAGTGAAAGGCTGCCAAAAATTACTGTAAAAGGTAATAATTGTTAATAACTTGGCATCTGCTTGCTCATTTGAGCTGCATGGGTTTGGCATTCATTAAAGACAACATTGTAAGCAAATAAAAGAGCAACTGCCTGGCACATAACATTTTTAACCACATCATAACTAAATATTAAATGTGAGGTTTTAATTCGATTTATAGTTTAAATAAGGAACTTTGCAGTAACTTTAAGAAAAGGAAAAAATTAAGAGTCAACCCCATAAACAGTGAGTCACAAGAAGATTTTAAAGAAATAATTGCAGTGTCCTTGACCTTGAAATGATCCCTTTTCTGAATTAGCACAAGAATTTAATTAAAGCTTCAAAAAAAGCTTTCATTTTAGATTTGAGTTACCAAATATTTAGAGATCCAGTGCCCAGGCAAGCCAATGGAAACATTCCTGCTCGTTTCAGTGAGCTTTGGATCAGGCCCCGCACAGCTTTGGGTATCTCATTTCACAGGATGGACCCAAGGTCACTGCGGGAGAAAATGTTCTCCCTTAACCCAGCGTTCTCTGAGGTCGCACATCCCAGGGGTCCCAAAGCAGCTGCACAGCGTGGACAGGGCAGGGAGGAGCCACCTTTGTGCCTTGCCACCACTCTGCAGCCCTTTCAGGTGGTTGCATAAAGCTCGGAGGGCTCCCTCTGTCCTCTCCAGCAGCTGAGACCACTCTGATCCGTTAGCAAGGCTGTGAAATCGCTGCCCTTGCCCACTGCCAGAGGTGCAGCGCGTTCCTGCCAGCCTCTGTGTCCCTTCTTGTTCCAGCAGAGCTGCAGGAGTTACAGCTCCAGCACGTTAGAGACTCATCCAAAGGTCACTGAAGTCAGGGGACACCTTTTCTACTGACTTCAGTGGGCTTCGGACCAGGTCCTTACTCACCACTGACAAGTCAGCATTTACCAGAAGTGAGATCCAGCAGTTTCCTGTTCCCAGTATAGGGCGAGTGGTGATAGCTGGGGTGTCATCCAGTGGTTACGTTTGGTGTTCCTGACCTCCAAACGAGCTTGTCGAGCCCATTCCTGCCTATCCAGGGCTCTGTGCTTCAGGACTCGGGGGGCAGGAGGGAGGGGAGCAGGGTGAGGGAGTGCAGCTTTCCTCACTCCCCTCCTTCTTGTCGTGATCCCAAGCAGAAGATAATTTTTATGAATCTGAATTTTTTTAAAAAAATTTAAAAATTTTTAAAAGCTGTCTTTCTAAGGTGCCGGTGAAATTCCTGCCCTCTGTCTCAAGTCAGGCTCACAATGAAGAGGGTGAAATTTTGCTCGAGTCAGGAGAAAATAAGGACAAACTGGAAAAGAAGCCCTCAGTCCCGTCACACAGTCAGCAGTGTCATCTTTCAAAAGAAAGTTCTGCACGCTCAGAAGGATCAATGTCTTCTTATTTTGGTTCAACAGAGGCTTGGTTTATTACACGGCTTTTGTTTTTATTAGTGAAATGCACTAAACTGTTTTCTCAAGACTCGCCAAACAGTTTAAAACGTAATACCATTAAATTTGAGGTCCTACTGGGAAAAGTAATGCCAACTTAATTAAAGTTAACCAGAGTTTTCTCTCTGTGCAGCCCCGTGTTTCTCTGAGCTGGGGTTTGCTCGTAAAGCACTTGTTTGCTCAGAGCAGAGCAGTGCTCAGGCTGGAAAGGGTGATGGAGATGGTGAGGAGAGAAGGGAGGAACGAGCAGCAGGAATAGCTAGGGAAATAAAAAAATAAGAGAACCGAAAGACTGTTTTCTTCCTCTGGTGTAAAATATTTCAGTTTTCATCCTCGGCTTGATTGCATCCCCACAGCTTTCCTGGGATGGGGTCTGGAACACAGTGGGGCGTCTCCAAGGGAGGAGGTGAAGGCTCCAGCTCCAGAAAACAGCTCCAGGGGTCAGACATTAATCTCTGCAATGCAATCTTTGCAGAGAATCTCTGTAATGTTTCTCTTGTGGCTTCTGACTGTTTCTACCTGTTTATCCCCGTGCCAGCCCTGTGGGGTGGCTGCTCTGCGTGGGGAGGATCCCTCTCTGCTGGCAGGAGCCTGGCGGGGATCGAGGGCTCCAAAAGCAGGGATGAGCTTTGCCTACAAGAGCTGTGACCCTGCACCCTCAGCTCCTGAGCACGGGGAGGTGAGACTCGGATTGCAGCTCCACGTCTCGAGTCTGAAACAAATCTTTTATCCTCGCTGCTTACACAATGTTAGATATTCTCTGGTGCCTTAGGAAAAGGCTGGGAACATGGCACCCGATGTTTGGCTTGGTGCCCGTGTGGGTGATTGGATGTTTGGCCCATTAAATATTTTGTCCATCAAATATTTGCCTCTTGGTTTGTGCTGGACACTGGTCCTGGGCCTTGCTCAGAAACCTGGTGGGGTCCAGCCCAGAGCTGGAGCATTTGAGTGGAGGATGCGAAGAAAAAAAAAGGTTAAATTTCTCTAGAGATTAATTTTGACCTGGAAACTGGTAGATTACAGAAAAAGGTCCTCAAAATGCCATCTTTTTGGCATGTGTTGGTCACAGGAGGCTGGAAATCTGGCAGCAGCACCGAGCCATGCAATGGGGTAAGGAGGGAAATGCAGCTGACTGGTCCAAAAGGCCAGGATGGATTCCCCACCATGGCTGGGATGGGCTAGGAAGCACTGATAGAAGACTCTGGGAATGTGAAAGTTATTTTGCCATGAGTTTTTCTGGGCTTTTGCCTCATCCTGGTCCTCCATCTATTTTTAGTCTCCTGAGCAAAGCTTGTTTCTGCCTCAGGCATTGTAATGCACTTTCTGTAGCCTGAATGAGTTCATTACACGTAGTGTTGTGAGCAGCACGGGCAAGAAGAAAAGAAAGAAGTGGAAAGTTTCCATAATAAATGCATTTTTAAAAGTGAAAACTTAAAACTTTTAGGAATTGTTCATATCCCTGCTCTTCATCACCAGCCTCAGGGGTGAGCTTCCAGGCCATACATCTCGCAAAGCAGCAGGTAGTGATAAATGTGCACATGGAAAGTTTAATCTTTGAGTTGTTGGATTAGAATTCTGCTGCTCAGGTCAGGAAAAGAAGAAGCTTTCTTGTGATCTATTTGTCCAGTTAGAATTCCATGAATTTTAAATATCATGTTTAAACTCTTTTTTCTTTTTTAACTTATTAGGAGTGATCAATTATTTCCCTTAAACTAGAAGTAGGCACATAGAAAAAGTAAGCACATAGAAAAGGAGGTGACACTGAGGAATGGAATGATTCATTATGGGTTATAGAGCATCTTTTAATTTTTATACAGCATTTTTTTTATTTTTTTTCCCACTTATAGCAGATATCTGTAATAGCTCTGACCAGTAATTTCCTATTCCTCACCATTTCTCAGCTAAAATTTGGAGCTTTAATTGTGTGCATGACATTCCATTTACAGAGAGTCTGGAATGCTGCTGTGCAGGAGAAGATCTCCACTGCTGCTGAGACTGAGATGGCTTTTTTATTGTTCAGATGAAAAGTAAAATTATGTGGCTTCAGACCACTCATTTAATCTGTCCTTTCTCTCCCAAATTATAAATTAACCTCACTTTCCCTGAAGGTGGGGACAGAGATTGGTTTCAGGTCCGCTTGTGAATGCTTTTGAAATGAGGGTGTAAATAAGGATGAACTACTTATGCAGGAAAAAAATATTCTGGGATTAAATTCTTGTGGAGGAGAGAGGTAATTCATGGGACTTTTTTTTTTTTCCTTGCTGCCACCTCATGGAAACCTGGAGCATCAGCAGTGGTGTTTTGTTTTTGTTTTCCCTGCCCCAGCACTTTGACATGAGCCACGTCAGAGACTCGAGACATGAGATCACCCCGTGCTCTCCCTGTGCTGATAAGAGGACAAGAATAGCATTTTGGTCCTCACAGAACTCGTTTGTTTCCTAAATGCTGCCTCAGTTGTGAAGCTCTCACTTTCCCTTCTGCCCCAGCCTGGGGAAGGCCAGACGTGGCCAGGCCTGGAACGCCACATGTCCCTGCCTGCAGGGGCACTTCCTGACCAGAAACGAGCGCTGGGACATCTCTTTCTTTCCACTACCCCTGGAGAACAACAATTTTTTGGGAGCAAACTACGCCTACATGGAAAGTTCCCATTTCCTCCTCAAAATAACAAAAAAAAAAAAAATTAAAAAAAAAAAAATCCCAAAAAATAAGGCTCTTGTCTCCTCTGTTCCACGGCCGGGGCAGGTTCCCGCTTGTGCGATTCCATGGCCCTCGCCTTGGCCGTCTGCCCAAAACTCCCGTCTGTTTTCCAGACAGGAAATATGAATCAAAATAACATGACATAAAAACAGTAATTAGCTTTTGTGTGTGAGGCTGCTAAGGCCTTAATGAGGAACAGGCTTGCAATAAAACTCTTGGCTACTCTCTCCCAAACTCACTCTCTCGCTCGCTTCCCCTTTCAGTTCATCATTTATTTTCTTGCAGGGAGAAGTGAGGAGAGAAGGAGACACTATCTGTAAATTGATCCTCCCCGCCCTTGTTAAATTATCAGGGCGTCTATAAATGTTTTGACAGTTTTTTTCCATTTGTTTTGGGCTATTTCTGTCCCACCCACAATGCTCATCTTGCCCTGTCATCCTTTGCTGCCTTTCAGGGCATCTTAAGAGCTCTGGCTTGAGTAGCTGAGGCTTTGATGACAGTGGGGGATCCTGCGGGTCACCTGGGGCTGGCACTCTCTTCCAAGGATATTTTCTGGATAGTTGCTCCATCAAGCAGCCCAGGGCAGTGGTGGTGGTCTCTCTGAGCATCTCTGTGCCTTTGAGCAGAGCGAAGGAAGCTCTGGAGCAGCAGGGTCACCATGAGGCCAAGGGAGATGGGCTGGTACCAAGGGTCACCTCACGCAGCAAGTTTTGAGCAGAAAACGGTGATCTCACAAGGAAAATATTTAATTTCTGCAGGAAGAAGCTTCAGGTGCCAGTAAACTCCTCTCCAACCTGGCATGAGTGGCCTCAGAGTGACGTGTGGAGCCAGAGCTGTGCCACGCGCTCTGGGAGAGCTCAAAGGTGAGCAGAAGGGAAAACTCCTGGAATTTTCTGCATCAAGACAAGTTTGCTCATGCAATGAGCTGTGACCCCCTCAGATGTATTAGTGACAAGTGATGTGATGTTATAGCTCTGCTCCAAATACCCCACTGACCCTGTCCCAAAGCATAAACTCTACTTTGACACTACTTTTCCTGATAAAACCATAAAAAAAGTTTTCTTTGTGTAGATCCTAATAATTTTCCTATCTCTGCATGTTTGTAGGTTCCCCACTGATTTTTATGAGTTGTAATTTAAAGTCCCTTTGTGGTCGGTGCATTCAGAGCTGCAGAGCAGTGCTGGAAGCCACGGATTGCAATGGGTTTCAGCAATGAATAGTAAAATTTCTCTAGGATCACTCATCATCCATGCCCATAACGCCCTGCTGGTAGCAGATCTAATGGGTTTCATCAAAGGGGAGGAAAGAGAGAGATTTTGTCCCTGCTTCCAGAGGCTCTGCTCTCATTTCCCACATCTTTATGGGCACAGCATGGACAAGACGTGGTGGGAGTGTTTGGAGAGACAATCCACAGACATTCTTCTGTGGAACCAACCAGGGACCCTCCTGGAAAGCTCTCTGATGGGGTTTACCTCACGCCAGTGCCCTGAAAGTGATGTTCACCAGTGAATTAACATCTGTAGGAACACCTTGGCTGCTTCTGGGTGTTTTTCCATTGCTTGCTGCTCTAAGTCACAACTGACAAAGCCCAGAATTGCTGCTGGAGTCAGGGAAAATAAATTCTGGGAGACCTCAGAACGTGCAGCAGTTTTTAACTCCAAGCGCTGCTGTCCATGATAACATCAGATTAGAGCTAGCAGGAAAAAACCTTTTCTCTGGCAATTTTTCAATGGAAAATGCCATCCAGTTGAAATCCAGACTTCCGATCAGAGTATGTTGTTGTCAATGAAGTTTTGTTTCAGTTTTTCTTTAGAAAAGATTTGTTTTGACTAGTTTGAAGTATTGTGTTTGGACCTTGTTGGAGTGAAATGGCTTGATTTTCTGTCCTAAGTGTCTTTTCATAACAAAAGTGATTTAATTTTATGCTTTGAATAGTGTATGTTAAAAAGGAAGGTATTTTGGTCTGATTTTCTGGTTTTATCAGAACAGGCTATTTTATTTCATTCCAAATCATTTTTTTTTATGTGGTTGAAGAGAAAATGTGGCTTTCTAAAGTTTTTTTCTCCTGATCTGGCACTAAACCAAATTTTGAAATGTCAGAATTTCGAGTGGCCTTCCAGCGAGGTGCAACCCATTCCACGGCATAAAGCAAGAAGAAAACCCACATAAAACAATCAAATTGATGTAGACATTTATTACTTGTGAGAGTTGTAAAAGCATCACATGGCTTTCTCATAAAAAGTCATAAACCCTATTTACAGTCCCTGCATTATTATTGTAGTAACGAAAACCAGGGGCTCTGTGAAGTGCAGGAGTGTTCAGCGAATTCTCTCCCAGCTACGTTGGAAATGCAGAAAATGCTCCCTGTTTTCAGAGCAGGGGGATCGTATTTTACACGTATTTATTTATTGTGTTTACCTCTTACACTTAGAGCTTGGCCCCCACCCAAGAGGTCAAAGCTGTAATTACTTGCATTTCATGATAACAAACGCAGAAATTAAATCAGCAAAGTTGCCCTCATGTTTTGGGGAAAACTGTTGGTGTTTAGGTTCCATTTCAGCATTCAAGAGGCTGAAATGCTTCAGTAGGAAAAGCTTAACCCTGTCTACAGTGGAGCATCCAACACTTAGAGCCTGGGGCATTGTGCAGTCACAGGTGAAATTCATTTGAAATGACCACAAGGACCATAAAGAGCGTGGAAAAAAAAATAATTCCACGAGATTTTGGATAAGTACAGAAATACAGAGGGGAAAAAAGAGATATTCAGAAAGATTTGTTTGTTCTCCCATGTTCTGAGCTGGGGGAAATCAATGAAAAAGGCTCAGCTGGCAGGAGGGAGCTGGGGTGTCCCGTGAAGCAGCGCTGTTGCTGTTGCAAACACATTGTCCTGGAGTGCTGTCACCCCTGGAATAAAGCTCTGGAGCTTTAGAGCCAGGCCAAAGCTGCCCTCAGAACTTCTCATGTGAAGAACCTTTACACTGCCTGTAAAAATGACAGCCCCTCCTTCTCTAGGGAGAGGCCAGGGCCCCTCCAAAGCAGGATCAGCTGGAGGGGTTTGAGGATTTGGGAAGTTAGGGAAGGGAAGGGAAGGTTTGGGAAGGGAAGGGAAGGTTTGGGAAGGGAAGGTTTGGGAAGGTTTGGGAAGGTTAGGGAAGGTTTGGGAAGGTTTGGGAAGGTTTGGGAAGGGAAGGTTTGGGAAGGGAAGG
>VYXC01008360.1:62109-93386 GCA_013397175.1 Platysteira castanea
CATGTGCTAACCACCTGTCAGAGGAGGTGAAACCTCTTCAGCAAGATGGAGAAAACCCCTTTTTTTTTTTTTGGTAATTTGCTATAAAATTAGTCAAAACCACTGATGACTCCCAGTGGCATAGGGGTTCCTTACAAAGGCAGAGTTTTATGCTCACCTGGCCCTGCTGCAGGTCTGTTTTTCGTGTTTTATGCAGCTCTGCATCCACCACAGTCCTCCCCAAGCATCCCCTTTGCCCACCAGAGGAGCCATCAGCCTAATTTGTGTAGTCACACTATTTAGACCTTGGGCAAGTTTTTGCAGCTATGGTTATGTACAAGGTATAAATATTTTCCTTGTGAAGCACAAACACCCTGTACCTTTCTGCTTAGGCCCCCTCTCGAGGAGCTCACATGAGAGCTGTTAATCAGCACCATATTTTGAGGACTGTCTCTTTTCTATTTATTTTTTAAATTTCTTCTTCTTGTTGTTTTTTCTTATTCTTTTTTTTTTTTTTCCCCTCCGGAAAACAAGCTTTNCAAGCTGTCCCTGGTCCATATTTACAGTTTTATTTCCATGTTGCTGTTCAAGCACACTATCCTGACCAGTCAAGTTGTGTTGATTTCCCTGATTGGCACCATAAGTAAAGTTACAGCTCGTGTTTCACTTCCAGCCTCCTGTTCAGAATTCCAGCCCCTTCGTGGAGCAGATACAACCAGAGGAACTTGGTGGACTGTGTTTGCTCGAGGAAGATCAGGCTGCTTGACTTACCTGACACTTGTTCTTTTGGTTTTTCCTTCCTTTCCCTCAAAAATTTGAGATTACAGATCACCTGGGCTGAAGGGGGAAAAGTTAAATAATAAGAAAAAAAGACTACTTTTTTCAGGAGAAGAGTTTTTTCTGTGTTTCAAAGAAAACAGGCATTGCAGCATCCATGGGTTTCCTCAGAGCCTGGAGATTGCGGTGACCTTTGGGATGGATTGTGGGCCCTCAGAAGTTAAATATGCTGCCTTTGGTTAGCTCAGCATGAATTATGACTCTGGAATGCTGAGGTCCGTGTTCCTGATATATTTAGGTATAACCAACGGTTGTAACATAAAATTAAATCAACAGATTGCTGGCTGGCAAGACGAAGGCTGAGAGCTGCTGCAGGCCGCAGTGTAATGGAGTTACAGTCAGAACCTGGCTGCTGGCTTGCCCACAACTACAAAATCTGCAATTTTTGGAACCGTTTTCTCCAAATCCTTCCTCACTTCCCAGTAGATCCGCACAGATTTGAAATAACCCAGCCCAAAGCCCGGCGGGGACACGGGGCCCAGCTGAGAGTGTTCCAAAATCCATCCGGCCTGGCCTTGGGCACTTCCAGGGATCCAGGGGCAGCCACAGCTCCTCTGGGCACCCTGTGCCAGGGTCTCACAGGGAAGAATTTTTCCCTAATATCCCATCTAAGCCTTCTCTCTCTCAGCTTAAACCCATTCTCCCTTGTCCTGTCACTACACACTCTCTGAAGAAGTCTCCCCACATCTGTAGGCTCCCTGGGTCTGAGGGTGATTTTGATTTCTGAGGGTCTTTCTGATGGTTTCTGAACCTAAGGTTGCTTATTATTTCAAAAATCTGTTTCATGCTCGTGCCCAACATCTGCTAGGGCTGAGCTCTACGAGGAATACATTATTTTCCTTGGATTTGGGGAGGTGCTAAAGTTTCCCTGAGCAGTTGTGACTGCAGTTCCTTCCCAAGGAGCACCAATTCTGGCCTTTAATCTTGGCAATGAATGTTCTGCCCCACACTCCTGTCCAGGAGTGTGCATGTGACTGATTTAGTGCTTCGTGTCAGCAAATCAGGATGTTGACCTTAAATATGTTTTCACTGTCCCAAGGCACGCTAGGAGCCTCAGACAGGACTGCAGACAGCCTTGGGGTAGGCAGAGTAAAAATACAGGCTTAAAAGTTGGTCTTTACCTTCCAGTTTTATAATTCAGATGCATTTGTTGTTGTGTCACCTCCAGCACCTTCGGATGTCACCAAAAATCCCCAAGGACACAGCACAGAGCAGTTACAGCTGGGAATCTTTGTCCCACTCCACCAGGAGTTTTCGTAGAGAAACAAATAAGGAAAATACTACATGTGACACACAGAAACATCCTCCTGAAGGGTTTACTTCTCAGCAGGGAAAAAAGGGGGAAAAGACACCCAAGCTGAGTTTATCTTTCCTTCTTCAGCTCAGACGGATCTTTGATTGTGAAAAAACACCTTCACCACGCTCAGTGCTGGCGTTTGCCAGAACAAAACCAGGTTTTGGTGCCTGGGCAGGAGGACGACGGGAACTGGGGCAGAATTCCTTGTCGCAGGCAGAGCTGTGAGAGTCTGTTTGCTCTGGCAAAGTGCCCTTTTATTTCTATGAACTCGCAGCCGTTCTTTGCTGCACGGGGCCGTCCCCTGGAGAGTCTCCTTCAGGGGGAATCTGTCCAAGCTTTGATGAAAACCGTCACCTTACCTCCCTCCTAATTCACCACGGGTCCATGGGCCAGAAGGAAAATGCAGCCACCCACCAAAATGGGGAAAGAAATTCACCCACCTGAAATAAAACTGTTCAGTAATTTCTTTTTTCACACTCCACATCTCTCTGCCTTGCCCCACAAGGCCAGGCAGCAGTAAAGGCACTTGCCAGCAAGCAGGGCTGGGGCCACCTAATCAACCATTTTTAGAGCCATTTGGGCTTCCAGTTTGACTGGAAAATTAGTTTTAAACAGATTAATTAAGTATTGCTACCACACAGAAGCCATAAATAAGTACTTGCTGCTGTGGCCATCTGCTGCTGAAGGTCACTGAAAAATAACTGTTTCAGGAAAATGTTTAAATTCTTATTGGTAATACCTCTAACCAAAGCCAAGCCAGTAGGGAGATCATATGTTGGTTAGTGGGTGGCCTTAATGATTTTACCATAAAAGTAATTCCAAAAATACACATATCAGGCACTTCAGTTAATTCTGCAGCTTGATTTGACAAGTATGAGCCCAAGTATCTACAGCAGCCAGGCAGTTATTAGTGGTGGAGCAGGATTAAAAACTCTTAAAACTGCCCTGGCACAAATGCCAGTTGTGGTGCCTGTGTCTGAAATCAGGGGAAGCTCCAATTTTGTGCCATTCCCAACATTCCCTCCTCTCAGAGGGAAAGCCAAGGAGACAGCTCGTGCTGCAGGTCCCTCAGGCACTACCTGGAGTCCTTTCCCCATGGAAAATGATTGCCCCCCTCATTGCAGGGGTGATACTGGGATGGAGAGATGGACTCTTTCACCTAGACCAGGTTGCTCTAAACCCTTTCCAACCCAGCTTGGAGCTTTCAGTGTTCCCAGATTTCTCTTTCTCTTGCCATGCTCTCTCCTCAGCCCATCACTGGCCTGGTCCCTTGGGTATCAGGGGAAATTAGAAAATCTAATTAAAGATATTCATGTGAACCCCACAGACACAGTGGCTGAGAAAAGAGCCAGAAGCCCATGAAAGTGAAGGGTTTATTTCCATTACCCAGGCACACACTGAACCAGGGCTGCTGGGGCTGAGCAGAGGTAAAAGATCTCTGCCTTGGCTCCTCTGACTGTGAAGGCTCATCCCAAACTGACCCATGAGAGGGACTTGAAATGTGAAGTTAATCTTGAATACATTTCATTTTCAGCGTTATTAAGCGTAGCATATGATGCTCATGATCCGCAGGGCGATGAAAAGTTGCAACGAACCAGAGACAAAAATATGGGGTCAAAAATTAGCCTGTGCCAGCTGTTAACAGAGCATGGTGGGCTTTCTGTCAGAGCAGAGAGGATTCTGAGATGGAGCAGCCTTTCAAAAGCTGCTTCTATCATCCTGTCCTTATATTTTGAAGTCACACCTCCTTGTCCCACCCTTTTATAGGCAGCCTAAAGGACGGGCAGAGCCCTGGGTGCCCTGGGCCAAGGCAGCTGTCCCTCTGTAGGGCCACCAGAACAGCAGGACGGGAACCCCGTGGGCTCCTGGTGGCCTTGGGGCACACAGTGCCTTGGGCAGAGAGCAGGGCTTAAGCACAAATCCAGAAAGGATTGTTCTGCTCAGCCCCCGAGCTGCTCATTGCCGCAGGATATCGCAGCAGACACGGCTTGGAAAAGGATTTAGAGAGATCCCCACGGGATGTATCCATCAGTGACCAGGAATAGCACGGACACACAAGCAGCCTCCAGACGAGGAAATCCCCATGCTGGTACTCGCCATGAGCTGGGAGGATGTTCAAGACACTGCTCCTCATTTGCCTTTTCTCGTGGCATTTCCCTCAGTGCCTGTTACTGTCTGTCAGAGGAAGCAGACGTGATCCTGTGTGGCCATTGCTGCCTCTTTGCACATGGCTAAACGCTCTGAGCCCTAAATGTGCTGTCCTGCTCTGTGGGAAGAGGATTTAAGGCTAGAGGCATTTAGGAACTCACCCTCCCTTCCAAAAAAATTGTTTTCCTTCACCTTGAGGCAGCTGAAAATTCTTTGCCTTCCCCAATGGCGTGAGTAAAACAAAAGGACCTTTACTGTTGTGAGCACCTGCTAATTTTAGAATGAATTAAGGGGGAAAAGGGATGTTGCACTGGCCTCAATCCCTGGAATCAAGAAATGACGTTAATGCTTGGAGCTGTGCTGTGCATCCCATGCCTCAGGAATCTGCTGCTCAAACAGCCTCTCCACCTCCAGTTTTGCTTCCTTCCATGAGATGACCTCAGTACTTTGGTTTTCCTTGTAATTCCTGACATTTTGCCATCATAAAAGCCATGGGGATATTGCAAATACTGATCTGATGTTTAACGAGGGAGTTTGAGGGGATATATGAGTGTGAATGTGTATATATATATATTTTATTGAAGGGATGTCATTCTGTTCCTCAGAGCAAGATGCTTGAGGCACATCCATGTGCACAGACACAATACTCTCATTTTTCTCCCGAGATACATTTTGCTGTCATTTGTGTAACCTTTCTTTTCAGTTTGTTAATCAATTACACTTCGGGCTTCATCAGAGGGGTCTAAAGTGTAACAGCAGCCGCTATTGTTGCGAGGGAAAGAACAAATTGATTGATGGTGGGTAATCAAAGTAATGTAGAGACTTGGCATAGGCAATATTTACTTTACATCTGTCACTGAAGACATTTTACTGCCAATCAGTGCCTTCAGGAGGCTGGCTGGAACAATAGAGGTCTTTCTCCTTAATTCCTCCTATTGACTGGGGCTTACACTGACAAAGTTCACTTGCTATGTAATCCTCAAGGCATGCACTGGCTGCTGCAGCCAAGTTTTGAGATATATATCCCCCTGTGTCCATGAATTGGAAAAAAGCAGCTCTTTGGAGCCAAGGCGTTGAAGGTGGTCCCTGAAAGGCGGCCCATGACCGTGTAGGATTGGCGTTGCTGGCTTTGGAGGTGTCAAAGTGATAGGAGCACTTACAGGAACCCTCCCTGCAGCTGCTGGGGATGTGAAAGGCCTTTGATGGGTCACTGGTGACCACTGTTTGCAGGTCAAGTCTGGCCAGGAAGATCCTCTGCAATAACAAGCGAGGGGCGGTGGTGGGAAGCGGGAGGAGGGGGTCGTTTTTCTCCATTTCTCTCCCTTTTTTTTTTTCCTTTCCCTTTTTTGTTCTGTCAGTCCTGCTTGCTGCAGAGTCTGGTGTTTACAAGATGAGTCAGAGCAGCCACAGACCAGGGCTGGAGTAGGGGAGCAAGGAATCTGGGAAAAACGCCCTGTGCTGATATTTCAGCCCCATGGTGCAGTTGGATGCCCAGGGCTGGGAGCAGAGAGGTGACAGCCACAGCCGTGTCACCTCGGGGGCTGGCTGGGGACACAAAGCTGCTTTCACCCTTCCTGGTTAAGGTGAGGAGCTGATGAGAAGAGGGAATGTCCCTGTCAGCTGGAAGTCATCGGTACCTACAGCACATTCCAGGCACAAACTCTCCCGACCCTGACCTGGGCCCATCAGACCAGGGGAATGGCTGTAAGTTGAGGGAGGGTGGGTTTAGATGGGATATTTGGAAGGAATCCTTTCCTGTGAGGATGGGCAGGCCCTGCCACAGATTCCCAGAGAAGCTGTGGCTGCCCCTGGATCCCTGGAAGTGTCCCAGGCCAGGTTGGACAGGGCTTCGAGCAGCCTGGGATGGTGGAAGGTGTCCCTGCCATGGCAGGAGGTGGAACTGGAAAACACCTTTTCCCCTGTTTTTATTCACGGCTTTCCTGGACATCCACGCAGAGGGATTTAGTGCACCTCTTCTCTGTAGCTGGTGCTGACTCATTTTCCCAGTTTCCCAATTTCCCAGTGCTCTTGTCTCTTCATTCCTGTCGCAACTCATCCTCTGGGTTAGACACCTGCTGGGAGCCTTTGGCTCACAGGCTTTACAGCTCCTTCCCTTGCACAGCCAAACCTGATCCCTGCCTTCCTTAAAGCACCCACTGAACTGTTATAACCCACTTCTGCTGAGGATTTATCAGCCAGATTGTAATCTTTTAGTGACTCTTAAATTCAAAGAGGCCACATAATTTTCATACAATAAAGACCAGAAGAGGTCTAGACACTGTTGTCCCAGAGGTTGTTCTTACTGACAGCTTTCTGTCTCACAAATTTTTCCTCCATGCACCATTTTGACTCCAAAATATCCTCAAGAGAGCTGAAAGTGAAGCACCAGTGGGGTTTCCTAGGTTTCAAGACCCTCTGCTCCAAATTGATTTTATCCTTCTTTTTTTAAAAGTTTTTTTAAAGGATGGTGGTGAGGCAAAGGAAAAAAAAAAAAACCTGGATCTCTTCCAAAATGCTAGCTAACTTCCAAGACACGTCTGTCACTAGGCTGGCTCTGGAATTTCCTCTGCAGTTACTGGAGGGTTGAATTTTTCCATAAAACCTGGTATTATATAAGGGGCACTGACAAACGTTTCCAGTCGGACCCTGGGATTTTAGACAAGTTTGACAAGAGATAACAACCCGGACTCCCAAATCACTGCAGTCACCCCGGAGCCAGAGCACGCTTGCAGCTCTTCTACTTCTCCTTGGATCAAAAAGAACCAGAATTCAGGGTCTGAGGTTTAACCAGATTATAGCAGAGATAAAAAGAATTCAGTTGGATTTCAGTGTGTAAATGACAACAGAGTGACAGGACAGGGTTATCACAGCACCTGGAGCCTTGGAGCACGCTGGCAAAAGGATCAGGACTGTTCTGAAATGTCCCCAAATATTGCATGGCTGTGTTGAGCGGGGATTTCGGTGTCAGCACATTTTTCACAGAGGGCTGGGAATAGCAGAGGGTGTTCCAAGGTCGAGGCTGGGAGACGCTGCGTGGGAAAGCCTGACACTGCGAGACGTCTGGCCACGGCCACACAGTCACACCGACCTCCCCAGGAACCAAACCCAGCTTGGAATTAAGCAGGGGAAAGTAAAAGGAAACTGGCATCTGCTCTGCAGCTCAGGAAAAGTCCAGTGTGTAATCAAATATGGGTATTTATAGGCACACATGCTGCTCCTTCTGTAAAACCCACACATCTACCAGCATCAAGATGGTTGGGAAAAATAAAATTCTATGGGGTGACTACAAATAGAGGGATAGCTGTCCATGATTCTGTGCTCACTTTGAAGAATTAGCTGAAAGGACTGAGCTGAAGACCATTTTTGCCATATTTGTTAAGGGCAGAGACACAAATATTCAGCACTGCATTGCTTTCCAGCAGCTGATGCCTTTCATGTAGCTCAAGATGGGTTTTTTTTAATGTGCAGTGGCCCTTTGGTGTGTCATAGAGGTGTCTCATTTCCAGAAAGTGTTTGTCATCTGCCACTTCCAGAGCTTGTCACCAACCCTCCTGACCCTTCAAACCACCCTTGGACAGGCTCCTGTCTCCTCCCCTCCCCAGGACCATCACAGAATAACAAAATTGTTTGGGTTGGAAGGGACTTTTATGGGTCCTTGAGTCCAACCCTCTGCAGCACCTTCTACTGCATGAGGCTGCTCAAAGCCCCATCTAATTTTGGAATTTTTGAGGGATGGAGTATCCATCCCTTCTCAGGGCAACCTACACCGATGTTTCACCACCCTCACTGCAAAAACTTCATCATCACCCTCAGGGATGCTCCATCTGCTGGGGCTACCAAATAAAAATGACCAAAATGTGTTTTAATCTATAAATCTGTCTGAGCTCCCTGCAGTACCCTCCAGTAATTCCAGTGTCAGCCCAGGATGAGAAGCACGGCAAGGAATTGGGTGGAGGGGGAGCTTTTTGCCATGGAGCTGTGCTGGAGACCTTTCCATGATTTGGTGGAGGTCAGGACTCCACCGTTTCCAGCGAGTCTGAGGGGAGGAAAGGGTGAAGGAGCTGCCTTGCTGATAGGTAAAAGGCAAAAGTTCACAAGTCCACACGCGCACATGCCAAATATTTCATGAACTTCGAGGGATACGGTTTCAGATCACGCTGCTGGAATGCAGCCCTGGCTGCAGAGACTCGGAGCAGGAAGGATGAGGGGGTGACAGAGCTGGGGTTTCACTCGAGCTCGTTGCACCCACAGGAGATGGTGAAAAAAAAGAGAAAAAGAGGATTTCTGGAATAGGGCAGTGACAGCCTGGTAGATTCTCCCACATGGAGGGGAAGGGGAGAGCAGGGAAACGCTGCTGGCTGCATTTGCTCCAGCTCATGCTCCAGTTCTGGTGGTTTATTGATCCCTCAGGGAGCAGACCTGAGCCTTTCCTGTCTGAATCTACCTGGAATCCATGCCCAAATACCTGGTCCTTGTAGGTTGCTCACCCAGCTGATTCTAGTTAAAAATTCAATCGCCATTTCTTCCCTCTGAATAAATAATTGTAATTCATGTGGTCATAAACGATTTTTTTTCCCCCTAAGAAAGTTCTCCTTGATATCCAGCCACTGCTTGTCAAACAGAGGCTTGTTTCCTTCCCTGCTAATAAGTCCCGTCTCTTTTTTTTCCTAAACCAGGCTTTTTGGAGCATTACATCACCATGCACAAAGTTGTGTCAAGGCTGGATGGAGATAATTCACATCCTGTCAGGCCTGACATGAGAGAGCAGGCGACCTTCCAGCAGGGTGAAATATGAAAGGGAAAGTAAAATGGATCTATTCTAGCGTAAATGAGGGCTAGGAATACCTGACAGATGGATTTGGGAGGTGATTGAGGGAGAAGGGTACGTGTTTAACTTCTGTTCACTTTTTTGCTCCCCTTCACCCCTGCTGATTATGCCTTAAAAGCTTTGTGTCACAGCCAATTGTCATCTAAATACCTACCAGGAGTTCCAACTCACGTTGTTACTCCTTGGACAGGGAATGTATTTGGGAACTGTTTTGCCATTTTGTTCCAAAATGGGAGGACAAGGTAAAAAACTGACCTAAGAAATGATCAGAGGCAAAAGCTGTGACCTGTAAATGACAAAATGAAAATGTTCAGTCAGAATTGCAAAATCACAGAATGGTTGGAGTGGGAAGGGAGCTTAAAGATCATCCAGTGTCACCCCCTGCCATGGCAGGGACACCTCCCACGGTCCCAGGGTGCTCCAAGCCCTGTCCAGCCTGGCCTTGGGCACTGCCAGGGATCCAGGGGCAGCCACAGCTGCTCTGGGCACCCTGTGCCAGGGCCTGCCCACCCTCACAGGGAACAATTCCTTCCCAATTTCCCATCTAAATCTGCCCTTGTTCAGTTTGAAGTCATTCCCCCATTTCCTGCCACTCCATGCCCTTGTGAAAAGTTTCTTTCCTTCCCTTTTCCAGAAGAATTATTCAGCATTTCCTTAGAGTTTTGCAGCCACTGTGCCACCCTCACCATTTGGAAACTTTTACAATTTTAATTTGAGCCTTTCTTGCTGCGATACAATCCCACTTTTTCTTGTCCCACCAGCCCCCAGATCCAGAGAAGTCACCACTCCATTCTCTATGAAGCAATTTTTAGGTTTTCACACTTAAACCACTGCTAGTATGGAAAAACTAAAGCCTAATTATAGTCCCTTTTTAATTAATGAACACCTCCTACGAATTTAACTAGATTCAGGATGCAGCCAAAGCCTGAAACTTGCTCTTACTGCAGGGTTACCAGAAACAGGCAACCAGAAACTGGAATTTCAGATTCTGTTGCCCATGTTTGTCCCTCAGGGCCCTGCTCTGCCACTAAAATAAGGAAAAAGTGAGAAGTCACACTTTATAAAAATGACCATAACTTTGCATCAGGCCAGTTTGAAGTACAAGGTGTGATTACTTAAAATAAACCCCTTTTCTGGAGATAGGTCCCTGTTATTTAAGGAGTGGGATCTCTGCCCTGATCTGCCCTGAGGTCTCCACTGTAGCAGAGTAAAATCAGTGAAAACTTCAGCATTTGAGCAGATTCACCCTGGATTTACTGTAAGTAAGGGAGAAGCATCATTGCACATGAATCTCAACTCAAAATAAATTTACTGAGTGCTTTAATACTTCACATTTGGCCCCAAATCACTACTGTGTGACAAAATTTGAGGGCATGGGAAACAGGAGCAGCTTTAAAATGAAAAATCCTGCAAGCTTTTTTTCTATTTCATGTTAGTACAAACTCTTCAGAGTCCTCCACATCCTTTTGGTTTCTGATTTTTAATGAAGCCATCATAAACCCACAGCAAATTTAGCTCGAGGAATTCCAATAAAGCCTTTAGGAAAAAAAACCTCCAACATACTATATCTGAAATGACAAGTGTGTTATTACAATCAAATGCAGACTGACTAATGTTTATTTGGGGTTAGGGAAAAATGGATTTTAATTCATGACAGCTGATTTTTATACTTTTTTTTTTTTAAGAATAAGAATTATTTACCTGTCTGAAGCAAATTACGTTGTTTGAATTTAAACATTTAAGGACGAAAATGCACCTGAGAAAGGTTATCCTGCCTTTTTAACACAAAAACAGTTCAACAAAGAGCTGTGTATTTAAAAGTGAAAACAAGACTCTGCCATTATTGCTCGGGGAGAAATGTGCAAAATTAAGTCAAGGCGACGGAAACGTGGTTTTTGCAGTTGCAGCACATAGGGGTTTTTCACTGTGGAACTTTTCACTACCTCATTTCAGGCACTTTATTGCTCCTCCGATTTCATTTTCTGTGTAATTTGACAAAATTACAAGTTCCTTCCCGCCCGAGGATGGCTTTGCTTTCAAACTGTAAATGCGTAATTTCAAGCTCCAGCTTCATAATGCACCTTTAAAACAAATTGAAGCCACATTGCCCCAGCCAGGGAGTGGTGTTGGAAATGAATAAAGGTTTCTTGCAGGAGGGTTTGTGTCTGTTCCTGGACCAAAAAACAAGTGGGCTCCACGGATGATGGCTTTGCTGTCGACCACCACAGACTCACTCTGTTACTCATTAGCATGGCCATTAAAATAAGCCTTTTTATTATGATTAAGCTTTCACGCCTTCATCCCGACACGGAAAGCGTGAATTTTCCATGAATGGCACAGAAAATATCCATCTCCCTTCTTCTGTCTGTTCAGTGATGCTCAGCTGAGCCACTGGAAAATATTCCTAGAAATACCATTGGCAGAAAATGCTGCTTCCCTCACTAAAATAAATGTACTGGAAATATTAATAGGTGGGGAAAAAGAACCTTTCCAAGAAATATCCATGTTTAAGGATGCAGGGCCATCATCTCCTTGCAGTGATGATGATCTAAATTTGTTTCCAAATCTGCTATCAGAGGTGAGTCCCAGTCTTGTGCTCCAAACAGGGATTGGGGGAACCACGAGTAATTTGTGACCACAATTAATGTAGCAGGTGCTGTTTCCATCATTAATATTGTTCCTATCATTTAAATACAATCACAGAATGACAGAATATTCTGGGATATTCTGGGATCAGCAAATCCGAGTCCCAGCCCTGCACAACACCGTCCCCAAGACCCACACCCCGTGCCCAAGAACGTTGTCCAAACGCTTCTCTCCCCCAAAAAACAGGAAAAAACCTTGTTTTAATCAGGTAGAACGCAGTCCTTGCTGGTTTTCTCTGCTTGGGAATGTGCTCAGGTCTGCTCTCGGTGGTTGGGCTGAATCCCTGACCTCTGGATGCTCACAGGGTGGTCTGACAGCCACCACAGTGCTCGGAGACCTTCTCCTGACACTCTCTTCCCCGTTTCAGCACCTCTCTTTTGGGTCTCAAAGGATGTGACAGAGCGGGAAGCAGGACCTGGGAGCTCATGGAAGGATCTTCCCCTCGTCCCCAGATGCTTCTTTCAATGAAATAACCTGTAGGCTCAAAAACTGCTGGTGGATTTACATACCACTAAATATCCCTGGGTGTGGGTAATTGAAAAATGTGAGGAGTGAAGCATAAATCTGTTCAAAAACCCTCTATGGACCCTGCTTTGGAGATTATTACTTAAGTCAAGGATATTAAAACTATGCTGATGTTGTTGGCTAATCCACCAGCATCCTGCCAGTGGGATTTCCTACAGTTCACCCACAGATAAAAAATAAGGTGATCCCAACTGGCCTCCAGCTCCCTTGTGTCAACTGGAAGCCTGCTGTAATTACAGGAGACAGTGAAAAGAAAGATCTGATTTAATTTAGCAAAAGACCAGCACAGCATTGATATCCTGGGGGAATTATTTGGTTTTAGACATTTGTAAAAAATTAGAATTAATGGTAATGGCACTTATTTATACCTTTCTTCCCTCCCCCAAAATAACTGTAAAAGCTTCAAACCTGGATTTTATGCCCTCAGAAATGGACCTGCAACAGGTTCATAGGTCAGTCTGCAAGATTTGAGGTGATGTTTTGAACTTTGAACAAGTTACAAATACTTCCTCCAACAGCAAATGCAATAAATATCTCAGCAGAAGAAATTTCTTTGACTTCTTTCCCTGGATGAAATCCAGGGGAGAAAGTGGGGCCAGAGCCGTTACATGATGAGGAGGGATTTAAAAAGTCAGCTTCAGGAACCTCAGCAGAAAGCTCATTTTGGGCTTCGTGTGAGTTTTTGATGAACATTTAGGGTGTTTGAACCATTTTGCTCATCCCTGTTAAACAGGGGCTGCGTCTGTTAAATCCGTCAGCGAGGAGCCGCCGTAAATGTGAAAACCAGAGAAGCCTCTGCTGAAGGTTTGAAACCAGTCCTCCTTATTTATCATTTTGGGGGGAACTGAGAGTTTGTTGTCCTTCTGTCTGGAAATGTCACCTACGAGATCTCCTAAATCCCCCATCCTTCACCATTTGGGTTTGCCTTTGGTTGGAAATTCGTCTCCAAACTCAGCGGGGTGGGCTGGGATCACCAACTTCCAAGACAGATAGTCCTTGTAGAGTAAATAGATTTTTGTGCTGTGTTTATGAGTACTGAAAGTGAATGATGAAGGGGGAGTGACACATTTTCCTTGACATACTTTGTCACCCAGAGCTGTTCGAGCTCGAGGCAGTCAAATTAATTTAGGCCTGCAAAAAGTGAGTGATGTGCCCTTTTCTCCGAGGTAAAGAGATATTTGTAGCGGCATGAAGCGAGCTGGGAACGTTTCTTGTAAGATTGCCCAAAGGAAATAGCACCATGCACAACTGGCTTTTTGTAGGGAAGACTATATTAAAAGAAAAAAAAAAAAAGAAAGAACATGGTCTAAAACTATATTTATAACAAAAAAAGGGGGGAAAAAAAAGACGACATATTTCAAGTCTTGCTGAAACGCCTGAAAAGTTTCCCTGTGACACCAAATGATCTAAGTCATGTCTCCAAAGAGTAGCTCATCATTTCTCAGACAACAGCAGGAATTTGCGGCTGACCTCCCGAGGGAAATGGTCAACTTTCTCCATCTCTCCTCTCCATGCCAATGTTTGCCTTTAATTTATGTTGGTCAGTTGAAAATGGAAAGTTCAGTACCAAAGCTGAACTGGGAGGGAGGGGGAAAACACAGCATGAGAAAGGGTTTGTTTTGTGGGATGTGTTTTCCGAGGCACTCTGGTTTTACCCGGGCTGTTTCCGTGTGTTTTCCAGCCTGTTTCTCACCCCGGTGCTGCTCAGTCCCAGTGCCCTCCCCAGATGGAGAAATGAAAGGCTGCAGTAATTGAGGTCAGTTGTCGTTCCTGCTGACTGTTTGCAAAGGGTTTTTTACAAGCTGTCAGGCCACCTCCATCTGCTAAAGAAGCTCCGCGTCTCTCCCAAACATGGCACTGTGTTTTCTTTCAAAATATCATAGAGGAAACGCATTGCTTCGGGAAAGATATAGGGAATTTTCAACCAAAATCGGGAGCCTGGACTCCATGAGGGGCATTGGTATCTCAGCTTCTTGTATACGTGTAGATTTAGTAGTGACTCTCCTGTAGATTTGTAGAATTTTGTTTTAAAAGTACCCCAAAGTATCACAAGTTATATGAGGGCCTCAGCAATTAAGGCAAAAAAAATGAGGTGCACCAAGAAGACAGCACCCAAAAATGGCACAGGAGAAACTCATGCTCCAGGTCGTGAGAAGCAGAGGGGTAAAAAAGGTGCATTTTGGGTTTGTTGACCCTGCTTTTGTGGGGTGAGTGCAGGGTGATCCTGGCTGTGCATCCTCCTGCCCCAAAGGGAGATCTGAGGGACAGCAGGGAGCTCCAGAGGCTCTTCCATGATTCTTCCAGAAAAGCACGGAGGTTTTACTCCTCCAGGAAGGCACAGCTGCTTCTACCTTTACCAGGCTGATATTTCACACCAGAGCAGATGGACGTTGATTTTGGATGGGCTGAACACGCCCAGCCTCACAGACACCTGCAAGAAACTCTTCTGCTCTGATCTCTTTAAAAGTTCCCTTAAAAAATAACAATCCAGGTCTCCAAAAAAAAGCAACAAGAAGCTGATTAAGCTGCAATCTAAAGGGCAAAGCTGGTTAATATTTTGTCATCACTGGAAGATTTTGTGTCACTGGAAGGAGCATCACAGTGCTGCTGTTTGCCACACAACACGAGGTACAGATTTTGTCAAAGACAATTTAGAAGAAAGATTTGAAATTTGTGCTCCAGACTTTGGAACAAGTCCCCACCCTGCAGATATTTGCTACTTTTGCAATTCCTTTTCTATCTGTAGTCTGCTTTTTGTTTGTTTGTTTTTCTGGTAAGGAGCCTTAGTCAGCAACCCATGCGAGGTTTTTATCATTTCAAAAAGGCTGGTTTTGGGAAACACAGCTTCTAAAACTGGAGAAATGCAGAAATCTAGATATTTCTTCCAGAACACAGTATTTACAGGCATGGCCAATGTAAGTAGCGTTTAAATTGAGTTTAAAGTAATATTTACGACAAGATAATCCCTTGAATGGTATTTTACCCACTTGGGAGAGACCATTCTCTCACAAAAAGCTGAATTTCAGCAGATCACACACTTTATGGTTCTAATGAAGGATCCCAAATTGTGTAAACATCAATAGCAAAGGGGTTGGGTTGTCTTTTTGTCTTCTGCTGGTTTATTTTTTCCCCTTCCTCCGGACCCCAGGCACATCATGCTGTCTCATGCTTTTCCACACCCAGGACATTGGAAAGAAGCTGTTTAATGGCTCGGCTCCTGCCAGAATCTCTCGGACACGAGCTCACTTCCAGGGCTTCCACCCAAGACTGCCACCACCTGACTCCTCACCGGACTTTCTCCCTGGTCTGGAAACACCTGGACTGCCCTGCAGCGCACATCTGGAGGAGGCACAGCTGCAGGAGGGTCACTCCCAGCAAGGGAAAATCAGGGATGCAGGGAAGATCTCAGAGGTCCAGCCAAATACGTAACCCAGCAGTCAATCACCATCAACCCAACCACGGTGGGCTCCTCCATGGCTGGAAGGTTTCAGCTCTTTCCCACGTAATCAGCCCTTGGCACAAGCTCCAGAGAGATCAAACTGAACTCACCTTCAACCCCTCAGCTTTCCCAGGCTTTTCCCAGGAAAGAGTCTCCAGCTGGTGAAGGGAAGGAGAAGATGCTCACATTTCTCGGCAAGGCCAGCGAGAGGACGATCCACACCCTGCACTGGCTCCTCCATCCCTCTCCAACTCCAAAGCTCAGCTGAAACAGAGCAGACTCGGAGCCCTGCAGACCACAGGGCTCAGTTAGCCACGAAGACAACTCTCAGATTTTCGGGCCAGCTCTGGGATGACGTATTTTATACACAGAGTGCTGGGAATGGCCAAATTTTCCCAGCTGGGAGTGGGCAGAGGGTGCTCCTGCAGCCCAGGGCGCCTGTGCATTGTCGGTGACAGCCCTGGCAGTAGCAAGCTGGGCCCTGTATATGAAATATGGTATTTTCACACATCCAGGGAATGCCACAATAAAACAAGGAACTGGTGCAGTTTACGACTGGGCCTCATGCTGAGTCCAATTAAACCTACTGTTTCCAATCAGGTTTAATGTGAGGATAAAGTGAATGCTCCCTGAGATTTGGAGGAGGATAATTTGTCAGTAATAATAAGTGTAGACAAACAGGATGTTCCACAGTGCAGGGGCCTGATTAAAACCAAATGTGTTTCCAGGGATCCTCTCGAAACTCCAGGCAGCCAACGCAGCCAGCCTTGCTTGCAGCTTACAGCAGTTCTTTAGCAAAAGCTTGCAGCCTCTGCAATTCTTCCCGAATCTCATGGAAAAAAAATCAGAGCCAGGCCATTGGGTCACCCAAGAGCCATCTCTGTGCATTGCTGTTGGGTTTTGAGGTTTTTTTCAGAGCGTGTTTCAGCTTTATAACCTGCCAGTGCAAGGACATCCTAACAGGAAAGGGAAAGTCTTGGATTTTCAGCCTGGCCCTATCCCACTTCCTGACAAGAGCCTGTCTAGCTGGACTTAGCCTTGGCAAAAATGCATTTCCTGGTCAAAATGGGGTTTCCTACAAAAGGTGAATTCTTTCTTGATGAACTTTACCATGGAAACAAACTTTGTCGTCATCAGACTGTGGTCCAAAAAATCACTTCAACTTTGGGGGAGTTTATTGAAAAGAAACAAGGAAGGTTTTAAACTATGCCAGACTTCAGGTTTTAAATTAGGCTTGAGATCATTCTAATAACCTTTTTTCTTACTTCCTAGAAAAGGATTTTCTCACTTCTTGGCCAGATGGGAGCCTGGCTACCTCCGTGCTCGTTAGCCCAGTTACAGTCCCTGGGAAATCCGTGGTTACCTGGCGCTGGAGAGCTGCTTTTGTTCATTAGAGACAACCAGCCTGAGGTCAATGTGCAGAGCACTTAACATACTAACAAACCACTAATTAACCCAGCACAGAAGCAGGAGCCCGTTCCCAAAATGTGTCTCTAATTCCCCGTCTCTCCCAGTTTCCAGCAGCACAATGGATCGAGTGTGGAGCGGGGGCTGTGGCACGGACCTGCCATGGGAAGGAGGTCCTGCTGCTGCAAGCTGCAGAAATCTGGAGTAGGACGGGGAAAATCGCTGAAATAAATGCAAACCTGGATGTTATGTCCTGTTAATTTTCCCTTTTGCCCAGGAGGGCTATCGCCTCCTCCTTCTTTGGGGCTGTAGCTCTCTGTTTAAATTTATATTTGCCTTAAGGGTGGTTCAGGATTACTGGAAATTTTCTGTCTGGATCCTCTCTCTCTGTCTGCCCTGGAGGCACTTGCTTTTTTCAACAACACATTATGGGAATCACTGCAATCCTCAAAAATGGGGATTCCCTCTGAGGTCTCAGTGCTTGTTTGGTGCCACAGGCAGTGCCTTATTTCCAATAACATCCCCAAAAACCTGCATTGCTTCCTCACATCTCATTCCTTAATGAATTCTTGTTAGGAAGGTCTGATGAGCTTCTTCCAGTGCCCCCAGGACCAAATACGTATTTTTGTCTTTTAGTATATACTTTATATATATAAACACAGATAATAAACCCCATTCTAGACTATAAACAGGGTGACAACCCCCTCACTTGAATCCCAAAGACTCTTATGGGTGAGTTCCCACCAAAAATGGAGCACACTCAGAAAAAGGTGGAAGTTTTAAAGTCCCAAAATAAAGTTCTGATGTGTTTTTGGGGCATGTCCCCAGGGAAGTGGCCTTGCAGCAGAAAGGCTGGACAGGCACTGAGGGGCTTATTTTGGTTTAAAAGTGGATGGAAAACTCCCTCCTTCCTTTCAGCCTGGAAAAAAAGATGCAGGTGAGTTCCCAAAATTCTGTTTTGAAGAGGCCTGGAAGAAATCAAACTTTGGGAAGAAGATATTTTGGGGTACCTGGAGATTTGCATGTGTCCGGCACAAAAAAAATAGGATTTCCACAAGACTGGGAATTGAGATGGGAAATCAGCACCAATAAAGAAGAGCACCCTGGCTAAAAAAAGGCCCGAAAATAGGAATGCCAGTCTGACACAGGCCTTTTCCTGCCGAGCAGTGACCATGGCAAGGTTGTCCTTTCAGATGGCAGCAGCTTCTCCAGAAACCCCTCGATGTCTCTGAGAGAAGCTGCCCTGGACAAATAAATGGTTTGATTTAATTTAGAGCCACAGCCTGTTCCAGGGAAGGGAAATTGGATCCATGGCAAAGAGCTGGGAAGGGGCTGAGATGGAACAAAGGAGGCAGCTCCGCTGCTTGGGACACTTCTTTTCTCTGGTGGAAATTTCTTAAGGAACAAAACCCCTTCTCCAAACAGCAGGGTAGTTTCGGTGACCTAATTTCCTGCCACTGTTCCTTCTCCTCTGATAGCGGGGAAGAACGTTGGTGTTTCTCCTCCTACAACTAAACAAACAAAGCATAAAATGAGTGGGAATGTTTAATGCCAAAAGCCGGCGGCAGGAGAGCTGCTCTGGGCTAGAGACCTTTGTGACAGGGTTATAACAGGATTGTTCCTGCTACTGCTGCCCTGCAACTTCCAAGCTTGGTGCTCCCAACTATTCCGAGAACATTCCTTGAGTAGTGAGGAGGAAGCTGCTTCTGAAGGGGAACGGAGATGGGGAAGGGTCTGTGATGCCTTCTCCCTTAAAGGTTGGGTTCATTTGCATATCAGCATAAATTCACCAATTAAAACTTTAGCTCTCTTCAATTTCTCCACCTCTTTCATGGTCCTAGTTTACACCTTTGGGCCTAGGACAACCCGAGTGTCCTTGAACAGCGAGCTCAGAGAGGCTTTGTTGTGTCTGTCTGGCCTAAGAGAGCAGCTCACGAGCTACAAGGAACTTCAGAGTCACACACTAGGCAGTACAGGATTTGAAAAATATAGAAATTAAAACCTAAGGCATCATCTGGAGCCCCAAGAGTGGCTGAGGGAGCTGGGAAAGGGGCTCAGCCTGGAGAAAAGGAGAGCTGGACTTAGCCTTGGCAAAAATGCATTTCCTGGTCAAAATGGGGTTTCCTACAAAAGGTGAATTCTTTCTTGATGAACTTCACCATGGAAACATGGGGCTCTGGTGGCTCTGCACAAGTCCCTGACAGGAGGGGGCTCAGGGAGGGTCGGGCTCTGCTCGCAGGGAACAGGGACAGGAGGAGAGGGAACGGCCTCAGGCTGGGCCAAGGGAGCTTTAGGGGGGATATAAGGAAAATTCCTCCCAGGACGGGTTATTAAGCATTGGGACAGACTGCCCAGGGATGTGGTGGAGGGATCTAAAGGCTGTAAAGGTGGGACAGGTGGGGACAGGGGTCGGTGGTGGCCCTGGCAGTGCTGGGTTGGATTCAATGACCTTAGAGGTCTTTTCCAACCCCAATGACTCTGTGATTCCATGCTTTGCCTCCTTCCTTCCTGACTGCAAAGTCGAAGGGCTGGTGAGGTGGAGAGTTGGGTTTTCAGCTCTTGGCCATCGTTCTGTGCTGGCTCTTGGTGGGACACCTGCCACGGGTCTCCAGTAAAGGTGACATTTGGTGCCTGGCGTGGGCTGGGAGGTGGAATTAAGGCCCTGTGCTGCCTGGCTGTGGTGCCAGGAGCTTGTGGCAGCCTCCTGGGTGGCACCATGGGGAGTGTGCCCTTCGTGTGGGGTTGTTTGATGAGCAAAAATCTGACATTAAAACGGGGAAAAAATCTAAAAGAATCCCATCCCAGTACATGGCCACAGGCTGATCTTGGGACTTGCAAAGAGCCTGGAAAAATCAAATCAGTGTCTGAATCTGATTTGAATCTTCTTGGGTCTTCCTGATCCGGAGTAATTCAACAGCGACCTTTTCTTGAGCTGTCACCACTTCGGACAAGCTGTGGAGCAGACCTACCTGGACATATTCATAAGATAAGGAATTTACAGCATTTTTTTTCTGTTTTAGGACCCGTAGAGAAGTAATAACATTTTTTGGTAGTGTTGTTTTATGCTTTTTTTTAATCTGGATCTAAGTTATCACAATTTCCTCTTTCCTTCTCCCCACTGCACGTCACTAAACACTCAGCTCTGGACTGCTCTTCCCCACACCTCTCATATTTGTCGTTTACACTGTTGAAAAGAAAGAAAAATCCACGGCTATTCTGGATAAAAAAGCAGTTGTTTGAAATTCGAAGGCATAATATAAACACTCCCCTCGATGTTGGATTTCCTTTTTCTAAGCAAGTGCTGTCACTATCATTGCTTTAAATCTGGGCAGAGCCCTTGTAACTTTATACACTTGTTTTGTAACTGTGACTGGCTTAAAATTCAGGGTGAGGATGGTAGGAAGCAAATTGGAAATGTTTTTCCATCTTTTTTTCATTCATTGTTTAAATTTCATACCCCTGAATAATGGAGCTGTTCACAAGAGTGTTTTCTATATTCCCCCCGAAACGAGCGCCCAGCCTGGGAATTATTTTAAGGAAGATTACTTTTAATAGGATCCATACAGTTATAAAATATAATCAAAATATATTAACTCTTCTCTAGTCCTTTGCTTTAGGCTGGAATTCTCTCTGCCCTTTCATGCCTGGAAAATGAAAAGCATGTTCAGCTTTCTTCCCACGAGGGAAAAAGCTGCTTGCTCCAGAAAGCTTCTGTTTTATATGGTGGTTTTTAAATTTCTTGTAAATAAATGCGGGAAAGCGTCACAGAGATGCACCGGGCGAGGATGGAAGTGGCGTATAAAACTCTTTTCCCGATTTTTTTCGGAAGGAAATGCTCTGGGAGCCCGCTAGAGGGTACAGCTCGGAGCCCCGCAGCCCTGCAGAGATGAGGCAGGTGGAGCAGAGCCTCCCCCGCTCCCGCCTGGATGCTGCTCCCAGCCCCTGCCCATTTTGCAAACCACCTGCGGGTGGAGAAAAGGGAGAGATCACCCGGGAAATTCATCCTGATGATCGTCACAAAAGGGCCAATTGCTCTCCGGTTCATTAATTAGGATGTGGGAATTTAGGGGAACCAGAATAGCTGCTCCTTCTTTTTGCTCTTCTCCCTTCTCATTCCTTAGAAAGCTCTGCCGGCTTTTAAAATTCATCTTTGTTTTGATTTTGAGCATTTTTCTTGCAGCTCAAGGGGGAAAAAACACATAAAGTCACCTGGAGCCTTTGGAATTCCAGCTGGCTTGCGCTGCACTCAGCAAGTCAGCCTGAAATACGGAGTGGCAGCAAAATTGATGCCTTACCTCAATTTTTTTTTTTTTTTTTGCACCTTTTTTTTGGAAAGCACAAAATGATGTGAAATGGGCCTTTCTGTGGGAGGCTGGGGGCTAACACGAGCTGATGTGGTTACACGCCTGGGGGTCCTCAGGGTCGTTGTGGATCCCGAGTGAGTGACGGCAATAAAGCACTTATTGGCCCGTTCGTTCCTTTTTTGGCACCTTTGCCGAGACCAAACGCAGCAGAGGACCAGGAGGGGGGTGGCTTTTATGGGAGCACAGAAAGGAGCTGTCAGAGGCTCTCAGGAACGACATTTTGGGCAAGAAAGCCCTACCGTAGTTCAATTTTACTGATCAATCACCTGGTTTACAGCACAGAGGGTGTCAGATAAACACGGGGAGATAACAGATGGGACCCCATGGGGGGCTCAGCAACCCCCTGCAAATGTGGGCACAGGGGGAGCAGCCCCACGCTGTGCCTACCTCCTGTGCTTCTCATCTCCCAGAGCTCTCAGGGGACACCTTGGAAGGTTTGACCTAAAAAATTTCACGTGCAGAACCTGATGTCCCCAAATCTCACTGCCACGTGCAGTAGGAGGATGCCCTGGTGCTGCAACCCTGCCTGGCACTGCTTTGCTGAGGAAGCTGAGGAGGTCCCTGCCCCTAAATGAGCGATATTGCAGCAGAGCAGACTGCAAACACCAGACAGCAGCTGGCCAAAAACAACCAAAATGGAATATTGTTGTTTTATCAAGAGATTTCATCTCTTCTCGCTTAACTCAGTGGCAAATTTTTCCCCTCTTTTCTGGGGCTCTGGATTTTGGTTTCATCACGGGGATAGGGAGATAGGGAAATGATATGCACAGCTTTATCCTCAGAGCTGAGAACTACAGAGCAAAACCTTGCTTGTAATGTGGCTCCATTGCACTGGGATTAAGTTAAGGCGTGTGAGATTTCTGCTCCTGCCTAAGCCCCGAATTCTGCGTGTGCCTTGTCATGGAAAGTTATGACTTGGCTTTCACGTGAATAATTCACTCTGCTACTTCCAGGCATTCTGCTGCCAGCAGAATTGTCATATTTTACGGGCAGATCAAAGAGTGCACCCTTCTATAAAAGTACAGTTTCAAGGGAGAGAAAAGGCTCGGGTTGCATCGGTCCCCATTTGGAAACGCAGCCTGGAACGCTGGTTGTTTTCCTTCCCTCTGCACCAAAGCATACCAAAGCTGCCATTTTTCTCCAGCCCCCTCCACTCCAAAGGCCAGGCCCCAGACGGGGCTGGGAGCTTTGCTGATGTTAAATAGAAACAAAACACAGAGAGCTGTTCAGAAAGGATCAATAACAAGTGATCCTTCACCCGGCTGCCCAGCCTTTCCTTTGAAAGCAGTGCTAAAATTTCCATCGACTGCAGCAAGAACCAGAGATTTACCTGCAAGTCAGCCTGGCTTTGGTCTGAACACACCAGGCTGGGATGTCAATAAAGCTGTGTTTCAATCCTGCACTCTGCCACCAAAGTTGCACCTTGAATAATCCTTTTTTTCCCTGATTACCTCGGTTTCCTCATCTATAAAAATGAAAACAAGTGTTGCTGGGTTTCATATTAAGCTTCAAAATTAGAAAAGAATTGGGTAAAACGGCAGAATATGTTTCTAGTTACCTCCTGGATTAGGTTTTTCTGCTGTTGTTACTTTAATTAAAATCTGGTATTTGTGGTCTCTACTCCCCTGCAGTCCACACTGCTTGAGCATCCTTAAGCTGATAAAACTCTGCTGAGGACAAAGACTGAGAATCCAGGATCAGGACCTAAATCTTGTCAATTTTACTTAAACCCTGCAATTATCCAGCCTAACACCATGGATTAGACCAGCAGCGTGCACCAGTGCCAGTTCTGAGGGGTTGTCCCAGCTCCTTCCTTGCCCTGAGCATCTCCAGGGCCTGATCCCTGTGACACTCGGATCCAAGGGGGACCTGCTGCTGATTTACTTTGAATTTAGCTGGACCACACATCCCTGACCCAGCATTTTCCAGCCTCAGCGGCAGTTGGCAGGATTGGCTCCTATTTTCCTTTTTTTTTTTTTTTTTTTTTTTTTTNTTTTTTTTTTTAATATATACAAACTTGCTTTTATAGCCAGCCTGTGTGATCGAAAGATGAACTTCCCTAAAAAGAAATGACAGAAAAGACACTCAGGTGTACTAAAAATGTATATTAAGACCTCAGTCACTCCACCCTGATGATCTTGTATTTGTTTTGTGGGCAAACAGCAAGATTTTAAGGATTTTAATCCATAGAATTACAACCCACCAAAGAAAAACAAGGGTTTCTCCTGGCACATCAAGTCAGGATTAAATCCTCCTGTTCCAAATGGGACTAAATAAATATTTCCCTCTGGGAGCTGACACCCTCAGCCTCTCCATATGCTAAGGAGGTAAGTGGGGGTTAATGGCTGTGTAGATAAGCCCTTATCTAAAGGATACAACCCTTCACTTTGCAGTCGCACACTTATTTACCGGCCGCTGATGCTACCGGCTTGGTGGCACTCGTGCCTCGGTGACAACAGCCCCGCTTATCTGGGGCAGGTAGCCCGGCCGTGCCCCAGAGAGCCCGGAACGCGACTTTTTGGTATTAAAAAAAAAGCGATTTACAACGATCTGCTAGGAAAAAAAGGAAAAAAAAGTGTTTTGCTCACGCCAGACGCTGCTTTAAGCAAGCAAAGTTTGCCCTGGGCATTAAAAGCACTGCGCGGCTTCAGCTGAATTTCAGCCGCGTTTGGGAGTTTGTTTGTATTTCTGGGGCAAAGCGATCACAAAGGTGATTTTTAATTTTTTTTTTTAATTATTTTTTTACGGAGAGGAAAGGAAGGGGAAAGCCTCCTCAGCCGTGTCCCTGGCGCTGCCGGAGGAGGGATGCTGCCTGCCCAGGGTGAGCAGCGGCGCCGGGACCTCGTCCCAGGTGATGTTGAAGGCACAGAAAAACCTCCTCATGCCGGCGCACAATGGCCACATTGTAAACGCGTCCCTTCCCATCATGTAGGACGTCGGGATCGTTAGTTTTGGCTGGAAATAAAATATATATTGCACGCAAAGCGCTCTGCTAGCGGGCAGAAAACGCGCGCTGCCGCTGTAATGTTTCTCATTACATTTCCCCTTTGTTCCTAAAAAATGACTGAGTTATTGCATAATGCAGGAATCAAGGAAGAGGGATAATGCAGCATGAGGATGGAAACGAAGGCAGCCTGTCAGCTTCATGCGCAAATGAATGCTCGATTTCTTTTACAAAGAAGTCCTACTACAGGACTAATCGTCTGAAAAATAAAAATCTCATCCTGACAAGTAAAGAGTTTGTGTCCTCCCCATTCCAAACAGCCTTGAAAAATCTCCAGCAACTCGTCAGAGGGTTTATTTAAGCTTTCTCGATTCTTGAGTTTTCCCCCGAATTTTGCGTGCGTGCGTTTTATTAGGTTAATAAAACTTGATTTCCAAGCTTTTGGACGCCTCGGGGGTACAATGAGCTCGGATGTCAAATGCATCAAGCGGCTAATGAAGGGATTTCAGAGGTCTCCAAAGTGTCCAGAGCAGCAATTTGTAGCGTCTCATAAAGGTGAAGCCCATTCTGGCTCCGGCGTGTTTTGTCTGACAGTTCTCCGGGTGCTCCCGCTCCGATTTGCGGCTTTGTTCCGATTTGATGTCGTTTTCAAGCGCCCCGGTGCCGCTGTCGCAGGGGCTGTGGGCAAAGCGAGTCCAGCCGTCATCCCCGGGCGAGCTCGTGCCGGTGGTACTGGGAAAGGGCAAACAATTTTGGGGGGAAATCCCAAACCTATCGCGCATTACAGGGATTTACCAAAAGGGATCCAGAGGGGAAAACGATATGGGGGAAAACCCTTATCCAAGGAAACATTTTACTGTATAAATAATTTGTTGGGAGTGGGGCAAGGGAAGCTGAGCTGTTTTCTAACCTTTTTTTATTATTATTTTTCCCCCCTATTTTTTCTTATTTTCTTTTCCTTTTTTATTGGTTGGTTTGTTTGTTTTCTCCCCCTTTTTTTCTACTTTCCTCTTCTCTTCTCTTCTCTTCTCTTCTCTTCTCTTCTCTTCTCTTCTCTTCTCTTCTCTCCTCGTTTTCCTTGTCCAATCTTTCCTTTTTATTTTTCCTTTTCTCTTTTTGTTTTTAAATTTTCCTGATTTCCCTTTTCTCCCCTCACTGCTATTTATTGCTTTTTTAATTTAAAAAAATTATTATAACTACTGGTTGTTCTTGGGCTTTTTTCCACGCTTGTTCTTATTTCAGCTCCCTTTCTCCAGCTCCATACCCTCTCTGGGGCTGAGCTGGGAGTGCAGGCAGTGACAGGGAGGGATGGAGGGAGGAGCGGTGGCTCCGCCGGCTCCTCTGAGCTCTCACCCGGCCGGGCCACTCAGCTCTGCCTCCACTCCTTTCTCCCCGATTTGCTCTTCATTCCCCCTCCCCAGCCTGGGGCTGTTTTGGCAAAAGAACAAGCACAAACATCTCCCCTCCTCCCAATCCCAACCCCGGCCCATCCCGGGGCTCCGCTCCCCCCAGGATTGGTGTGTTTATGGAATTCCTGGGCAAATGACCTTGCCGCTGCCAGTCTTCCTCCTCCTTGTCACAAACGCCGAGCTCGTTTTCCAGAGTTTCCCTAATAACCGGCTCCCGCTCCCCCTCGCAGACAGCGCTGGTTCTCCCTGTCCCGGGATACGGGAGGTCGGGAAAGGGGCTCCTGCCAACGGGCCGGTGGCTGCTGGCAAACCACGCTGGCAGCTCGCTCTGTCATTTGTTCTCGGCTCTTCTCGGCCGCCAAATTAAAGATATCATCATGAGAGTAATAATAATAAAAAATAATTTAAAATTAGGGGGATTTTTGAAGCCGCTGATTCTGCTGGGAGGACACCCAGAGCCTCTGGAATGCCCAGGCACGGGAGAGATGGTGATGGAGAGGGACCAGGGGGACACCCAGAGCCTTGGGCAGGGCAGAGATGGTGATGGAGAGGGACCGAGGGGAACACCCGGAGCCCTGAGCAGGGAGAAATGATGATGGAGAGGGAGTGAGGGAACATCCAAAGCATCGGTGACTCCCAGAGAGCGGAGAGATGATGATTGAGGAGGACTGGAGGGAGACTCAGAGCGCCGGGAAAGGCAGGGCTGATGACGAAAAGGGACCGGGCTGAGGGCTCTTGTCACCCCTAAAACAAGAGGGCTCTTATGGAGCCCCAGATCAGCAGCAGCGAGAGCTGTCGCAAGGCAGGGCTCTCGCTGTGAGGCTGGAACAGCAGTGTTAATCTTCTATCCAGTGTTTACAGAGCCAGCTCATCCGTGGGGCGGGTGGAAGGCGGCCAGCTCGCCAGAGAACGCTCTTTATTAAAAAATACGGACTTGTGTTGCTTTTAGCACTGACCCCGGAGAGTGTCCCGCATTTTTGGGGGAGGGCGGCTCCCCTTGCCCGCGGCTTCCCCGCTCCCAGCCCCGCACCCGCGGGAGATGGGAGGTCCCCGGCTTCCTTCAGCAGCACCTGGGAGAGTCGTCGCCCGGGGAAAAAAATCCCCTGTGGGGCTCGGGGGGTGATTTTTACCCAAACGGGAGCCTAAAGTAGCCTCGCAGCCCTCCCTGGCCGGCAGTGCGAGGCTGTGCTGCCCGCGGAGCGCAGGGCAGGACAGGACAGCTCCGCTCCGCTCCGCGGAACTTCTAGGGATCCACCGATTCGTTTGTTTCACCTAAGGAAGGCACGGAGCGGGATGTGAGCGTTTCGGTCCGTGCCAGCAGGCAGCGACCGTCATTCCGAGATGAGGGAGGAACGGGTGAATTGTAGAAAAATTAGGGAAAGTCGAGGGGATAGCTGTGAAAAAAATATTAAAAAAAAAAAAAAAAAAAAACAAAACCACAACTCCTCTCAAACCTCTCCTTGCTACTCTCGTCCTTGTACAAACTGCACTTGTAGCAGAAATACCAACACGGAACTCGCTTATTTCTCCATCCTACTTATCCCAGCCCACGGGAAGGGAAGATAATTCCCGGGAAATAGATGTGCATCCCGCCCGGACGCACAGGGAGCTCCTTTTGCGGGCGGGTGCCGGTATTTCTGCCGGGGCTGGGGGGACACGGGAGCCCGGCCCGCATCCCCTGTTCCTGCCCCGCGTTCTGCCGCACCCGCGGGAGAGGCTGGGGGTGCGCGGCCGCGTACCTGGCCGCAAAGGATGGTTGTCCGTGGGGGGAAAAAAATACAGGAATGTCAGGGAATTGCGGGTCGGAGCCCTGGGCGCGGCGCGCAGCGCCCTGCGCTGCCTGCGCGGCTCTGCCCTGCCTGCGCGGCTCTGTCCTGCCTGCGCTGCCTGCGCGGCTCTGCCCTGCCTGCGCGGCTCTGTCCTGCCTGCGCTGCCTGCGCGGCTCTGCCCTNCGGAGGCTGGGGGCTGGTGGACGCATCGAGCTGTATGTACTGGACTTCTTCTCTTCCCTCTCCCCGTCCCGAAACCCTCCTCCTCTTCCTCTTCCTCCCCTGCGCGCCCGCGGTTTGCACCATGCCCTTCCCCGCTCCCAGCTGCTGCCTCGCAGAGCTCCGCCGGCTCCAGGGACGGAGCCTGGGCAGGGGAAGCGGCTCCGCAGAGCTGCTGCTCGGCTGGCCCGGGATGCAGCTCTTGGGTTTGCTTCCTTCGCCTTAAATTGCTTTATTTTTTTTTCCTTTTGTTTCTTTTTCCTGTCTTTTATTTCCCATTCCGTACCCTATCCTTGCAGTTCTTGTGGCTACGACAAGGGATCCAACTGCAGAAAGAAAAGTAAACACGGAAATCTGTTCCACTCGCCTTTATTTGCTTCGGATTTTCTGTTGTGGGGTTTGTCTGAGTTTGGTTTACTATTATTTCGATTTTTTTTTTTTTTTTTTGAGAGCAGCAAAGCTCCCTTTGCATTTTCTTCCCAGCTCTACTGTCTTTAATCCTGCTGCTAAAAGTGTAAAAGCTGCACAAGAACTGTGCAGTTAAAAACCTGTCAACCTTAAATCTGCATCTCTCATAGTTAATTTTTATCCCTAACCTTGCCATACCAGAATATGCTTAAAATTGGTGGTGATGGGGTACAAATCTTGGCATAAGCAGAGCAAACTTTATAGAAAATTATTGTCTTTTCCTCCCTCCAAGCCCCTTTTCTAAACTATTTTTGTGTGGGCCGATATTTATCATTCAAATCAGCACAGATTCAGCCCTGGCTGCAGCAGGTCTGGAGCTGCAGAAGCGCAGGGCCCTACCCCAAACCTCCCGAAATCAGCGGGAGCTTTGGATCCAGCCCTACAGAAATAAATTAGAGGGAAATCCTAGGCACGGGGTAAAGGAAAATATATTCGGGTCCGAGAGAATGAGGCTTTGTTCAGCTGCAAAAGGGACAGGGGAGGGCAAAATCCCAACTGCTTGCTGATAGTCCAGGGGTTTTTAACTGGGAAACCTCCAACCACCTTCAATGAGAAATCTCCAACCATCTTCAAATTAGGGCCTGGTTTGGGAGTCAATCCTAAAAGCTGGTCCTAAAAGTGGTTCAGCCCTATATTTATACGTGTGCATAGGTAACCGTGCGTGTCTGCAGTGCTGCCCAAAGGGTGTGGAAGCATTCCCGGGAATGTGCATGCACGGAGAGGTGTTTGCAGTGCTGCAGAAACCAGACAGAACACGGAAAGGGCAGTTGGGGGCAAGGACAGATTTATCCTCAGTCTCTGCCTCCCGGTCTCGGTGTCCCCACGCATGAGCCGAGCCGTGGGGAAGATGTGAACAAGCTCCGACCACACCTCAGGGAGTGGGATTTGTGCATCCCGGGGTATTTCCACACCGCTCTGCACCCCGGGCCTCGCCTCCGCTTTTTCCGCCTCCCAGGAACGCGGGATTCCGACGGAGATCACAAATCCGAGCCCTGCACCCCGTACAAACCCCAAACTCCCCCTGTAGGGACCAGGCTCCCGTGAGACCGGGACGGGTCGGGACCGCGCCGCTCCCTCGGAGCGCTGACATCCAGCGAGGCAACCCAAATACCAGCGCAGCCTTTGCTGCGGGGTTTTGTTACTCTGCCGCCGCAGCCACGGCTCTGTGGAGCTTTTGGGAAGCTGCTAAAGCCCGGCCGAGATCGCTGGCGGGGCAGAGCCGGGCCGCTGCGAGGTGCGGGCTCTCCATTAGGTGGCATTGGAAGTTTGGAGGTGGGACAGGGAGCAGCGGCTCTGCCTCGCCAGTGGGAGCGTATTTATCTTTTCAGCACTTGTTAGATACTCACAGCACAATTTGCTTTATCAACAGGCGGTTTAATCATTTTATCGGCGCGGTGTGTGTGTCAGGGGTGAAAAGCGAGCCTCCCCTGTCCCCCGCGCCGAGCGTTGTCGCTGCTTTTTAGTCAATTAAAGGCGCTATCAAAATAATTGGGTGCTGTACAACACTTGAAAACCATAACAATCCAACGGATAATGTAGAGCAGATTATACACAGCCCTTTCCTGTTTTCTGGAGGTTCAAACACCTGAGAACTCAGCCGTGTCTTGCTGCACTCGCTGGCAAATGGATTTTACACACAGCTCGTGGGGGTGTTGCCTGCTGAGCGAAGAAAACGTGAAAATAAGGAAAAAAACCCATTTTAAATGTGTGTAGCACGAAATTGTGGGGGCTTTTTTTCCTGACTGATTATGGGTGAAGTTTTAAATAGCAAAAATAATTTTAAATTGTAAAAAAATTAAACCCGATTTTAATCAATTAATAAAAATATTTTTTCTGCTCACAGTAACTTTGTGGGAGTGCTGTCTTTACATCTCCTTCCAGCAGTTTTTGTTAAATTGGAAAAAGAATCCTTCAACTCCTAATTTTTTTTTTTTTTTTGCAAAGATAGAGATCATTTTAATCATAGGATAATGAACCTAATTCAATTTACACTGGTGAAATCTCATTAACTAAATTAGAGCCAGCCCTTATTTACAACGAGCAGAATCAATCTCGAACTGTTTGCTATTGTTTGTTTTGGTTTTTTNATATATACACATACTAATGGCAAAATATTTGTTAAAGCATTAATTTTTTTATCTACTAAAAAAATTATTTTTGGCTACAAAATTTTCTCATAGTGCAATTTTCCCCCCACTTTGCCTTCCTTACTGTGCCTTTCTTTCCCCGCATAAATTCTCAGACCAAATGTTCAAAGCCTGATGTGTTGAACTTCTTTTAAAGACCCTTCCTCCACTCCCACGGGAGGGAATATTCTGCTTATTTTGCTAACTGATGTTTTCAAATCTTTTTTCATTTCGTTTTTAATGCAGTGGGCACATAACAATTTTATTTCAATGTGTGTCTTAATGATAATTCATAAAATTTTTTTCATTGTAATAGATTAATTTTATAGACTCCAGCAATAACAAAATGAGTGTTTATGTCCCAGATATACTTTAAAATGTAAGTTTTAAATACTGTCCCTGTAACATCCACACGAGCTCAGGAGGGTGAATAAATACCAACATTTATGTTGATATATCTGAAAAAAAAAGTGGCTTTAACTCTTGGGAGCCCATTGGGAACACNACTTTGTGGGAGTGCTGTCTTTACATCTCCTTCCAGCAGTTTTTGTTAAATTGGAAAAAGAATCCTTCAACTCCTAATTTTTTTTTTTTTTTTGCAAAGATAGAGATCATTTTAATCATAGGATAATGAACCTAATTCAATTTACACTGGTGAAATCTCATTAACTAAATTAGAGCCAGCCCTTATTTACAACGAGCAGAATCAATCTCGAACTGTTTGCTATTGTTTGTTTTGGTTTTTTCCCCCCCTGACTTGTTGCTGTCATTTAATTTAAAGGGCAGACTCCACATTTATCCTCATTTGGGGAAAACGTTCTAAAGAATTAAATCTGGATTTTAATTTCAAGGCAGTGTGTTTGTATGGTATT
>VYXC01008360.1:93758-125745 GCA_013397175.1 Platysteira castanea
TATATAGATATAGATATATAATTAAATATATACACATACTAATGGCAAAATATTTGTTAAAGCATTAATTTTTTTATCTACTAAAAAAATTATTTTTGGCTACAAAATTTTCTCATAGTGCAATTCCCCCCCCACTTTGCCTTCCTTACTGTGCCTTTCTTCCCCTGCATAAATTTTCAGACCAAATGTTCAAAGCCTGATGTGTTGAACTTCTTTTAAAGACCCTTCCTCCACTCCCATGGGAGGGAATATTCTGCTTATTTTGCTAACTGATGTTTTCAAATCTTTTTTCATTTCGTTTTTAATGCAGTGGGCACATAACAATTTTATTTCAATGTGTGTCTTAATGATAATTCATAAAATTTTTTTCATTGTAATAGATTAATTTTATAGACTCCAGCAATAACAAAATGAGTGTTTATGTCCCAGATATACTTTAAAATGTAAGTTTTAAATACTGTCCCTGTAACATCCACACGAGCTCAGGAGGGTGAATAAATACCAACATTTATGTTGATATATCTGAAAAAAAAAGTGGCTTTAACTCTTGGGAGCCCATTGGGAACACTCCAATCCAGTTCTGCAGCAGTTAAGAACATCGAGACTAAAATGTTGGTTGTTTAAAGGTCATTTTTGCCCCTTGCAGAGCTGGGACACACACACAGCCATAAATTTCCGTGGCTCTTCCCATCCATTTTTGATGGAAAGTTGGAGAAATCCAAACCATTTTTCCGCCCTTGTCTCCGCTTGCAGCTGAGAGCAGAAGCGCTGAGGCCACGGAGCAGAGCGACCCTGAGCTAAACCCAACCCCAGCCCGCCAGGGCCAGGTGGGATTCCCAAAAAAAGAGCATTTCAGATCTAACTCTGCTTCGTTCTGAGCTCGCTGTGCCCCCCTGCACAAAGGCACGGGCACGTTACATCCCCATCCCCAGCTTTCTCCAACTTTTTCTTCCGCTCTTTTCCCTTTTTCTCAAGGGGTGTTTGCTCGAGGGCTCTGTTTGTTTTTTTTTCTGGGGTAGCCCCTCTCGTGCAGCACCAGCCTCCAGCACGCCGGGATTTTCCCCCGCGCTCCGTGCAGTGATGATGGTATCACCCTCCCGAGCTGAAACAAAGCAGGGCTTCATCTGGGGGGCAGAGGGATATGATAATCAGCGAGAAATCAGAGACCTGATCTTAAACGAGGAGAAATTGGTGAATTTCCATGAAAAATCAATGAGGAGCTGGAATGATTTCTTTTTTTTCCTTTTTTTCTTTTTTTTTTTGTTCCCCCGGGTGGAAGAAAACTGATATCAAAGTCAACAAGCTCCAAGCTTACCCCAGTCTGTGGAAATTTCGACATCCATTACCTGCTTTTGACCTTTAGCAGGGCAGCAGAAAAAGCAGCGCTCAAACCCTCGGGAATGGCACAGCACCCACACAGAGTTTCTCTTTCACACACAAAAAACAGAGAGGAGAAATTGGAATTAATTATTTTTTTCTAGCTCGCAAATGGAATCGCCCCCTCTTAAAAGCCACGGACGCAAATGAGCAGCGTGGTTGTAGGAATTAAAGCGTTTTCATGGCTTTATTTTTAAGGCCCCCGGGTTTGCTCGCGGCTGAAACTCCTGGAAAGCTCGGGAGAAAAAACAAACAAACAAACAAAAAGGGGATGTGTGAGCCCTGGGGGTCGGGTTACCCTGCTTGCCTATTCATCACCGTCTCCTCCAGGAATGTTTAACCACATTTTAGGGTCCTCGCAGGCCGTGGATTGTTGGGCTCGACTCCTCTTCGTGACGGCATCAAAACTGCGCAGCATTTCGGGGAGTGAAAACCGTGGGATGAGGCTTGGGACACTCAAACTGTGGTCTTGGGCAGTGGTGCAAGTCTAAATAAATACTGAAAAACTGCAGGAACAGTTCCGCACAGGCTTCTGGTTAAAGTAAAACCCTAATAATAATAAGGGAGTAAAAACTAGGAAGGGCCAAACTCCGCTTTAAGCAACCCTGATGATAATTAGATTGTGGTAATGAGTGTGCAGGCCAGTTTTAAATAGCATAAAGACAGCGGCTCTGTGTCGTTGCCTTCACAGCGTGTGGGAATAGATCCCTCGTTTAATCCTGCAGAAATTCCTATGGCTCTGACCCGATGCTTTATTTGGTGGATCAGGGCTTCAGGGTGGCTCCTGCCCATCACTCCCGGCCCCTTTCAGGCATTTTCTTGCCTTAATCATGGATTTGTTAAAAAGAGATAGAAAGCACAAGCTGGCTGTGGTGCCATCCCAGGCTCACATCCACCTTCCAGCCGTGGGAGTGTTTCAATCCGATGCCTCCACAGCTAAAATCCCATCACAGGCAAATTTCTGCCCTCAAATATGGGAGGGGGTGAAGCATTACCTGATGAATGAAAGCGAGGAAAGTATTTTTTGCCCAGGATTAAAAAAAAAATAAATTGGTTTAAAACGAACACATTCTATTTATTCAGTTTTGAGTTTGGCTGAGGTTTGTTATAAAAATAGTGCTGTAATTTTTTAAGAAACATTTTCTGTTTGGATAGATTAACTGTACACGCAGGCACTTTAGCTTTTGATTCCTTTCAGTAATAGAGTAATATTCATTGCTAGCATCCAAAACTCCTCTTAATAAAAACAGTTTGGGAAATCTTCCATGCCGGACAGATAAAATCTCTTTGAAATGTGGAGGGGGGGTGATAATCAACTGTCAGAAAATGGGATTTTCTTTGCCCCCAGGTCCCAGCACTGCAAGGGCATCGTCATTGCTGCCAGAAGTGCATTTTCCCCAGTGCTCTGCTACAAATTCCCGGGTTAAAAAAGGCATTTGGGAATGGTATGATTCCTAGTTGATTGCAATAGCCAGTTTTGTGTATTTAGGACAAAAATAATCTGGGAGTCAAATCACTGCTGGGACCTCCCTCTCTCCCTGTGCTCTCCAGCCGGGGCAGCATCCTGGTACCAAGCAGGATCCTGGTGCATCCTTCCCAGCCCACCTTGTTCCTTGGATTCCCCCAGGCTCTCAGAGAACATTTTTGTTTCCCTTCAAGTGTGGGAAAAGCCTGAGTGAAGCAGCAGGGCTGGGGGAGACAACGCAAGGGATCCTCTCCCCTTTCCCTCCGCGCTCGCCTTCGAAACAGCTCCTTGTGCCCGTTGCCTTTAATATCTCTGTCCCAGGTTTCTGCAATAATTCCTCTGCTGGCCTGAGAAGCTGAGAAGTTGCTTTCTGTCATTTTACGTCTGTTAAATCAGAGCAAGGCTCAGCTGAGTTAAATTTTCATAGTTCTCTGAAAACCCCCACTTCCCTGAGCTGAGGCTGCGGCCCTGAACCCCCACACTGCTGCTGTCAACATCAGCAGAGGCAAAAACTACAACAAAAGAGAAAAATAGCAAAATACTGGAAGAAACAAATATTTCTCTGCATTTTATGTGTCAGTGGGTGAAGGCCAGCCTGGGATCTGGCTGGGTCCAAGTCTTGGGTACCCCTCTCACTGACCCAGCCTGCAGGATTCATCCCAGCCCCAGCACGTTTGTGCATACGGGGCTGTTACCGGTCCAGGTTTTGCTTGTATTTGTTTCTGCCTTGCTGTGCTCTTTTGTAAATCATGAAGCATTTCTGTGCTGTTCATTTCAGTCCTTTTCAAAGTTGCATTTTGGGTGTTTTCTTTTTCATTTGCAGTGTTTTTACTTCAGCGCGTCCACGGATGCGCTGCCAACACAACCGTGAACGCACCCAAAACTGAAGGTTCAATTTAGCAGCTCACTGCTCTTTTGACATTTTAATTTCATCTCCTTTTTTTTCTTTTCTTTTTTTTTTTTTTAAGAGAATTAGTGGTAACATCATCTCTCATCAAATTCCAGGATTTTGTCTAATTCAATTATACCTGTGGAGTCTCTTTTCTTCTTTTTTTGGCTTTACTGAAGTGACACAGATGACTGCAGATCTATTTCTGAGAAAATCCAAATCGCCCTGGAATTATCTGCATTTTTGTTTCTCTGTGTATTTCCAATAATACCTCTTATAATTCTTCAAGACTAGAAAGTTCTGATCTATTTTTTTTTTTTACATATTATTATTAAACCACTTTAATGATGTCCCATCATCAGAGATTGGCAATTTGTTCCTGCAGCAGTGGTGATGATAAGAGAAAAAAATATTAGGAAGCAGCACCTCTGTGCTTTAGCCTTCCTTGCCATGTTCCCTGTCAGCTTGCATCCCCTTCTCCTCATCTGTGGGATAGAAATAACCTTGGGACTGGGAGAAAAGTCTGTTTCTCATAAGAGCACAGGACAGGAAAGCCTTTTCTCTAAATCAAAAGCAGTTGGCTGCTGCAAGAGCCCGGAGGCAGAAACGCTGCTGCTGCTGTTGATGTCTGTCAGCCCCTCCACCTGCCCACAGGCGAATTCTCTGGGGTTAATACCGACCCCAAAGTCCTTACTTTTAATGCTGCTCTAATCTGAGACCTGCTGCAAAGCTCTGAGCTTTCCTGGAGGCTGGAGAGAGCTGCCTGCGGTGGTGGAACAGGTCATGGCATATTCCCCAGCAAGCCCCCGACCTCCTGAGCTGGTTCTGCTGGGAAACTGGGCTGGGCTTTGCCCAGGGAGACTCTCCTGGAGCTACCTTGGGATTTTTTAGGGGATGTGTTCAGCCTGGTTCTGCCACCATCCTCTCCATCAGGCTCATCACAAGGTCAGCAGCAATGCCTGGAGACTGGTCAGACTATTTTGATTTTGCCCTCTTGGCAGGGAATGTCATCAATTTTCCTTCTGAAAAGCCTTTTTTTGGCCAAGGAGCCAAAAAAAGATGGAGCTGAGATTTTGATGGAGCTGAGATTCTCTTTCCCTGCACAACTCTTTCTTTCCTGGGCAGATGGGAAGTCTGTGTGCTCCCCAAGGGAATAACAGCGATCACCCCCCACTTCTTTGCAAGCCAGTAACCCTCGTGTGCTGAAATACAGAATTTGGGTTGGGGGGACCTCAAAGCTCGTTCAGTTCCAGCCCCCAACAAGTCCAACCCCTCAAGGGTTGCTGGTGGTGCCGCATTCCAGGTGCTGCAACCCTGTGAAAACTGACGCTGTTGGTTTTACACGGCTCTGCTCCAAAGTTATCAAAGCCAAGGATGGGTGTCAGCACCCGGGGCTGGACACGCCGGGAATTCCGGCACTCGCGGGCCTCGTGCGCTCCGCAGGTGGATTGCTGTGCGGAAAGGTCACACCTACCAACTTCTTAGGCCTCTGGTGTGAAAGATAAAGCCATCTGGTCACCATTTGACAGCTTGAATTGTAATTACACCATTTGGCCTGGGAACTGCCGGCAGCCACCGTTTGAAGCTGCCGTGGTTCAGCTGTCCCAGCGCCGAGATAGGGATCGAGCCATTCCACGGGAGCCGGAGCTCATCTGGCCTCATCCCCTTTTTTACCCGCTTTTTTACCTTCCCAAATTTATCTCCGCAGCTCCCTGGTGCCGGTCGCGAACCGGACAGCGCTGTTTGGAATTGAGTAGCCCCGGTGGCCACCGAGCAGGAGCACCTGCCGGCCGGGACAGGACGGGAGGAGGAGATGCGCATCTCCAGCCCAATTCCAGCGCCGCAATGTGGAAGTGTTTAAAGACAGACCTGCCCCGCTCGGGGTAGCAGAGATCTGAACCTTTAAATTGCAGCCATTCCCGGCCTGACGATAAGTAAATAAACAGTTCACAGCTGCGCGGGCTAAACACAGAACACATCTATCTCTCGGCGGCCTGATTGCTGAACAAGTAATTAAGTGCGAAATGTGAGCCCTCGATGTCACTGGGAGACGATAAAGGTCTCCAGTTGTAAATTAAGAGAACTCCTCGATATTAACCCTTCAGGAGCCCTTGGGTGGCGCTGGGTGCCTCAGCGTGCCCCCAGCGCAATTTGCATGCAATTATTCCTGACATTTGCCCCTGGGAATATGGAGCTGTTATTTTAACAAATTAAAAAAACAAGGCAGGGAGTTGCTTTGCCTCTTCTCCCTGAGCTAGTGCAGGGCACCCTCTGAGTCCCAGTTCCTGGCTCTGCCGCGCTCGTCCATCACATTCCCGCTGTCACTGTCCCTCCTGGCGATAGCAGAGGTGTCACAAACCCAAAATACTTTAAAGCCTCTGCTCAGACTCTGAGATAAAGGCGGCTGCTGACTGGGATGGGCAGATATCCATCAGTGCCTCCAGATTGTGTTCATTCAGGATGCACCTTGAGAATCGGGATGTAATGAATGACCATAAATTGAAGCATCACCACTTGTTAAGTGGTTCATTAAAAGGGTTGTGGGGTTTTGTTTTGTTTGGTTGTGGCTGCGGTTTTGGGGTTTTTTTCCTTTTCTTTTTGTTACAAATGAAAACTTTGCTTTGCATGGTATTTAAAAATTTATTTTAAGAGCTCAGCTCCTGCAATCTTATGACCATAATCAATGCATTTTCAGATGGACAACTAATTATTTTAGCACACGATGAAAACTCTGTCAGTGTCCAACAAGCGTCCAGTCTTCCACCCAAAGGACTGCAAATTACAAGATAAATAAAAAGCGTTCAAAGTTGAATTTTTAAAAATTAATCATTTTTAAGCTACCCAATAATTTTTGAGTGCTAGATACCAACTTGGCAACTTCTGGAATTGGTTGAACTTAACAGAGCTTAGCTCCTTAGGTGATTCTCAGGCCTAGATGACCTGTTTGATGCTGGATTTGATTTTAATCCTGCACTGTGAAGCCATGGAGGGATGGATCTGTGGATCTGGATCACACTCAGATCACTCCACAGTCAATTTTTACGTGGACCAAATGGATTCTTGGGCTCTCCGGGGAAGGGAGAAAAGTAGGGAGGGATAAACCAGGACAGATGGTACCACAGCATCTTTCTCACTGAAGCACGAGGTTTGTTTGGAACTGGCCTTGCTGCTATGAATTTCTTCAGATTTAACTCCCTGACTTTCACTCTTTTCCTGTTCTGAAGCAGCTGCTTCTATTTTACAGCTTTACTTGAAGCCGTGGCAGGAGCTGTGCTGGAAATGCTGCCGTGGGGGTCTGAGTCCCAGGTCAGGAGCCCAGACACCAAATCCCTGGTGCATCTTGGCAGCTGGGAATGCTCCAGCAAACCAGGACAGCCCTGCCAAAGCAGCTCCTGGGAGCACATCCCCAGCAGCGCAAAGATGGGATCAGAGGATAACCAGCCAGGGATCTCCTCGCTGGCCAGAAGAGCCTTATGTTTCCCCTGCCCCAGAGAATCCATAAAAACCCACTCCACTTCACACAGCTGCTTTGTTCAGAGCTGAGGCCACGCAGAGCACGGCTCATCCATTTTAGATCCCACTTCCAGCCCTGGGAACTGGGCAGGGAGACAGCAAATTTTCAAACCCCAAGCTGTGAAGGAGCAGGAACACTCCTAAAATGTCCCTTCTAAAAGGGAGCCTCCCTTTCGGGTTTCAAACGCTATCTTTGTTACCACCCTGGGTAACCTCGCTAGCAAAGAGCTGAATGTTATTAGAAAAGAGCTGAGCTGAGCATGGGTGGGAAGACAAGAAAACAAAAGGAAATGGAAGTCCTGGAAATTGATTTTCCATTTGAATCCATTATTTTTACTTCTAATTTTTAATAAGACGTTTTATGAAGTTTACTGCGCTGCTATCTATTTTCTTTTAGGGTGTGTTATCTTTTGTGACTTAGTTTAGACTAAAATAAACCTCAGTTGCTAATTAAGGATAGAAATGGAAATCCAAAGATTTGCTTCTCATCAATGCCAAGCAGTAAATCCTTTAATGCTCTGGGATTTTGCTCTACAGCTCTAAATTTCCCATTGGTATTTAGTAATCTGCTGATTGCATTTACTTTAATTCTTTGAGTCTTCAGAGTGTTCGTGTTGAGGCACTCACTTACAGTAGCTCTGCGTGTTAAGGGCAATGAGTTAAAAGCTGTAGGGGTTTTTTTATTAAATTCCAGCTCTGTTTTTGCTATTGAGTTCCCAACTACTGGGTTATATCACACTAATAGGAGTTGTACTCTGGCTGGACAAATGGCAGCGTGTTGCAGTGTCCTGAGGGAGCCATGACATCATTTTTAATTTGCTTATCTGGACTTGGAAAAATAGGAGGGTGTTTGGTGAGAAAGTGAATTTATTTTTGCCTCTAACCCACCTCGTCTTGCTGTGACGTTATGGGAACTGTGTCCCCGTGCAGGTTACACCCACTGGGTACTCCCCGGAGGTCTCAGATGTCCTCATTCCTCCACCTCTGAAGGAATGGAGGGATTTGGTGCCCCACAAGCCCATTTTCCCATTCCCTGGGAGCTGTGGAGGAGAGGGACACCCCTTCCTTTAATCCACAACCCTCCGGGTTTGCCTGCAGGCTGAGAGAAGCCAAGGAAACCTTCCAGGCACTTTTGTGGTTGGGTCTCACAACCGACTTGACACTGGGATCAACAAGAACAGGGACTGGGGAAATGATTTGGAGCAACTTGGATACCTTTGGCTGCGTTTGTATTGCATTAACTCAAACAGGGTTTCATTTTTAATTTCTTTTTTTCATTTCCTCATTCTGGCTGAGACTGGAAAAGGAGTTCTATTCCCATGGGAGCTGGAAAAAGTTTTCCTAACAGAGCTGGTCTAGCCCTTACTGTGGGTGTCTCTTTTCTCATGGAATTAGGACAGGAATTTTAGAATGGGAGAGAGATTTTAGTCATATCATCCTGAGTAAATAGTTTACATACAGAGAATGTTGGAAAAGTAGTTACTAAACCAGTAAATGCTTTTTTAATTTGACCCAAATTTTTAGCATTTTCTGAAACCATGGCTGTGTCTTCTCCAGAAAGATCATCTTGACATTAAGCCTTTAATAACTCTGTAGAACTCAACCCACTGAGATATTTTGTTTTCCCAGAGTAAAGTTCACTTGTTTTGCAATAAGAACCTTCAAAATGGAAGTGCAACAGCATTTTTTACCATTTACTTACTTATTGCATTTATTCCAGAGAATCACTCACAAACTACCATTTGTTCTCATGCTTTCCCCCTCCTAACACAAGCACACATTCAGCTGTTCCCACTGACGTTCTTTAAAGCTCCAAGTGTCAGAATCTGGATGGTTAAACTCTCTCTATCAGTGTGGGTGAATTAGGTTTGAAGAAGGCAACTAAAGCCGTATTTTCTGAGTGACTTGGGAAAATCGAATCACTTCATCAGTAGCTTTCAGTCAAACCAGTGCCATCAGCTCCTGGGCACCTGGAACAGCTGACTTGGCACTCCCAGGGAGTGAGGACCAAAGGCTCCAGCTCCCTGCAGTGGGAATGACCTGACAGACCTGATTACATCGCGGAGATAACCTGTTCCCTTAAAAATAGCAAGGTCAGGGGGGTAATAAAGCTGTCATCATGGCAATCACAGCTTGTGTTCCACCAGCTCCCCGGGCCGGGGACCAGCAGGGTGGGGACCTCACAGCGAGGACGGCCACGTTTGGGTAAACAAACCCATGGCAATACCCCCGTGCTATTGTCTGCTCAACAGCTCTATTTGTGCCAGGGATATTTCCAGGTTAGCTCCTCCTAGGCCCATAAAAATCTTTGTTTTATTCTTTTTGCTGTTCTTTTCTATTTTTTTCCCCCTGGACGCACTGATAGATGGAGTGCCCATAAAACCTCACGGCTCCATGGAGGACATCCCCGAGCGCCGAGCCAGGTGTGGAGCAACTGGGCATGGAACAGGCTTCCACCCAGGCCTGGGCTTGGCTCAGGCCTCCTGTCCAGTCCCTGGGATGCCTCACTCTTTGTTCACATCCAGCTGTGGGAATATTTCACACCAGAGCCCAGGCCAAGGATGGGAAACCATCCAATCTCTCCAGCTAAGCAGCTTTGGGAGGTACCCACGTGGGGCAGGTGGGAGCACAGCCCGATATTTTCGTGGGGCTGGGGTGATCCCTTTTCAGCAGAGGAAGATGTTGGGAAGGGTTCACATCCTGTTGGCACCTCAGATATGTTTCAGCTGTTGCTGTTTCCCTTTGGATAACGCGTCCCTTGGCTCAGTCTCCAGTTTAGCTGCCCTCGGACAATAGGTCAGAGTGATGGACACGAGTGTCACACTGTGCAGTTTTGATAAGGTTTGAATACGTGCAAAGCAGCATCTAGGAATAAAACATCTCTTTTTATATCCAAAATGAAGCATAGACTTGTGCTACTGATAATATACATCAAGGATTTGTCTGTTAAAGACCAAGTACTTAGCAAATTTTGGCGAAATCTTTGATTTTTAAGGCACTTTTCAATTCAAAACACCAAGAAAACGTCATGGGTTGAGTTCAGAGATGCAAAAGAGCAAAAGAGACACTGGCCTCCCGTGAGTGAAATGTGGTTGAGGTTAGAGCAGCTGGCACTGCCTTGCACAGCTTTTCCCTTCCTTTGGTGGTGGCTCAGCGTGGCACCCAGAACAGCTCCAGGCAGCTATAACCTGAAATTCCTGACAATTGCATTCACCTTCTCCCATCCAGTCCAAGAAATCCACTTGGAAACGAAGTTTCAAATCCAAATTTCCATTTCTGTTGAAAAGGATTTGAGACGGGGTGAGATTATGAGCGATTGGATGGACTAAAATTGGGGTTGACCAGAAAATTTCGCTGCAACTCAGACAAAACTTTTAGGAGCTTTTAAAGTATATTTGCCACTTTGAATAATATTTTGTTATGTTTTCACATTTACTGATTCTGATGGGGCCCAAAACCAGAAATATTGTCAGATGAGTCTATTTCCGTGGACTATTCTTGTTCTGTACTGGAGGGGGGGAAACCCATTCTTGTGGGATTTTCATCCCAGAAAGAAATACAAAAAAAATAATTTGTGAGTGTTTTTCTGAATGGAATAACTCATCTGAAGCTTGCCTATCACCAGGTCCTAATCACCTGTTGATGTTAATTCCACTGGTTGTCCATAGGTGAGTCAGAGTTCTTAGGCAAGGAAGGAATTTAACTGGAATGATTTTTCAGGTTTTGGGTCTATTTACAGACTGTGGTATGTCCCTTTGAGCAAAAGCCAGAATGTGAAACTGAAACGCCAATGTTTTCTTCTTGTTATAACTGGAATCTTTTAAGACAAGATTCCAATGTTTGAAGGTGTTCGCTGCAAGGTTTTGGTTCTTTCCCATCAAGATTTCAGTGCTAATATATAAAACATTAAACTAAATGTTGGCTGCCTTCTTCTTTGATTGAACTCAGTGGGGGTTTAACTCTTTGATTTCAGTCAGGACAATGATTTTCAGTCAGGACAATGATTTTCAGTCGGGACAATGTTCAGGTCTTTTGGCTGCCCAAAAGATGCCGTGGTCCAACCACCTGCTCTGGATCTGCAGGCTGAGCATCACAGGGGTCACTGTCACCTGTTGTCCTGTTTTTTCCTAAGCCTTCTGTTATAACCTTGGAGTCAGAGAATTTTCACACACTTTCACGTAAATAATGGCCAATGTTTATTTAACCGTCTTTTCTGGTTTTCATTCCTTTTGCGATAAGAGAAAGTTTGATGAGCATCCTTTTTCTCCAGTGGGATTGAGGAGGAAGTGACATGTCCCCCAATCCCTTGTGGAGTTGAGAACCCTATAAAGTATGATAAAGGTAAATAAACTCTCTCTTTTCCCTCTTTCTGCTGAACCTAGCAGGTGTGAGAGTTTCCTTTATTGTGCCTTTACCAGCACAGTCACCAGCCCTTCCTGAGGCATCATGGCTGGGAACAGGAATTTCTCTCTGGGCTGAGCAAACCACGGTGACCCGAAACACGACTGACACTCGCTGCTTCTCGGGAGCAGCCCCGTGGGGGAGGACGTTGAAGGCTGTTAATTTTTGGGATGATAACAAAATCTCGCAATGAAGGGCCAGATTTGGCCTCCGAGGGCTCTGCCCCAGGGAATGGGTGTGAGAGGAGCAGCCCCCAGCCCCGGGTTTGCCATCCTGGCTGGAAGGGCGTGAGAAGAGCGGGGTTTGTGCCTCTGCCAAGCCCTTCCCTGCTGCTCCTCCAGAAACCAACTCGCAAAAATCTCCTTCCTGCAGAGTGTCGCAAGGACTGGCTTGGATTTGGCTGCAGGAAATGGCTCAACTCTTTTTTTTGTTTGTTTGTTTTTAATCTAGCTTGCTCCACGTTATTAAAAAATAAAGATATGGTTTATGGGGATCTGTTGCATGGGGCAGGAGACCTGCATCACCTCCAGGGGTGGTGGTGGGGTGGCAATTTCTCCGTGCCAGAGCAACCAGTCAGCCTTGGTTTAAATCCCTTCCTTCATCCAGTGCAACAATAATATCTTTCGGACAAGGGATTTTGGAAAAAGTTGAAATGTTTGCTTTACAAAACAGACATAAAATTTCTCCTTCAAGGTGCTAAATTTGTGCTGAGCTGGTCCAAAACACGACTGCATCTGGCTGTGTCTCGTGTCTGCTACTAAAAAAATGTCCTAAATTCCAGACAACCTCTGGGGCTTTGAAATAAAACTCATTAATCCTGCATTTGAATTTAATATTTGAAATTTTATCCTAATCTTTTTTTTTCTTCCACATGAATTAACTTTAGAATACTTGGAAAGGAGCACAAGGGTGGATTTTTTCCTTTTTTTTTTTTTTTTTGAGAGAGAGAGAGAGAGAGAGAGGGAGAACATTCTTAACAAAGGGTATAAAATTAAACTAAATTTGACCTCTGCCTCTAGCAGATTTTCCACCTGGTCTGTGCAGGAAATCAACTTCTATATAGCAGCTCTTTCATAAGGAATAACATACATGGGTCTGTAAGTGACAGTTTTTCTTGGGTGGACAACAATGTTAGTTACTTTTCATGATTAATTGATAAATGTTTTGATATGGTGCCTGGGCTCGGAGTCAAAAATCACTCCAGTTAGATGATCCAACACTTGGGGAGCTGAGCCAATTACAGCTCAGGCGCAGCGAAAACAATTCTAAAATATTTGAGCCTAAAAATGTGCATAGTTGTTAAGGAATCTTGCACGTGGGTGGATGGTGGGATCCTGAATTACAGCTACTTGGTGGGCCAATTTCTTCAGGAATGCAGGGAAGTGCAGGGATTCGAGACTCTTGCATCTGTATTTCAAAAGACTTGGGAAAACAGAAGAACCACATGGGCTCTTGTGGCTGGGCACGTGCTGGGGAAAACCAGAGCGTGGGCCAAAATGTGCTTTTAGTCCCTTGGGTTACACAAATCCCTTTGCTTTTTTGGGAAGGTTTTAGGTTTCCAGTCTCCTTCCCTTGACTCTTAACCTCCTCTGAGCTTGCTCTTTTCTCTTTTTAGGCTCCAGAACTTATTTTCTACACCAGGCTTCCAACTTTGGTCCTCAGATTTGCACCCTGACTCTACCCCTGATGGATTTTTAAATGATCCATGAGGAGTAGAATTTCATTTCTGTGATCAGGTTGCCTCTACCAGCAGGGTGGGCTGGGCTCAGAGGTTTTAGGTAAACCCAGCACCAAAAACCTGCACTAGACACAGCTCTTGGAGGCCCTCCAAAAGAATAACCTCTTTTTGCAGTTAGAGTTTATTTTCTCTGATTATTGGGAGAGAGAAAAAACACCCTGTGTTCGTCTTCCCACAGGTAAGTGGATACAGAGGCATTTTTTCAGTAGGATTTTGGGGTCACCACCTCAAGGACCATTTGGAAAACTCCCAGCTGCAGGTTGCTGGTGGCTTTGTGTGTGACAGAGTTGTTCCCAGCAAAGTGAGTAGAACTAGAATATCTGTTCTCTTTTCTGGTTCCCCAGCCTTCAGTTCCTAAAAGTTTCCACAGAGGTTTTGAGGGATGAGTGCCTGGAGTTCAGTGCCACCAGAGATCCGAGGGGCAAATCCTGAACTTCAGAAACCTCAGGGGCTTTTGGCTGCTCCCATTTTCCATGCAAGGATCTAATCCTAGCCCCAAGCATCTCCTTGTCTTCAGCGGATTCTTATTCCAAGGCCAAGCTTCACTTTGGAAAAATTAATGGATACAGCACCTGCTGGAGGCTGGTTGGCATCACTGAGGCCTGCAGCCCCTCAAAGGCTTGGAGGTGTTTGAATAGAATTAGATCTAGATATTACCTTTTTAGAGCCCTTGACTCTTGATATATTGTTGAGTCTACAGAAGGAAGTAAGGACAGCTGAGGAATATGTTTCCAAATGGAAGAACAGCTTCCCTATCCTTGTCTTCCAGTGAAGATCCAGTCTGCTCCGTGGTTAAAAATGCAATTTCCCCCGTAATTGTCTCATTTCAGGTACCATTTGAGTAGCATGATACCCCCTTCCCGACCCTCCCTCCATCCCTGACACCCTGTTTTGATCCTGGCTGCTGGACCTAAACCCTCTCCTGCTTTCACTTTGTTTAACACTGGAGGATTTCATTGCTGTTGATCCAAAAGGAAAATTTCTAACAGCACACTCTAAGCTCTGCTGCTGCTGACTTCTTCATCATGCAGATTTTATTTCATGTTAAGCTAGCAACTGAACTCCTCTAATAAACAGAGTAAAATCTAATTAGGCTACTGGAGGGGAATAGAAGAATTTATACTCCTCCAGACACACAGACATTAGGAATTCTTCCTCAAACACACACACAGGCTTCCTGGCAGCCTCAAAGAGTGGCTAACGATCCTCCTAATTCTCACTTCGCTGATACTGCGAGGAGTTCCTCACAGATGGAAAATATACTTCTGCCATGAGATCATGCGAGGCAGCACGGCCTCGTGGATTGTGTGCAGAGAAAAAGAAATCCCAGCTCCCCATCCCACGGCTCCCGCTCCTCGCTGTGTGGTCTCTCAGCTTCTCCAGGCCCAGTCTCTCTGCTCATTCACGGGATGCTGGGGATTACTCACTCCTTCTCCAGTGCTTCCAAAGCAGAAGATGTTGTCCTGTTTTTTGCTAAGCTTTCTGTTACAACCTTGGAGTCAAAGAATTTTCACACACTTTCATGTAAACAACAGCCAATGTTTATTTAACCGTCTTTTCTGTTTTTCATTCCTTTTGTGATAAGAGAAAGTTTGATGAGCATCCTTTTTCTCCAGTGGGATTGAGGAGGAAGTGACATGTCCTCCAATCCCTTGTGGAATTGAGAACCCTATAAAGTATGAGAAATGTAAATAAACTCTCCTTTTCCCCTCCTTTCTGCTGAACCTAGCATGTGTGAGAGTCTCCTTTATTGTGCTTTCACGGGCACAAGAAGGCACAGTGAAAGCACTGGAACGCTGTGATTAGAGCCTCACCAGCGCCTCCAGAACACCTGTAGAGAAGATTGACAGCACAGACGAATTTGTCTGATTTTTGGTATTTGCTGGGCTCGTATTATTTCAAGTATTGCTGGTGAGAGGGAGGTCAGAAACCACCCGGCCTCGGGGAAGCCAACCCCCAAGGAAGGGGACACATCTTCCCACAGGAGGCCACCCAGCCAGGCTACACCCAACCCCTCAGGGACATCTCCCTGCACACCTCACCCCTGGCTGCACACCCGTGGTCCCTTCACAGGGGTGATGCTCCCCAGGGAAGTGGTGGAGTCACCAAACCTGGGTGTGTTCAGAGAGCACGTGGACGTGGCACTTTGTGAGATTATTTAGGTCAAGGGTGGGACTTGATGATCTGGGAGGTCTTTCCCAACCTTAATCAGTCTGGAATTCTCTGATACCACCTCAAGTTTTTACCCCTTACAACCAGAATGAGCTCAACCAGGCAGAGGAGCCAAGCTTGGCCTCTCTGCTGGTTTGGGTTGGGATGGATGTACCGTGCCAGGGGCAGGGAGTCCTCCCACAACTTCGCTCACTGTTCCCTGCAAAGGACAGCCCAGATGTCCCAGAGCAGCCCCAGCTGCCCGCTGACATTGGGAACCATGGGATAAATGCCCGGAATTAGCTGGGAAAGTGTGAATACCATGGAAGCAACAGGGGAAACCCAAGGCATGCAACCCTCACCAGGAGCTGGTTCTCAAGGCTTTTCCCCAAGCCTGTGTGTTTCCCAGCAGTCTTTTTTCAGCTGGAGAGCTGTCATGTCCTTTTCCAAGACTTTTTAGCCCTTCCAGTTTCTTGTCAGGATTGTTCTTATAAAATCATCAGTCATTTCTTCGATTTGAATGAAGGGCAGGGAGAGAATAGAGGAGTAAATGTTAAAATAAAACCAGAATAAAAGCTGGGAGTTGTTCATAAGCAAACAGAATCATAAAATTTTAGGATCATAGAATGGTTTGAGTTGGAAGGGACTTTAAAACTCACCTTATTCCAACCCCCTGCTGTGGGCAGGGGCATCTTCCACTACCCCAGGGTGCTCCAAGCCCCATCCAACCTGGCCTTGGACACTTCCAGGGCTGGGGCATCCCAAACTTCTCTGGATAGTAAAATAGGAGGTGAGCCAGCCCCTGGTGATCTCAGGAGACATCTTCCCATCGATGACATTAGAGCAGAGTGCCAACAGCTCTGGCCCTTGGAGACATAAATGCTTCAGGAAGGATCCAGGTCCTGCTGAGCACAGGTTTGCTCAGGGAAGGGCGTAGCCCCAGGAGCGGGAGGAGAAGACCTTCCTCCTCATATTTCAGATTTTTAAAAATCAAAACACAAAAAGTTCCAGCAAACAAGGATCCTGCAGCGGGCTGAAGCTGATGTATCTTTTTGTAACACATGGAGCTTTTGTGAAACGAAATCCCTGGCCTGAAACCTGGGGGCGTCGCTTACTTTTAACTTTCCCTTTATTCAGGCAAAGCTCCAGCTGATGTGAGAGAGCCCTGGGTCACATTGGGATTTGGCCCACGAGGGCGGAGCAGAGCCAAGCTGAGAATGTCACATAAACACGTGAACTGGAGACTTGGCTTTCCCCGAGATCCCAGGGATGGAACAGGGCCGTGATCTGGTCTTCTGTGAGGCACACGAGGAGGTGAAACTTGTCCTGCCCAGAGCATTAAGGGAACGGGATCCAAACATCTGCACAACCATCTGTATCATCTCTTCCTCCTCCCAAAACGTCTGGAATCCCGTCTGTTCTGTGTGACAGGTAGAAACGAGCTAAAAACTGCTTAACCTGTTCTGTGTGGGTGAAAAAATATTCAGAAATCAACCCCTGGGTTGTTCGTGCTGAAGGGGAAAGCGTGTTCTCGCTGCTGCTGAGGTATGAAGAGGGCATATTGTTCATTTAAAACACACTCTATAGTTTTTGCAGCAGTAAAGCATTTTTGAAGGTTTACAGCTGCAGGAGAAATTCCCTGGAGCCTATCCGTCAGTTTTCTGCCAATCAGAAAGCCGAAGGCACTCCGGTTTGGGCTCCAAAAGTGACATTTTAGTGTTACACGTCTGAAACGTGGAGCGGTTTCGAGAGAGCATCCTGACAGGTTTGGAACTCCGCAGAAATGGTGTTCTGGTGCCAAGCTACACAGTCTGGGAAACGCTGCACGCCACACTCGCTCCCTGTGCCTCTGCCAGAACCCAAAATACGGATTCAAAAAAGAACAAGAAATGTGGCTCAGGACTCTGGTTTTGCTGATGCATTTCAAGCAGGAGCTCTGTCTAATATTTATTGCATTAAGTGCCCTCTCAGTCATAAAAATTCAGTTTAAAAGGAGGTCCATGTTCAGGTAAATCACGTAGCAACACCACGGAGAAAAGGAGAGACCCTGCAGGAAAGAAAATGTCCCAGGTTGACTGAAAAAACATCTCCAGTGTGGAGGAAATGGTAAAACTTGGGCCAATCCACTGTCAGTTCATTAATTTATAAATTTAAAAGTTGTTTCAGAGTGGTTTCTGAAAGGGAAAACACGGGCATCTGAGAAGGTGTGGATGCTAAAGCATTGATGTGGGAGCCCTTCCTGAGGGAACAGGAATGCCATGGCTGCCTCCACACAATGGTCAGAAAGAGGAGATTGAAAGAGCTTCCGAATTATTGCTTCAAATTAAACCCAAAAGAATGGTCATGAGATGGAAAAAAAATAATACGTTTGGTTTCTCAGTGTTATTTTATTTAAGTAGGGCAGAGAAGAGCTGGGAGAGGAATAGGCCACATTTTTGATCGTAATTAACGGTTTTAAAATGTTCTTTAATGGGATGACAAGAACAGAGCGTCTTTTAATTAAGGCCCGGGATGAATCAATTTGCAATAACTCATTTTAGCTGGTTAGAGCAGGAGCTGCCCTGCCATAGGCAGGTTTATCCACAATAATATCCCTGGAATGTGATTGCTTCAACCCCAGTTAGGGCTGGAAACGACTCCTTGAAGGGGAGCAGCTCAGATGTGGTTCTCATCTCTCTCCTGAGGTGCCCTGCCAGGACACCAGGGGAGAGGATCTCTGAGCTCAGCCCCTTCTGGTGTCCTCCAATGTGGGAAGCTTCATGTTTCCGAGCAGCCTGTCACGGATTCGATGACTTTGGCCCAGCACCTTCTGTTTATTGTTCATGAAAGTCAATAGAAGTGTGGAAAAGTACAAAATGTCAACCTCTGACCTCTTGAAATCCATGGCAGGAGAGAGCAAAGAAAGAAAACCAGCCTTTGGTACACGCTTTGTCCCTCCTGCCGTGCCGGGATCCAGAAGTAAAAGGCTTTTTCTCAGGACTGGGGCTTAGGAAGTCAGGAATTTTGTCTCTCCTTGTTTTCCTTGCAGTTAGTTAAATCCTTAGGCTCCTGTTAACACTGGACTCCAAGCTGATTTCTGTGTTAAAATGCTGAAACCTAATTTTCGTTTAACAATTTTGCGTTGGAGGCCAACATCAAATTAGTGTGTTTTCCACTGGCAGCCCCCAGTAATTTGGTAGGCAGGAGGCTCACACATACTTAAGTTATTCAATACATTTTGTTTTACTCTGTACAAGAAACCCAGTCAGAAAAGGCTGATTTATGATATTCCTCAGGTTTCCTGTTACTTTAAACCACCAACATCCTATGGCCAAGCCCTTCACAGGCAGCCAGCACATCTGGCCCAGAGTGCCTCTGTCACCTATGGCCAAATTGCCATATTTATAATCAAGCCATCATAGAAAAGAAAGAATTGATTATGATGAAAAGGAAAAAAAAAAATGGAAATCTAAAAAGGCAAAGTTACCCCTGGACATTTGTGAATATGTTCGGGTGGGTTTTTTTCCAAACTTACATCCCAGACAAAGAGGAGCCCGTAGCACACCGAGCAGGAACATTAGATATGTGCAATCATCTCTTCTGGCCTAATTAAGCATCACTGAAAGCTTTGATTTTCCCATTTCACTCATTTTTAATGCCTATTTTGTTTTCCATTTATAGACAACCCACTCCTGGCTGGAGCCAAAGCTCCATGGTCCATGTGAGACCCCACCTGCAATTCTGCAGCTGCCTGTAAAGGGGTGAGTCTGCTCCTCTCCAAATGTATTTTAGCTGCTCTCCTTGGGGATCCCAGGCTTGTGCAGTCCCTGGGTCTGGGTTGTGTCTGTGTATCCATCTGTCAAACGGGATCGATGGGCCAAAGTTTCCCGAAATATTAACTTCCTACATGTTTCATAAAATCGTCAGAAATTTGGCTTAATGTCCTCCTTAAAGGGAAAGCTGGATTGCCTGTCCGTGCTGTAAAAATCATACACAAATCCACAGGGCAGCAAATGAGGCTCACAGCACAAATCCTTAATTTTTCTCATAAAACTTCAGGTTTCAAATACGCTGTATAATGGAGGGACTGACAGACCTGCAGTGTTCAGGCTGGTCCAGGCTGTGAAGTCAGGCAGTGGTTTGGGGATGCAGGACATAAAAACTGGCATCAGCAGAGATTTGTGTGCCCAAAAAGGGCACAGGCAAAGCTGTATTTTCTTCTCTGGAAGATGCATTTACAGAGATTAATTTTTAATAAGAGAGTCGTAAAAGAAACCTATAGATGATAACGAACAGGGGCTCAGCTGTGTCAAACCCTGGAATGCTGCTATGGAAATGGGAAGAGCTGCAGAGGTTCAACGTCTTTGAAAATCTGATCTCTGAGTATTTCAAGTCAGCTTCCTTGGCCAAAGGAAAATGAAATTTTACAAATCTGTTCCAAACTCTGACGTTCACGAGCAGTTCCTCAAGTAGGTCTGGATGATGCAACCAATAATCACAAATCCCTCCTCCACTTTCTAAATTACATCTGGTTGAGATGAATTTCTATGTGGATAACACAACCAAAATCTGGAAGGCTCTGTTTGTGCTAAACCTCATTATGCAGTTCCATTATGACATATAAAATGCAGGAAAAAATGGAATTCTGACCTGTGAGGGTGGGGAGGCCCTGGCACAGGGTGTTCAGAGAAGCTGTGGCTGCCCCTGGATCCCTGGCAGTGCCCAAGGCCAGATTGGACAGGGCTTGGAGCAGCCTGGGACAGTGGAAGCTGTCCCTGCCCGTGCAAAGGGTGGAACTGGAGCTTTAAAGTCCGTTCCAAACCATCCTGACATTCGAAACGCAGAAAATGATTTAAGCATTTGTTTAACTTCAGACAAACGATTTAAACCTGTCTTTGAGCTCCAGATTTGTGCCTGAGAGTCGTTAAAACTTTGGGGGCAGCACCCGCCTGGTTTGGTGCTCCTTCCAGGAGGTGACGTTTTCACCACCCCGAAGCTCCGAGCGGCTCTCGGTGATAACAACGCCTCTGGCTGCTTCTTTTGGCAGCAGCTTTGCGAGTCTCTCCCAGCAGAATTAGGTCACAGCCAGTCCCACCTCAGCTGAGTATTTGCTGGCTGAACAAAGGGGAGGAAATGGGGCTCGTGGTGGTGTCTGCTGGCAGAGCCCAGCGCTCGCCGTGCTCCGAGGTTGGATCCAAGGGTGCACAGAGCTCAGCCTGTCCCTGTGCTGGTAAAGGCACAATAAAGGACACGCTCACACCTGATAGGTTCAGCAGAAAGAGGAAAAAGAGAGAGTTTATTTACCTTTATCATACTTTATAGGATTCTCAATTCCACAAGGGATTGGAGGACACGTCACTTCCTCCTCAATCCCCCTGGAGAAAAAGGATGCTCATCAAATTTTCTCTTATCACAAAAGGAATGAAAACCAGAAAAGACAGTTAAATAAACATTGATTATTGTTTACATGAAAGTGTGTGAAAATTCTCTGACTCCAAGGTTATAACAGAAGGCTTAGCAAAAACCAGGACAACCTGTCCCTGCCTCCCAGATCCTGCCCCCTGTCCAAAATCACACCCCAGCCAACATTTTCAGTGCTGTCCTCATTACTCCAAATCAGCAAGACCAATCCATTCACATCCTCAGCAGCGATATCAGAAATAATGTTTGTACCATAAAGAAGGTTTTGTTCCAAGCAAGGAGCCAGCTGTTTATTCGTGCACAGTTCTGAGTCAGGCATCTCTAATTTGGCATCAAAAGCCTATTCTAACAAACAAGATTTTGTTTTGCATCAAAGTGCCTGGTCAGGTGGGGTTTTCTGAGCAATTTAAATAGCTTTGAGAAATGCAGTCTCTGATATTTCACAGCACCAAACACAACTTTTCTCTACATGAGACAGAGCTTCATTGTTCCTTTACTACATGGAAGTGCTCAAAACTTTGCTTTGGAAAGGTAAAGACAAAGTGAAAACCGAGGATCACAGTTAATTTGGAGGATGGGTGGCTTCACCAAACAAGGATTTAGGTGGTGGCTCCACGAGCAGCAGTATTGGTGCTGTGTGTTGATAATTCATTTACAAGTCTATTTTTGAGCTGAATTCCCTTCCTGATGACTTCCCGTGTCCCAGTTCTCCCCCTGCGGAATCATTTAATCTCCCTCTTTAGGGAGATAACAAATACATGTTTAGGAGCAATAAGGGATTCAGATATTGCTGTAATGCACAGCTGGAAAGAATCCAAATAAAGTTATTCCTTAGGTTATTTAGGTTTCCATTTAACTCAGCAAAATGAAAAAGAGGAGATGGAATGAACCACTGCAGGATCCATATTATTCACCTTTATCTTCAATTGTGTGACCCCATAAATAGCTGGAGAAACAAGTAAGGAGAAAAATCTCAAATTAACTGTCTTGGGTACCTTTGGCCTTAAAGCCCAAACACACATTTCTGTCTATGAATTTCTAGGTGAGAATAAAATTAAATCCAAATTAATGATGCCTTTCATGGAGGAAGGAGGCTTTGTATTCCCTGTATGAGCCCAGACAGGCACTTGTAGGTCACTGGTAAATACAGAATGAGCATTTAAATACAAATATGGAGGTTTCACACTCGTATTTAAAACTCACCTTTGTTTTTTGCTGATGGAAAATTCACTTCTAAGGGAGAAGAGATCAGACAATGAGGCCACGTTGTCCTGGCTCCTGAGCTAAAGGGGAAACTGGGAGAGAAACTCAAACCTGCAGCTAGAAATGAAAAACAGGAACATGTCCGTGACCACTTGGAGATATCAGGGTAAGAGGAACTCGACTTAGGAGTCTAAAGAGACTCTTATCACCCAGGAGGGGCTGATAGAGGAGGATTAATGGTCTTCAAATACTTCCTGGCAATGACCTTCCTGCAGCCATTCCTTTTCCTTCACGAGGGCTTTGCTAGCCCAGCAATAGCAGGGATTATAATTCATTTAATTGTGATTTTACCTCTTCCTTTTATCAAAGGAATTGAAGAAAATTGGAGCTGGTGGCGGTTCTTGAATTGTCCATAAAAAATGGCACAAGAAAGCAATAATTCTGTGAGATTTCTGCAATTGAATCAGGTTTTGTGGCGTTGATTCCCTGCCATTACAGCAATAAATCTGGCCCTTACTTTATGAATTTTATTTTATTAATCCAGCCCTTTGTGTTCATGAAATGCCTTCAGAAATCAAGAGTGGACACTGATCTTAATTAGATTAACAATTCTTTCTTTATTTAGAGGATTCTCTTGCTTGGCCTCCATATGACAGATCTATATAAAAGAGTGTAAAATTCAGGAACGTGGAAGAAATTCCAGAAAATGCTGCATGGAATTAAAGATTTCTGACTGAAACCTGTGCTTCACCCAGGGCCATCGAGTGCCAGCATCAGCTTCACCTTCAGAGGAGGTTGTAGTGGGGTGGAATTTGGTTTCTTCTCCCAAGTAACAAGTGGAAACAGCCTCAAGTTGTGCCGGGGGAGGTTTAGGTTGGATATTAGGGGAAATTTCTTCACCAAAAGGCTTTTTAAGCTTTGGGAGAGGCTGCCCAGGGCAGAGGTTGAGTCCCCATTCCTGGAGGGATTTCTGACGTGGATGTGTCACCTGGGGGCACGGGTTAGTGCTGGGATAATGGATGAACTCAATGACCTTAGAGGCCTTACCCAACCTAAATTATTCCATAATTCTAAATTCTCAGTTTTCCTTGCTTTTCTTACTTTACTGTAGGTTTTTTTCCTGGTATGATTTTATTCTTTTCATTTTTTTTGCTTTGAATAATCCCAATTAAAAAAAAAAAATAAAAAGGGAATAAAAGCAGAAAAGAAAAATCTTCTTTGGAAATATTTGAAATATTCCCCACTGGAAAAATAATATCCTTTAGCAGATGGCCAGTCATGCAAACACACTGCTGCTTAGCACAACAAAACCAGCCTGGATCCACGGGAATGACTGAATAACTTCAGATGGCATCGTGGGGAGGCAGCAGGAATTTTGGGGGGATTAATTAATTTGAACCTCTTGGGTTGAGGGTTCCAGTTTGGGCTCTGGTTGGGAAGGAGAATAACAAACCTGGGGAAATCAGCGTGGTGGTCTCATTAGCACTGGTTACAGAAATCAGCCACACGATTTGGGGCTGTTGGCAGCTTTTGCTGGGTAAATCCAGGGCTGGAATAACAACGTTTGCTGCAGGTTGGGCTTGAGGAGCAATGGAAGGGGGAGAGGTTTGCACAAAGCCTGGCTGTGCCCAGGTCGGTGCTAACACTGCCTTCACTCCCATTCGCTCTCAATTCACTCACATCTTTGGATCAAAATCATTTTAGAGTTTTTTCTTTACAAAAAAAAATTGAAAAGAGGCAGTAGAAAAGAGACAGGCAGGTTTTGAATTGTAAAACATGTAACAGAGCCCATTCCCAGCAAGTTTTATTGCTGTTCAAAGAACTCCCTGAGGTCTATCCTTGAATTAGCTGAATTAGGAAAGATGTAAAACTAATCAGAGGGTTGCCATCCTGATACTCCTTTGTCTGAAATACAGGAGCTTTATCTTCCACTCAAACCATTAAAAATAACTTTTTTATGAGGACTAGTAAATCAAGCCGTTTGCATTTCTTGAAAGAATATATTTTTTTATTCTCAATTAAACAACCTCAGCAAATTGCATTTATAGAAGGTTCCCTGGGTTCCCAAAGCATTTTGCAATGCAGTTTTCTGCACACCCCATCTGAGCAGAGCAGGGGAATGGACGTGTGCAGGTATCCCCCCTCTCCTTCCCGGGGGAGCCCCAAATGAGCCAAATATTCAGCTGATGTAAATCAGGGTTGTTCCAGAGCCTTTTGGACACGATATCGTGCTTTCCATCAGCAGCCAGCCCTGCACAGCCCACCCCATCCCCGGGCCTGCAATTAAAGCCTGGGCTGCTCAGGAGTTCGTACCCAGCAGCCTCAAAGGATTAATTAGGGCTGATATTTATTTCTTTTGATACGAAACCCAGATGTGTGCAGTTAAGCCAAAAAGCAGAGGCAGAGCCATCCTGCCTTTTTTTTTTTTTTCTTTTTTTTTCCTGCAGACAGAGGAAAAGCAGCGTTGCCCACCCAGAATTACAGAACAGGAGCAAATAATTATCAGCACGGAACAATTTGGGGGTTCCATAATCTGCTAAACCACTTTGCCTGCCTGATTATGAATTAATTCAGATAACCTCCACTTTTTTTTTTTTGGTTATCAAATATTGCAAATATATATGGGAGGGTTCATTTATTTGTCTGAAAGCTGGGAAGAAAAATATGGAGGGAATATTCTCGCATTCCACAGGTAGAATTTTTTAATAGAAATAAATCAGCTTGGATTTCAGTTAAGTACATGCTCCTCAATAAGTTAGAACAGTACTTGTCCATTCATTAAAGGGTTTACCTCCAAATTAATTATTGAGACCGGAAAACAGACAGTGAAAACGCTTTAAATCATGAGCAAGGGCAGCACCACCCTTGGTTCCCACAATGGAAAGGACAACTCAGAGGTAGAAAAATGTTACACTGTGAGCACTTTTATTTTGAGTGCCATGGGCACCGCTGTGGCAATGATATTTCACTCGGAATATTCCCAAAATTGAACCAGGATCAGCTGATTTCACAGGAACCATGGAGCAGCTCCACATTTGTGCAGCATTTCTTTGTCAGCTTTTTCTTTCAGCAGGAAAAATGACCCTGTCCCAGAGACATCGAGTTGATTTCTTCATTTCAGAAAGAAAAGCAGCTAAAAGGAGTGGTTCCAATCTTTAAACACAGCTTAATTTTGATGTATTTAAGTTATTTATATCCTGCCTGCAATTCCCCTTCTTTTCCAGTGATGAGGTGTAAGCAGTAAATCTGTAAGGAGTAGGGATCTCCCAAAAAATATTATTGAAAAGAAACACAGAAAGATCAGACTTTTAAATAATTTCTGCCTTTATTCCATTGGAAAGAAAACTCTGAACATATTCAGAATAGCAATTCAATATTTTTCCTAACAATTTCTATTTGTTCTTTTTCTTTCTTATCAATACCTGAGTATTGATGCCCAGTAATGAGACTCCCACTGATTTCACTGAGTTTTGGATTGAATTTCTGGGCAAGATTTGAGCCAGTGATGTAATCACACAAAACTGGAGAGCCCATTCCTTTTCCCTGATGTAGCCAGCATGTTCTCATGGAGAAATGCAACATTTTTCCCAGCTGAATAATTCCTATAGAAATGTAAGGAGCCTGATTTTTCTGTCTTTGTCACTGATTGCATCAGCCTATTTTACAGCATCTTCATATATTTGAGTTTGCATGGAAAAAATGGGTTGGAAAACAGCAGACCCACTTTTTTCTTGTTTTTTAGAAATTTTTTTTTGATGTTTCTGATATTTGTTTTCAGGGGAGATGTCTAAAGCAGGATTTTGCACCGTTTCCTGGAGCATTTCCCCACTTCTTTGCAGCTCGTTAAACTCGAGTTTTTATTTTGCTTTGGGGTTTCTCTGGGGCATCTCCACAGCTCCAGAAGTCAGCTGGGAAAACAAGGACGCTCCTTTTAGCTCCTCCAGCTGATGCAAGACACGTCGGGATTGGGGGAAAAAGGGGGGAAAAGGGGAAAAAGGGGGAAAAAGGTGGGAGAAAAAGGGGGAAAAAGGTGGAAAAAAGGTGGGAAAAAGGCAAACCTGATGCTTTTGGAGTCAGGACCTGCTACTGGAGGTGTCCTGGTCCTGCTCCCCACCAGGTTCTGGAGAACATCAGCCAGGCTGAGCCGAGCCCTGGGCTCTGAGCCCTCTCTGCTCCCCCCAGGTCTCTGCTCCGCTTAATCCTGTCAGAAAAGTCTCCAGCAAACATTTGTAATTGCGGGGAGAAAGAACACTGCTGTCTTTCTTTTTTCCTGACTTGACATCTATCAAATTTAGTTTAAGTGTTCCCCTGGGTCAGGCGAGTTGCTGAGCTATAAACTAAAAATAATTAAAATAAAATATTAAAAAAACCTCAAGCCTGCTTGCCAGGAGGGTATGGTTGGGAGTTAGCAGCTCTCAATCATGGATTTCAGAGGGCTGGAGCAGCTGAAATAAGGCAGGCAGGCTTCATGCAGCAGAAAACTGAAATTCTGTGATATTTTGATGCTACAGGCTTGATTCTTGCACTTCAGGACAAAACTGGTTTCTGTAACAAGCATTCAGAATTGAGATTATTTTTTTTATTTAATACTGCAGTTAATATAAATTTTCTAGCCAAAAAGAAAGGCAGAGAAAGGTGGAAGGAATAGTCCTGCTTAATATCCCAGATAATTAAAACCTCGCCCTGATAATCCCTCCAAGTCCCCTTCCCATCCTATAAAAGATGACTCTGCCAATTTATTGACCCCAGCTGATGGATCAGCCATCCCCAAAATTGGAAATTCTGGTCACAGTGACTTCAAGTTTGGCTGCAGCCCGCCCAGACAGACAGCATGTTCCCAGACTGGTCACATTCATAAATGTCATAAAAAACATACTTGTTCTCTGACATGCACGAAATAAAACCCTGCAACAAGACATCTCTAACCAGAAAGGCATGAAGGAAAAATCTCCCAGCACGTGACAGGGGATGAAGTTTGCTCCGAGTGGTGTTTGGACATCGGTGGAAGTAAAACCGAAATAAAACTTCTCCAGGCAGAACTGGAATATTGGCTTTATTATTTTTGTTATTCAAATAGCTGGGAGAAACCACGGTGGGGAGGAGTGGAAGAAAGAAAGAAATCAGTCAAAACAAGGCTCGGGGTTTTTGTGTGAGTTGTTGCAGTGTGAGTTGAAAGAGAAGAAAATGAAGTCAAGGATCACGTTCAAGGGATCTGAGAAGAATCCATCATTGAGAGGTGCATAATAAAAAACAAATCTTTGCAAGCAGGCAAAGAATTAACCTGGGTTGTCTAAACGAGTCCATTTCCACGTAGTGATTTGCATCTCATTATGCATCCTCTGCACTTCATAGTTATTTTTACACCTAATAAAAAAATCCATTAAGTTCATTTTATCTTTCTCATGTTATCATTGCTAGACACTGCTGGAAATTGAAAATTTTTAGAAAAAAGAGGTGGAATTATCAATACTTTTATATTTCTTTCAAAAGTCGGTAAGTTCTTGTTTCTGTGAACACCATTAAATATAACAGGATTCTCTATTTGCCGATGACAAAGCCAAAAAAAAGGAGAGGATTGCCCACACTTAACCTTCCAAAAGAGAAAATCGATCATTTCAAGCCCTTAAAAACAGGAATAATTTCATTTTTCCAAGTGTGGCACTGCGATTCGCTCTAAATCAAAACCAGACCCAGCATCATTATTCTGTTCTTGTCAGAACTGCTGCATAACTCCCTCCCCAGCTGCAGAGCCAGGCTGTCACCTCCAGGACTGCACTCCTTGCATCCAAATTCCTCCCCTGCTCCGTGGGGCCAACTCCCTCGCCCAGGGGATGCCCTGGGGTGGAGGCAGCTCTGCCCAGGGCTGGTGTGGTCCATGCTTAGCCCAGGGTTTGGGGCTGAAATGTGCTCCGGAGCACAGGCTGGAGGTGGTTGGGAGTTTTCCAAGGCACTTTTCTGGCGGGGTGTCACAGAATGGCAATTTGGTGAAACTGAAACCATCCACAAGGGAAGGTCTGTCTGAACAAAGCTCCCAGCTCAGGGGGAAAAGCAGAGGCAGGAAAGCGAGTAAGAACACAAAAATAATCTAAAAAAAAAAGGGAAACAAAGAGTGGTTAGAGAAACTGCCCCTTTCTAATTGTGCTGGAGGAAAAGTTCGGGGGTCTGGCGTGACGCGGCTCTTGCTTTTCTTACTGAAAGTGGCAATTGATGCAGAAAGTTTTTAGAACAAAATTACAGAGCCCAGGTGGAACGGAACAACAGAAAGGACATTCGCCCAGCCTGATCTCCAGAAATGAACCATTCCTCGGCTCTTTTAAATCATGATTTTTGACCCATTTCTGAGGCCACGTTTAGCTCTTATTGCCAAGAAGTGCTAAAACACTACATAAAACCGGATTGATTGAAAATCCCTGATCCAGCCACTAGGACATGATTAAACAGCCACTACCTGCAGGAAAGCCTCTGTCAAACCCATTCTTTGCTGGGGAATTGCTCCCTTTGTAAGCCACTTTTTCGTAAAATCTACCTGATTTTTGAGTTCACTTCTCAAAAACCTGAACATGACAAACCCAAATTATTTCAGTGCTTTTAGGCACAACGAGAAAGAAGAAATAATTCTCTACCAGAATTTATAAGAGCTGACTCAAGGATGGATTTTCTGAGTGAGTTACCTTAGAATAAGGTAAAGTGACTTTAAGATAGTACTGGAGGGGGTTTTCAGTGAGCAGATGCTGCTGTTTCACCTTTTTTATGGGCAGAACAGAAAGTTTATGGTTCAGTCACGCCACGCTCACTCTGCAGCCAGGAATTATGACCTGGCTGTCCTTTGCCACTCATTTCAGCGAGATGTTTTCTGTCCTCTGGGGCTCTGCCTTCCAGTCCTGGGAGGAGAAGGAAAATAAAAGCAGGCTGAAGTGAACATGCACATGGTAAAATCGGACTTGATGCGAGTGCAGCTCTCCTGATACCCAGGATAATTCCTCTTTCTTCTATCAGATCTGGTTTTGGTCTGCTGGAGGTTGAACTTTGGTCCTGATATCGGTCAGGCAGAGAAGACCCAGGAGTTAAGGGTTGGTCCTGCAAGGTGGGAGCATGGAGATCTTTGGTGGAGGAGCAGAAGTGGGGTTGCACCGACCATGGAGGCTGCTGGACACCTGAAAATGAAATCTCATAACCTGACAGCTGCAAATTTTGATTTCTTAACAAGCTGTAAGCAGCCACAGCCAGGTCTGGGATGAGTTTTACCCCCGCATCAGTCAAACGAGCTTGAAGCAGTTTTTGGTTCCAGAGGGAGCATCTGACCATTGGTGGATGCTGTCACCAGGGTGGTGTTTGAGCACCTGAACCTTGTCACCCACGTTGTGGCTTTCTCCCTCTTCTTATTCCACACCTAGAGGAGGGAAAATCCAGGAATTGCTATCCCTCTGCATCCATGTGCAGAAAGAGAGGCAGATTTTAGGTTGTCCTTCCTGGAGAAACTCTCTATTTCCTTTCACCCCACTATTCCTTTTCCCCCTGTTCTTCCCTTACCCTTAGTCAGGAGAAGGAGAAAACAGACTGAAAGAGAAGAAAAGAGAGAAATATGCTGCCTGGATTGGAAAAGTCATCTTTTCCCAGGAGCAGCGTAATAACGTTAATGGAAGGGAGAAGGGGAAAGAGGAAATGTTTCGCTAACGTGGAGAATTTCTGGCCTGGGTTCTTTCTGAGGCCTGTTTGTCAGGGGGAAAAGGAAATTGGTGGCTGGATGAAATATGAGCTGATGCAGCTGCAATGCCTTTAAATACAAGCTTTTTTAGGCACACTGGTGCTTCAGTTTGGGGATATAAGCAGATGCTGAATGCCTTTCCCTACTTCACATGGGGCCTTTGCGTGCTGTGGTTTTAAGGCCAGTGTTCAGGTGATAAAAAAAAAAAAAAGGAGGGGGGGAATGAAATGTCATTTTTGGAGAGGCAAAAAATACTTCAGGCTCTTTGGCATAAGTCATAAAGGGCTTTTTGTGCACGGGCAGTCAGTGCAGTGTCAAGAGAAATCACTTGCACAAGGTGGAGTAACACTATCTGAAATTAAATTCTGGCCTCCATTTACAAGTAACACTTTAAGGTTAAAAAAAAAAAAATAAAAATAAAAGCTTTTTCTTCTCAAGAAGTTAAGGCGAACTAGGAGACGCCCCCTCCTCTTCTCCAAAAACATCCCCCTGGTGTTCTTGCCATCCATAACACGGCAGCCCCAAGCACGAGGTAATTAGCAGAGCTCATCAGCCAGCCCTAACGAGCACACGTTGTACAGCGGGGTGAAACCTGGCTGGAGGTTCAGGGCTGCTCTGATCTGACAGGGCTGGAGCTGCAAAGGTTTGAACCCTGGTGCTGCGGCTCTCCAGGCCCTTTGAGCCTGATTCCTATTTACACTGAGTTTCCTCAGCATAAAGGGGCCTTCAAGTGGGCATGCAGGGAGGGAATATTTCAAGGCAAGGAGCATGCAGAGCGGGCTCTGCTTCCCCTCCTTGCACCTTCCCTGGAACAAGCCCCTCACTGTTTGCCTGCGAGGGGGAAATGCCAGATGTAGCTCCAGTCCGAGGTGGAGGAGAAAGGCTCCGGCTCTCAGCCCTGCTGAAGCTCTTTTGCAGTGCTCTGCCACAGCTCTAGGACCTAAATAATTACTTAGGAGGGTTGGTTTTTTTTTTTTTCCCTGAATTTGCTTTTTATTCCTGCTGCTGAAGGCCCCATTTCTTACTCTTTCTCTGTTCAAAAGTCATCTCAAGCTCGTTGTCCAAGGTGGAAGCTGTGCTGAAATGCTCTGGAGATGTCACTGAAATATAAATAGCAAATAAATGATTAAAAATAGTTTGTCCCCTTGAATGGTCGCTTTAGAATTTAAGGATTATTCCTGACTTAGGAGACCTCCTTGGCTCGGTCCTGGTGGGACATTTAATTTATTTTTAAATGCCAGTCCATGTTCCTCACTCCAAGGGAAATTAAGGCACATTAAACTGCAAAATCGAACAAAGACAGTCACAGGGTTTGCTGTGACAATATTTATGAACTAAGACTCTCATTCAGTCCCCAAAAGTCCCCAAAGAAAATGTCTCTTACTATTTATACCTGCTCCTTTGCCAAGCAAGGATCTTTCAGACCATAGAATAATCTCCCAAAAGGTGTATTGGAAACCAAGTTTGGCCAGTCCAGTGCAGCTCAACCGATTAATGTGGGTGGTTGTCATTTTTAGAACAAAATATTTTTAACGGAAAAGGTCTTCTTGAACCCCTCAAAACTTTCAATACTTTCTTTCTTTCCACATTTTCATAATTTCTATTGAAGGGTTTTGCTATAACTTGCTTACCAAAAATACCCCCATCCTTCATTTTAATCCAATAACCATTTCAGAAGGAACACAAATCTGTTTCAAAGCGTTATGAATTTGAAAGGATCTACTTTGACCTCAGAATATTGAAACTCCGAGTAATTGCAAACACAGGTTTTCAACAATCAAGTTTATTTTCTCTGCAGCAAACCCCACCCATGTGCCTGCAGGGAATAGCTGCAATTGCCAAATCCAACTTTTGGTGCACAGAAGAAGTGGGATGTATAAATAGAAAGTGTAAGCTTTTGGATGTACAGAACGGGGTTGCAATTTAAGGCCTCCCAGCCGGTGGCAACAATTGTCCATGTCTTGTGGGGTGTCAGTTTTCCCTCTTCTCGTTATTTGGCTCAGCAAGTCGCCTTCTGGAATCCCAGTTTAAAATCTTGGCTTTTGCCTCCTCTGTCTCCCACCTCAGGTGGAGCCGCGGTCGCCCCGGGAAGCTGCGGGATGCTGCTCCCAGATTCCCTGCTGCAGTGGGATATGAAACAAAAAA
>VYXC01008360.1:125784-198506 GCA_013397175.1 Platysteira castanea
AAAAAAAATCTTTCCCAAATGACATCCCAAATTGCACATTATTTCCCTTGACAAACAAAAGCCCCTTCGTGGTCGGCAGAACCCATCGTCGTAATTTTGACTGCGAGTTCTGAGGCTGAGCTGGCTCTTGAAACAATTTCCCTGTGTACCCAGAGCTGTTCCAGTTCAGCGCGAGCATATGGCAAACACAGAAACTGCACTGCCTGGTGCCAGGGCATGACCAAAATCTATAATAATGTTGTTTACTTTCGCCAGCTCCGCCAGGAAGAATGTGGCCTCATGCACTGAAACGACCTCGCAGCAGTGGCACTTTTGCTGTGTCAATAATTTACCCAAAACACTCGTTTTCCCTTCGAAACCCAAGGACTTGCAGCAACAGAGAGAAAATCTTCTGTAGGGAGTCTCCTGGAGAAATCCTAAGGAAATTCTCTCCGTGACGTTGGTGAGAGTGGAGCCGACAAGAGAAGCTTTTGGAGCAGCCTTGGCTTAGGCTCCTTTTGTCGTCGTTTCTGATAAAAATCAGACTCTTCCAAAGTCTTTACAGACAGAGCTCTGCCAGCTTCCTTCTCCCACGAAACTGGCCCTTCCTGAGGGCTGCCAGGAAGGAACAAATGTCAGCATCTTAGCGCGGCGTGGTCTGGCACTGCCAGGCTGAGGTTGGCCACTCCTCTGCAGGAGGGTGTAACACCCCGTGCTCAGGAGGGTTTTCCTCCACATTTTTGTCAGGTACCAAAGCTGCCCCAAAGCTGAGGAGCCACAGGACAGGGCAGGCTTTGAAATGCTGGGGGAATAAACAAACTCAACGGGCTGCCTTTGGGAACTGCAGCGCTGGCAGGAAAAACATCCCTTTTCCCAGCCCAAATCAGAGTGCCAACGGGAGGAGAGCTCTCATTTCACTTGGGTTTGAAACGTCGGGAAAGGAGAGGGGCAGCCTGAAGGGATGGGATCTTCTAAAGAAACATCTGTGCTGGGAACAGGGGTCAAGGAATTTGAGTGACTTTTGGCAATTTATTGAATAGCTCAGACAAATTTCAGTGGCAGCAATTGCAAAGATCAATTCTGCAAATGTTCAGGAGATTCCACGGAAATGACAACGCATAAAGTATTTCCCAGTTGCCTAAAAAGCACCTGGACATGGATTCCGAGCATCAAAGGGTCTGTGAGGAACTGAGCTGTGCTAACTCCAGACACTGAGGATCAGGACTCTGCATCTGAGAGAATATTGCTTAAAATCAACATTACCTCTGCTGCAGACAGTGTTTGCACAGGGCTGAAGCAGGAGAACCTGTTGGTGGAGTCATAAATACTTGTTGATGAAGGAAGAGAACGTCACTAATTTACTTTTCCTCCCTTTTGCGGTTCCTGATTCTCGGTGTCCTCTCCCATTTCTGAGTCATCGGAGCTACAAAAAAAAAAACCTGATAAAAATTTGAGAAACCAATGAACCCAGTACCCAAATAGCAACGAGGTATTTTTGCAGCACTTAAAACTCAATTACAGCCAAGTCACCTGTTCACCCCACTCAATAGCTCATAAAATGGGCAATGAGCCCACCAGGTGCTCAAGCACTGGATGGATGAGAGAAAATATCAGGGGATGGAATCCTCCAGGAGCTGAAACCTTTGGGATTTACTGTCTGAGGCTCAGCCTGAGCCTTGACTGTCTCTGGGAGGAGGCAGAGCTGTTTTGGGCTAATGAGCCTGGCTGGGGTCTGTCTGGAAAACAGAGCACCCATAAATGTTAGGAGTTAATTTTGACCTAGGAAAAGGCAAGTGTGACATCAGCATGGAAACATCCCAAGGCAATCCAAGGGCTCAGCCTCCAGCAGTTCTGTGCTGGTAAAGGCACAATAAAGGACACCCTCACACCTGCTGGGTTCAGCAGAAAGAGGGAAAAGAGAGAGTTTATTTACATTTATCATACTTTATAGGGTTCTCAACTCCACCAGGGATTGGAGGACATGTCACTTCCTCCTCAATCCCACTGGAGAAAAAGGATGCTCATCAAACTTTCTCTTATCACAAAAGGAATGAAAACCAGAAAAGACGGTTAAATAAACATTGGCCATTATTTACATGAAACTGTGTGAAAATCTCTGACTCCAAGGCTAAAACAGAAGGCTTAGCAAAAAAGAGGACAACACAGTTCCACACCAAAAAAAAAAAANAAAAAAAAAAAAAGAAAAAAAAGAAAAGAAAGAAAAAAAAGAAAAAGGAATCAGCTGAAAATAGACATTTACCAATTTGCCTGAGGCAGAATTTATAAATCCATGCAGCCACTGCAGTGCTGATGACTCCTTGCAGGAATGGGGGGAGAGATCCATGTTTATGGGCAGAGATATTCACAAGAGCAAAACCCCCAAACTGAGGGAGCCACTGGAAGCTGCTCATTTCCGAGAGCTAAGGGCCACGTGGGCAGGTACCACACACAAAACCCCAGCGAGCAGGTTTTGCTGGAGGCCCTGGAGCGTGGGAGGATCCACATCCCACCATTCTGCTCCTCTTGGAGCCAACCCAAACCTGGAGATTTCCACCCCCAGCCCCCCAAAGGATTGCTCAATGCTGAGTTTTGATTCCTGCGTGCGATTCGTGCCTGGCTGGGACAGGGCCACTGCTAATAACAGAAATGCAGGCATCAGCACGGATCACGGCCCTTCTCTTCCTTTGGGTTTTTGCTTCCTACTTTGCCTTCTATTTTTTTTTCTGAACACAGAGTATTTAAAGCATAAGATTCTGTTATTTTCTGGAGGTGCACACTTTTACTGACATCGGGTTCTCTATTCTTTTAGCTCAGACCTCTACGATCCTGTGTTTCCATTAGTCAGGTCTTGCACTGGATTTATTTTTCTCTTGGAAATCCAAGAGCTTGCAGCAAAAGGATGTTTCCAGCAATTATAAAAGTTCACATTTGAAAGCTAAACCCCACTTTGCTCACTTGGGTTTAAGACCAGTTCCTACGAGTTGACGATTTACTCTTTCAACTTGTAACCCAAGATCCTTGTTTCACCTCTCTGGGCGAGTCCAAGAGGATTAAAATTTTCTCCTCAGCTAAGAAAGCCCCAGTTTTACCAGCCAAAAATATTCTAAAAAACAGGGGATAAAGGGGGATCTGATTCATCTCTTAACAAAATATGTTAAGTCAATAAATAACACCAGTGAAAGTAATAAACTTAGCAGAAAAATGCATTGAAGTGTTGTTTCTCTATGACTACGTGGTTATGCAGATAAACCTAGAGTCACATTTAACCTTTCCAGAAAGGTCACTGAAATGATTCCCAATCTCTACTTTCACATGACTTTGCAGCTTTCAGTCCAGCGCTGAGGAGAAGCAGAGGTGCTGAAATACAGGAAGATAGGATATCCTCTGTGTGTCACTTTTCCTTCTGGAAAGAGGAAATCAAGGAAATCTTGTCAGAAGTCCCGTTCTCATGGGTCTTTCAGCTTCTTTATTCAGACCAAATGATCCTGGCTGGTTCAGATAAGGTTACTTTGGCCGTTTACCCATTGTGAAGTAAATTATCAAAAGTCTTCAGGCTTGTCCATCATTAACAAAGGTTGGAAAATCCACTCTTTCCCGTGCCAAGGTTAAGAAAACAATGTTAAAATCTATTTCAGGATCTAAGAGATGCACAATTCAGCACCACAAGCTTTCTTGTAAAAAGATACTAAGTTTCTCTGCAGCTTTTCTACTTATCCACGCATTTGGTGTGGAAGCTGTAGAAATTACGAGGAAAATTCTTTCAGTAAGATATTCTGAAACCTTTAACAAATGAACATCTTTTTCTGGGGTGATTTTTCTCCTCGTTCTATTGAAATTGAACCTGGTGGCTTGCTTAGGGCAGTGCTTTGTCTGAGATGGACAGAGTTCTTCCTCGTGAAGCCACTCCGAGCCTTGCTGGTGAGAAATCTTAGTGCTAGGGAAGGGAATTGCTGCTTGAGGGAAGATAATTCCTCATGTGAGTCCTCTCACATCCTCCCAGACAGTCTGACCTGTCCTTTCAGCTGCACATAACACCAGGCTGAGCTCCTGCACCCAAACCTCTTCCCATGCCTTGTCTTAAGGTGTGTCTAAAGAGGGATCAGGGGATGGAACTGAGCTCCCCCAGCACTGCCTGCAGCAGAGGCCTGAGGAAATATCAGCACAAGATTTGCAGCATCACCTGGTGTGCTGGTAAAGGCACAATAAAGGACACCCTCACACCTGCTGGGTTCAGCAGAAAGAGGGAAAAGAAGAAACTTTATCTACATTTCTGATACTTTATAGGGTTCTCAATTCCACCAGGGATTGGAGGACATGTCACTTCCTCCTCCATCCCACTGGAGAAGAAGGATGCTCATCAAACTTTCTCTTATCACAAAAGGAATGAAAACAGAAAAGACTGTTAAATAAACATTGGCCATTATTTACATGAAAGTGCATGAAAATCTCTGACTCCAAGGTTATAACAGAAGACTTAGCAAAAAACAGGACAACAATCTGGTGATTTTTCACTGCTCTGCTGTACCTCTGCACTCAGACACTCTCTGTTTACTGTGTGCCCTTCTAATCCTGGCACTGTCAAGGCCCGCCCCATTAAGTCGGCATTTTTGGGATTTATGAGCTGTGCATGGCTAACGTGGTGTTATGACAGTTGGGATGAGATTAGGTTGCAGGTCAACCCGCTCCATAGCCTGGAAGATTTTCAGGTCTCTTTGGGGCTCAGCATGAGGAAGACTGAGGCGTTCCTAGACTGAGGAAGCCCCAGAGGAGAAAGAGAGGGAGGAATGCGGTGCTTCTCCATCCTAAGCTCATGACACCTCTAATAAATGGCAGGAGAAACCTCCTTCTTAGAAAGCAGAGGTGGAAAAATAAAAGGTATTCGATGGAGGTGGAGGAATGGGGCTCCTTCTCTCCAAGCAAGAAGCTCCCACTCCGAGGGAAAACACGCTCACACTTTCCAGTTCATGCCTAATTTCAGACGTAATTTATGTGATCAAAACACCTTGGTGATCAAAAGTAGGCACCTCCTGCGTGTTCCTCATTTTTTTCCACTTCACTGAAAACAACTGGGGAGACGTTCAGTCAGACGCTTTGCACGCCAGAAACCCCAGCTACACGCAGCAGAAATTTCTCTGAATTAGAGCAAAAACCTTCTCGGGTTCGCCAGCTCCTGAGCGAATTCTTTTATTTTGCTGAGCAATTATGTCTTTGTTTGTCCAGGGGAATATCTCATAACTCCCTGCTCACGGAAAGGCGCTGACCTCTGAACGAACCAAAAATAGCCCAGCAATAATTCCAACAAGCTGCTCAATTTCTGCTTTTTGAAGGCCCCTTTGGATCCGCGGCGTTACCGCCCATCCCGCCGTGACCGAGCGGAGCAGGACAAGGTGTGGAGCGTTTCCCAGCAGGAAAATCAAGTGTTTGCTGGGCAGGAGGAAGGAGGGCTGAGGGTGCTCCCCCATCAGTCACCCAGATCTGCTGTCGTTCAGCGCTCACATCCCGTAAATTGTTCCAATCCAGTTGTGGTCGGGAGAAATATGCTCCGTATAATTCGCTGCAGCCTCCTGCCTGTGGACTCCACTGTGTGGAGCAGGGCCTTAATTGCTTTTTTTCCTCTCTTTCTCTTCTTGCTCAAGTGAATTAATTTAGAAACACGATATAAGTTAATGATAAAATCCTTCACCAAACCGCTGGTGGCTACGTGCTGCCTGGCCGGGATTGACAAATAGCCCGTTTATTCTGGAATCCTTTATGCTTCTACAAGGGCTCTAATGTGTCTAAATTGTGCAATAATACAGCACAGAGATAAATGATTTCATGGCAAAAGCCTGTGTATTAAACCCTTCCAAAGTGCAGCAGAGTGTGGCAGGCGAGATGATGAAAATAACTGGGTTTTCTTCCAAGTTCTAAAGCTGAATTTCTGCACAACCAGCACTGGGCATTTGGCCCCAGTGGATCCCAGTTCCTTCCTCCTCTTCCCTCTGTCATCTCCATGCTCCTGCTCCGCTTCCTGCCTCCGAAGAATGAGCCACAACCTTACTCTTAGCCTGTATTTTTATTGTCACCTGAACAACGTGGCTTTGATCTCAGCAGTGATTTCAGATGGTCTTGTAATAATTAATTAAAAATAGCTTGAGTGATATTTTGACTGCCATCTGCGCTAAATCCTTTGCCTAATCTTCCCAATCTACCTGCCTTGGGCATATCCCAAGGCACCGAGTGCCAAAGATTAACCATAAACTGCGTGATATTTTTTTCCACAGATTTAAAAGTGTTCCCCTTAAAGGCAATGCTGGTTCTTTTTTTCTCCTTTTAATGGGTAAGCAGCCTCATTAGTACCAGGTGATTCATTTAAAGCACAATTACACAGGGAATTCAGCTAATTGATTGGATAACCCTCGATTCCTTTGTAAAAACACAATCCTCAAACCTGAAGTGCTTGGACTTGGTGGTAGTCATGTCCCGAGAAGTTTACTTTGAAAGCAAACGTTTAGGGTAATGGGATCCATATGATATAAATTCCTAATAACTTTTCCATGGGTGGGCTTATCGAACTGCTTATCATAACACCCGTCGGGCCCTTTCAAAGGAGCTTTCTTCTGAAACTTTCTGAAGACTTTCCTTTCACCCCAGATCTGTAGAAAACTCCGCTAACTCTCCATTGAGAAAATATTTGAGCTCCCTCTCAGGCCGTATTCAAAGGGATTCTTTTCCAAAGGGGTATTTATTAACCCTTTGCTGGCAGGACAACGTGTTTAACAGAGGTGAGTGGTGCTGGGGAGGGAAGAGCTCTGAGCAGGAGCTTTTGTGGTGCGGCTGCTTTTGAGTCCAGGAGGTCATTTATGGGTGAAACTGGCTGGGGGCTTGAACTAAACCTGGTTCTCTTGTCTGGACACTAAAAGAAGAACTCAAAGTTAATCTGGGCTTGCTCAAACCCAGGGGAGGCAAGGCTGACCTCTGTGAGTTTAATCAGATCCATAGAGATTCAAACCACTATTTATAATCACAGAGAGGAATAAATGGGAACAAACATCCCGTAAGGAGGCTTTGGGATATTTAGGAATCAGAGAACCAGGGCCACCTGCATAGTTTGAAGATAAAATTTTCTACACAGAACCAAACCATCTTAGAAGCAAGCAGTGAAGTTGTTGCTACAATAACTGTAATTTCCCAGTATTTTATAATTTTTCAAAAATTAAATCCATTTACATCTGCCAGAAACATGTTACTGGAAACTGAACTCTTCTCTCTTCTTCCTGTGTTATTCTAATGTTGTTTTTATATTTCCCCCACTATAATTTTTTGAAATACAGAGAAGCATAGAAATGCTTTTAAGCAGCTAAACATGGCAGTAGAACTTTATATAAATGTGTGGGTATGTGCATTTAAAGAGAGATCCAATATCCTGACATTCTCTGGGAAAGACAAACTCTGGGAATCACAGCAGGTATGAAAACGGCCATGGCCTTCACTGAAGATGGCACAATAATTCTATCATTCTATTTCCAATATTTAATTAAAACAAAACCACGATCACTCAGCAGAGGATCAGCATCCTGAAGCAGGATCATATGGATATATAAATAAAATATAAATATGGATAATATTCCTGCTGGGATAACTGCATGGGCTGAAAAAAGAGAAAAGGTGAGGACCACTCACTCTGGTCACGTTTGGCATTGACCAATGGGGACGTTAAAGTGATCTACAGATATGTGGGAAAGGGTGATCAAGAGCAGTTGTTTTAAATGACTGAAATAAAGAGAGAATTGGAATGGTCCAGTCTGGAAGTGGAAAAGACAGATTATGTTTCAAGGAGAACAGACCCACTTGCTTGCAAGAGTTTCCAGTGGTGCACAGAGCTCACACCATCCATGAGAAATAAATCACAGAATGCACAGATCCCGTGGGAGATTTTGGCACAATTTAACCCAGAGATCTGTGATTCTTTGACAATTAAAAAAAAAAAAAAAAAGGGAAAAAAAAATCAAACGATACTTTGAGCCTTGAATGTAGCATGTGAAATTGAATTTAAAAATATAACTTTACACAAAAAGGTTCTAACATTCACTATCACCCGTGTCTCCAAAGTTTGGTCCTGCCCTCACAGCTTGCACTGTGGGGTTTTTAAGCCCTTAATCAGCTTTCCCACACAACAAGTGTCTAAAATAGTTCAATTTCACTGCTGCAAATGCTCCCCGGAGGTGAATTTGTGAGCACCACATCCCATTACAGCAGGAAGGATAACGGTGTGGCACATCAGGAGCCCTCCAAGGCAGTGAGAGGCAGTGCAGGAGCCCGGAGTGTTGATGTACGGAGTTTCCAAACATTAATTACTGCAGAAGCAAAGTCAACACTGGAAAATCTTGTTCTTGACCATGGTGGGACGTACACGGATGGGAAAACAAAATACCAGAGGCTCTACAGGCCTGTCCTGTTGTCCTGTTTGTTGCTAAGCCTTCTGTTTTAACCTTGGAGTCAGAGAATTTTCACACAGTTTCATGTAAATAATGGCCAATGTTTATTTAACCATCTATTCTGGTTTTCATTCCTTTTGTGATAAGAGAAAGTTTGATGAGCATCTTTTTTCTCCAGTGGGATTGAGGAGGAAGTGACATGTCCTCCAATCTCTTGTGGAGTTGAGAATGTTATAAAATATGATAAGTGTAAATAAACTCTCTCCTTTCCCTCCTTTCTGCTGAACCTAGCAGGTGTGAGCGTGTCCTTTATTGTGCTTTCACCAGCACACTGTCCTTCAGGCCAACACTGGGTTTCTTCTCTCTTTCAGGGCTGTGAGGAGAACCCACTGACCCTCACCACCCTGAAGGCCAAGGCCTTTCCAAAAAACAAATCAGGTTGGGATTGAAAGTCTCAGGGAGCGAATTATCCTGGAATCTGTCCTCTAGGAGGCATCAGAAATAACCAAACCTGGGCACAAGCTGTGATCTCTCATCGCTGGGCTGCGAGATGCTTGTGTTAGAAGCTTAGCGGGCTTCAGAAAGCCGGGCTGGAGCGGCAGCGAGCGAACGGTGTTTATTGAGCAATAAAAAACATTACATTTCATGGCTCAGCCAAAGTGCCCAACAGAAGCAAATCCCCGTGCCTTATAATATGGGGTGTAATAAATGCTAGCACTGCGAAGGGGGCTGCTGGCAGCCAGCAGCAGGGCCCTATCAGGGTGTAATCAAGCCCCCTGTTAAATTAGCGTCGCCCTGCTCTCACTGCTTTATTGTGTGACGGGAGCCAGCCCGGGGGCGAGCCCGGCTCCGGAGGGCTTCGTTCACCTCCTGCACGGCTGCACTCTGCTTACCCTCTCCCAGGGACAGCTCTCCCAGGCCAAGGGTTAGGTTTCCTTCCAAGGATTAAGCGGGAGGCTCATGTCAACAAGGTGGTCGTGGAGATAGAGACAGAGCAGGAAGGACTCGTGAGGCCAGTGGAGAAAGATCCAACAGTTTCAAGGCAGGAGATTAATCCTGATAATGCAGCGTTGGGCCATTCCTTTCCCCCTGGTTGGGTCAAGTTCCCCTAGCGACCACAAAGCCTGTCATTAATAAAATTAAAAAACTCCATCATAATTTCCAACCCCCGTGCCCTTTTCCGAGGCGAAAAGACGAATTGGATATAAAATGAAAGCCTTGCTTTTTTGGCCTTTTTTTAAACCTTTTCTCCCTTCCCCACTTTCCCGCCCACAATTCTGCATTGCTGACCTTCCTCCAGTCGCAGCCGTCTGGGGAACACACGGAACATATGGACCTGATTGTCCTGGGGAGTGAGGAGGGCACAGGGATCCCATTCCCACCGACCTTTCCCCACCAGGGCTGGGGTACATTAGTGACAGCCCTGCCCTACCTGGGCTGGGCTGGGCTGCAGCAGCTTCTTCTGGAGCCTTTGTCTGATATTCCAATCACTGTCGCCAGCGGAGCCGCCTTCCAGGGTTTCTTTGGAACAAAAAAGAGGCCTTTTTAGTCCTGACTGTATTTTCTGACGAAAATTTGTATTTCTGCTAAGATGATTTAGTTGCCGCGTTCTGTGAAGAAGGAGTGGTTGGAAACCAAAGGGGAGAAAAATATGGATGTGTCTGAAGATGCTTCAGCTTTCGGAAACCTGGAGTAACTGAAGAAGAGTTCTTAAAAATTGGTTCAGTTTGGAGGTTTTTGTCAGTAAAGAGGAACGTTCCTGTGGGAATTCAGGGGTTTTCAGCTGCTTACAAAAATCACTGGAGAACTCCCACACTCCAACCACCTCTTTTTCATTTTCTTCTGGTCATATAACACCAGGTTTCCATTTGCTGGAAATAAATGAGGAAGCCATGGGGTATCCCTGCTCTTTTTATTCGGGCAAATAATGCCATTAAAGTCCACAGGAGTTCTGGTATCCAGTGGGCAGGTGCTGACCCCAATTGTTTTAACAGTTCTTTTTGTTCACACCTCATATTCCAGCTAAAAAGTCTTATGGAGCTTGACAGAAAGCTTAAAATCATGAGCCTGCCCAATGATGGAATTGGTATTATGAATTTATGCTGCTTGGTTGACTTAAAGGAGGGGAAAATAATACAAGAAATCAAGTGTGGAGGGTAAACAGATGGCTGAAGTTCAGTCAGTCAGGTTTATGCCATCACATACTTCTTGAGAATCCATAATCAACCCTTTTTTTCCCTCTGTGCCTCAGTTTCCCCACTTAAATTGTAAATTGGGATTTATCAAATTCATTTTCTCAACATGTAGTCAGTGGTAAACTTTGGGTGATCAAAAGTGAGAAAGAGAACGCAATTTTTCTTCAAATAATTTGGAAATCAGTCCTTTTTGGTAAAAGATAATCTTCTTATCCTTTTACCCAACTGCTACTCAGAGTAGCAACGTGATAAACGACGCTAAGTCCACAAATGCTGAAAATAAAACAGATGAGCCATGCAAAGTGAGTGAGCTGTGTGCACTCACACAGTCCTCTGAACCTCTGCAGAGGGATGTTTAAAACAGAATTATGACCAGAAAATACTTCTGGAATATTTTACGTTTCATGAAATTTCTTCAGAGCTTCTAAAAATCTTTTCTTCATTGTGACATACCCCACTGCCTGGAAGTTTTTTACTCTTCCAGGATGAACTCAAAAAAAAAAAATAGATAAAAACCTTTTCCAAAATGCTATTTATTTATTTCATGGAATGGTTTGGGTTGGAATTTGTGATTTATTTATATGATACCAGCACATACAGAGCAAGGTAGTCCAGTCCAGTGATCTTCCTCATGTCTTAAATCTTACAGTAGCCAACCTAATTGCACTTAAGATTTGAAAGAAACAAAAGTCTCTAAGTTCAGACTAAACATGGGAAATTGTAGCCAGAAAGGAAATTTTTTTAAAATTTTTTTTTTTGCAAAAGTTACGTGGGAAGATATAAACCCAGCGGGCTGGACTGGAGTGACTCTTTCAACTCGAGTTTATTGTGTTTACAGTATTACTCAAGTTCTGAGGAAAGTAATAACCATCACAAATCTCCCCAATGCCCCATATTTTAGGGCTTGAGTTTTCTTACATTTTCTGCTGGTTTAAAGCCTGAAAATAAAGGAGGTTCTCAACAGAACAAGCTCTAAAATTAAAACTACTCTGACATACCGAGATCTACAACCTCACTCTGGGGGCACCAACGTTTCTACCACAACTTTCACAAATTTCTTCCCCTCCCTCCAACCTCTCCTCCATCCCATAATAGCCTCTCTGTTTCCAAAGCGAGGCTCCACATCTGCAATATATTACGTGCATAATTTGCACTTAATTACCAACCACACTGATGAAACCGTGGCGCGACAATTAAACCTAATTAGGTTTTTTTACAATTCCCCGTTTAACCGAGCGTCTTATCAGCTCTCCCCGAGCCCTTGCTGGGGACGCTGAGCACCATCCCTGCCCCATCCCTGCCCCATTCCTGCCCCATTCCAGGTGGAGGCAAAGCTGGGGATTAACAAATGTGTGTCAGCCCGTGACCCCGCGGGAGGCACTGGGCATTCCCAATGGTTTCCATGTGGATGGCAGCAAATGTGCATCTCCAGGCTATAAATAGGTGACCGGGCTGCCCCTGCCGTGAAATCGGACGAGTCCTGTAGCGTTTCCCAGGAGTGGGGTTGCAGTGGGGACTCGGAGTTAAGCTGTGAAATTCAAAGAGTTTGTGGCGTTTTCAGCGGTAATTTCAAGATGTTCTTTTCCTCGAGTACAGAATTGTAGTGGCTATTAAAAAAAAAAAAGTCAGAATTATACAAATTTTAGCTAATGATGAAAAGGAAGAAGCCTAATGAGGTGTACAAATAGTGAGAAACTGGTAGTTACACTCAAGGAGTTAAATTTTTCCGCAAAATTGGTGTAGTTGAGATATTTCTGTATTTACGGATTTAAGGGGCTGGATCCTTTTTCTCTAGAGAAAGCAACATCAAAATATTTGATACCTTGAAAGTGTTGCTTCTGTGTCAGTTACTGCAGGCAGACCTTCGAGATAATCTTTGCATGAAACAACAAAATTAAATATCACTTTATTAAAGTATGGTTTTACTGGGGCTCACTTTGGGGGAAAATTGCAAATGAAAAGAAAAGATAAATGATTCTCTAACTTGTAGTTCACTCTCTGAGCAGAGAAAAGTAGTTAAAAAATGGTCACTGTTGAATTTCAGTGCTGTTAATGTGGTGTTTGCAACTAAAATCTCCTAAATTCACTTATATTTGAATTTTTCTGTGCTCTTTTGAGTATTGTTTTCCACACAGTTATAGACTTAGTCAATTCTTACCCAAATTATATCTTTACCTAATATAACCTTTACTTTCCTTATTAGTGAGAAATTTTTATATTTAATTCCCATACTGAAAAAAGAATTATCTGTAGGCCCGAATATCGCAATAAGATAAAGATGAAATATATATCTCATATATACACAGTAGAGTGGCAGTGGCACAGGCTGTACTCTTAATTTTGAATTAAACTTGTCTAATTGCATCAGGTTGTCCTCTCTTTTTCAGGTGGCAGTACTCACTTCTTTCCTCTATTAAATTTCTTAAGAAATATTTCTGTTTTGGGGGAGGATTAAGTTAATTCTGCTACAAGTGGAAGGTTTCATGTAAGCAGATAAAAAATTTCTGTGTTTTTTTTCAATAGTATTTAACCAATTGTTTAAAAATTCTACTTCCTTGGCAGAGAAAATCATTGCAGTATTTTGATTATTGTCTGATCCACCAGCAATTGGAGTCTGTGGAATAAATTCACAGGACAATGCTTTTGGCAGATTTTTACAGTCTTTTTGTAAATGATTTGGCTCAAATGACATTCATCTCTTTCCCAGCTGATAGGACTGCTGTGGGAATTTGCCCATCCATTCCAGAGGAGCAAAGATTCCTGAGAAATCTTTCAAATAATCATTTCAAGCAAGAAATATTTTCCTTCAATGCAGTGGCTGTGGAATCCGCGAGGAAAGCTGCACCAGGAAAGCTCAGCGTTCGTACACAGTGCCTCAAATAAATAAAGGTTATTTCAATTTTCCCCTTTTGTTTTTCCCTCTAATGAGCTATCAGTAATAAAACCAGCAGCAGGATTTAACTGCAAACGCGCCCTGGGTGCTTGGAAAGCCAAACTTTCCCCTCGGGCACCCACCCAGAGCATCTCTTGGCGGGGTCCACACGAGGAGAGCAGCGTGGGGTGGGGACAAACATCTCTTTTTAGGCAGCAGGAGAGCTCCAGCCCCTGCCAGGGGCAGCACGGAGCGTCCCTCCAGCATTCCCAGTGATTCCTTCAGTGGAAAACGCCGTGCTGATGTTTTTATGAATGGCCTGTTTGTCTCCCTCTCCCCTGGCAACCCTTTTTTTTTATAAATTTTTTTTTTCCCTTCCTTTTTTACCCCACTCTTGTCCAGTTCCCCAAAGCAGTTCAGCAAACACAGCAGCTCAAGGAATTATGGAAATGAGGATGTGGCTCTGCTGATTTGTGCCCCACGTGCTGATCTTTGGTCAAGTTGGCTTTTTTCACTACAAAGTTTCTTCTTTTTGAGAAGGTAGAGGACAAGCAACTGCTTTTCTTTCTTAAAGATGTGACTCTGGGCACCTGAAGTGCTAAAAATAATTGCTCAAATTTAAACACACACTGTGCCTAATATAACTCAAGTCTAAAAGCTTTCTCCATCACCAGCAGCTCCAACACTGCAGTCAAGGTCTGGATCCAGGGATAATTTCCGCAGGTGGAATTCATCTCTGAAATAAATCCGTATCTGGGACACAACCAGGATCAGGCTGTTCGAGTTCCCTCCTTTGTGCCACCTTCCAAAAGGACAAAATCCACCTTTTGTGCACTCTGAGAAAGAGGAGCTTAAAACATGCTGGAGGTTTGTTTAATTAGGTGGCCTCGCAGCTTATTTCAGAAGGGCTGCTGGCAAATCACCCGACCTGCTTCCAGGGCTGATGTTAAAATCCATTGCCACATTTTCTTGGGGGGAAAAAAGCAAAAAAAAGAGGGGAAAAAAAGGTTATCCTTCACCCTTTCCAGCAAGCCAGGAACGCTTGAAACTGAAATAGTGGCTTAATGCCCAGACAGAGAGGAACTGAAATAAATACGAGCAAGGTTAAGAATTTTCTTTATTGAGAGCACCTGCTCCAATTTTATATGTAGAGTTGTTAAAAATTCCTTTATTACAGTGTAGGAGTTCAGAGTGAAGCCTTTGGTGCTGAGAAACCCAAAGGAGTCCTTTGGAATTCTTCATGGAAAGGTTTTCCCTGCTGTTCTCCGAGGGAATCCAGCGTGTCCAAAGGGAGGCAGTGCTGGAGCTGCAGGCGAAGCTCCCAGGGCCTGGTGCAGGTGGTGAAACCCAGCCCGGCTGTGGAGGAGTGACAGGGCAGGCACGTGAAAAAATGAGCTGGAAAATCCTCTCCACTTGGGGATTTTCAGGCCAAAATGCAATTTCTGGTGGTTTTCCGAGGGAGCTGCACATCTCCTGGGTGTATCAGCCCCTTGTACCTCCTCAATCACCTCGAGAGGAACGTGCCAGAGGAGTGGAATCGTGACCTTAATTTGTGATGATTGTGGTCACTTTGATGGGAGAAAGACAAAAACAAGAGGGTTTCAGAAACAGGAAAGTGTTCTTGTTGATCAGGCTGGTGTGGCTGGGAAAGGCCCATGCCAGGCTGGGTCTGGGGTATTAAGCAAGACATTTTAAGTCAATTTCTTGGTAAAATGAATAATTTCAATTTAAACTCGCTAATGTTAGGCCATTACCCTGAGACTTTGAGACAGCACCGTTCTTTTGGCTGTTGTCTGAGGGTGAAACAATTAGGGACTAATCCTTTAAACTGTATTATTTTTGGAGTTGAGGTTGATTATTCCCAGACCACTCAAACCTTCTAGCACTGCTGTCAGAGTCGAGCTCTCCAGAGGCCTCTGCTGTGGTTGTGATGATCCAAGGACACACAGCTCGTCCAGGAAAAGCAGCAGCCTCTCTCACAAACCCATTTCCAGCCACAATCTCTTTATTTTTACACGGCCTCATGACAAAAGAGGTGGTCTTTGACGCTGGAAGTTTAATCTCAGTATTGACAATGAGTCTCTCAGTAGCCCTGGTTAAATTTTTTGCTTTATTGCACCTTTTTTTCCCCAAACAGATGATGATTCCTCTGTTAATGGCCTGAAAATAATATTCACAATAAACTTTTCAACCAGGTCAAAGCCTTCAGATGACAGAAGTGCTTTAGGAAGTGCTGCTTGAGTGCTAATAAAAAGGATTACGGGTAAGGAAGGAGCAGAGTGCTGGAGATGGCCAACAGATCTGCCATGTTTTGCTCAAAATTCCTCCCCAGCTGCAGCCAGACTCATTTTGTACTGGGCTGGTGCCTCCTGAGGGGGTTTTTCACTGTTTGATCCCCCAGTGATTTGTCACAAATCCATAATCCTGGCATGGATGGCACAGGATACTGTGGTGGGGATGGCAAAGTTGGCTTTGCATGTGCTGAAAAGTGGGAGGGGAATTTTGGAGGTGAGACCTGCTCCTTGGGGTGGGAAATGGTCCCTCAGTGCTGGTTGGGGTTTTTTTATGTTTTATTTTCAAATGTGAGGCTTAGCATCACATTGAAGGTGAGGGGGATGGCTGATACTGAAGGAAGCTGACAAGGCAGGTGGAGAGGGACAACTTAAAATGGCCTGGAGGGACAGGACAAGGGGGAATGGCTTCAAACTGACAAAGGACAGGGTTAGATGGGATATTAGAAAAAAATTCCTCCCTGTGAGGGTGGGAGGCCCTGGAACGGGGAGGTCCTGGCACAGGGTGCCCAGAGCAGCTGTGGCTGCCCCTGGATCCCTGGCAGTGCCCAAGGCCAGGATGGATGGGGCTTGGACCACTCTGGGATGGTGAGAGGTGTCAGTGCCCATGGGATGAGACGATCTTTAAGGTCCCTTCCAGCCCAAACCATTCCATGATTCCATGATTGTAGCAGGAGCAAGGCTTCGGTGGTGCCACCACGGTGCAAGGCCGTGCTGAGCCAGAGGGAGGTGACCAGCATCAGGAGAAGAGGAGATGAAAATGTTCCCCAGAATTTCACCTGATGGATCTTCATTTAACCCAGGCCATGACTGGCTAACCGTGAACTGAACCCAGGAAAAATCTGACTCTGGGCACTGGCCATTTCTCCTGTGAATAATGGCATTTTCAGAAAGATTGCTTTGACAATGAATTTTATCTCCCTGGAATAACCCTGTCCCAGTGTTATCAGACGTCCTCTATTAAATGTCACATTTTTTTCCGAGACCTGCAATGACACCTTGGGCTCACCAACACAGCAACCCACAGTTTTCTGTCCTCTTTCTTGTGCCACAGCCATACCCTACGATGTAGAGACCCAGTATAAACTAGGAAATGAGACAGGAATGCTGCTGTGAATCCACAGCTGACCCAGAGCCAGTATCTGTGGTTTGAAGGCATCTGCAGTGTGGAGAGCCAAGGAGAGCCACCAAGGAGCTGCCACCCCAGCACCTGGGAATTCACCCCCACACGGCTGGGGATGGGCACGAACGTGGGTGGAAAACAAATGAATGAAGCTCCTGCATCAGCTGCTTCATTGAGATGTTTCCCCAAGGGCTGGCACAGCCTAAGCCCAGGAGCTGGCAGAGATTTTTGCTTCGCTCGGGGAGAAGCAATATCCCTGAACTTACAGAAATTACCCCGTTTTACTAGGGGATAAATCTAATCAGATTGTATCCAAACGGCCTATCTGTAAATTTTACTCACAGATGTATCTCATTTTCTTAATACCTAAGCTGCTTAGAAGCTTTAGCCTATTTATTTTCCTTTCACCCCTGCACTGGGGAGAGACACTGTCCCTATTCTGCAGCTGGGGAAGTTACTCACAGGGAGATTTAAGTGCAGGTATTCACGGTGGTTGCTGAGGAGAGCGGAATTCAGCCTGGCTGCAAAACCCACCTGCCACGCTGGGTAAATACTCAGGCCAGGAGCTCTGTGGTGAATGCCAGCAGTACCTGTGCTAATTCATGGAAAACAGGGTTAAGTGCACCTACTTGTACTCTCTGCAGGGTGGAAATGGGCTCAGGGAATCAGGCAGGGGAGGCTGGAGCAATCCCGGGAGCTGATCTCTGTCCCTGAGGCCGGTGGTGGCTGGAGCCTGCTCCTGCCTGCTCCCTGATCCATGGGAAGGGCTCACCCACCAAGAACACTGAATTATGACATGGGAGCTGGATACGAGGTGGAGGGAACTAAAAGGAAACTAAAAATCTGTTTTTCCCATTCTTGACCCTTTCTTTTCCAGGGAGCTGTGTAAGGAGCACCCCCCAGTCCAGACCAAGTTATCAACCCTCCTGTCCCCTCCTGTCTCCCAATCAATCACTCCAGCTCAGTGAATTCCCTGCTTTTTTTTTTTTTTCCAGAGACTTGAACAGAACCTTTGAGAGGAGCAAGCACACAATGACAAACCAGAGCAGCAACACGTGCACGAGCCCGGCACCGCAGCAGAGACCATTCCTTGAGTCCCCAGCCACAATCAACTCCCCGAAGGACAGAAACCTGACAGGAAATCCAAAATCTCTCTGCAATCCGCTAAATATTGCAGGAATGAATGGCTGGCACGGGGGAAGGAATGTTGGCTGGAAGTGAGGCCTTTTGGTTTGAGCTTTTCCTGGGCTGTGTTTGTTCAGCACACAGCTCGGAGGCACTTGCTGGTTCATATCTGGGAATGGAAGTTCCATGGACAGCGTTGCGCTGGGAGGTGGAGGGGTGGCAGCTCAGCCTGCTGATACCTGGGGTTAATTCTGCACCTGCACAGGGCCTCGGGTGGTGTTTGAAACATTTGAAGGGTTTAGCTGTGGGTTTATGGGGAACAGTTCAAAAAGGGGCTGCCCTGTGGGTCTCTGTACTCAGACCGTGCCGTCTGAGGTGTGAGTCCTTCTGGCTTTTTCTTTTTCCCTGGGTGAAATGGAAACAAAAACCTACAAAAAATATCTGAACCCTTCACCTGTCAAACCAAAAAACCTCACTGCATTTCAGATCCAGTTTCCCTCACAGATAGGATGGGAGAAAGAAAAGACATCTGATGTCACATAACCACTACCAGATGATGTTCGTGAGGGTCACAGCGAGGGTCCCACATGAGATAAATAGAATATAAATTATAAGTCCTAGTGAAATGATGCTGCTTCACAACAGCTGTTCACTGCCCCCATTCCTCAGGAGCTCTGGCTTTGCCAAGCTTGGAGCTGCAGCCTCGGGGTGACAATTCCCATCCTCGGATGTGCTGGAGAGCATCTGAGCTAGCTCCCCTCTGCTGCTCCACAGCCAGGCAGGACCAGGCCCCCTGTGATCCTTCCCATGCCAGAGCAGCAGAGCTGAAAGAGCAGAGGGCTGGATTTTACGAGGCATTCCCGAGAATTGAAACTGCAGGTGATGAGTTTCCAATCAGATAAGGCGATGGTAATTCCAGATGACCTCGCCATCAGCCGCGGGAATCGCCAGGCGGGGAATGTGGGGATCAGGTTTCACTCAGAGCCTGGACACATCTCTAATGTTTCACTAAATGAATAGGGAGTACTGTGACCCAGCTGGGAAATTTATGGCCTTGGTTGTGGCTCTGACAGGACTTTGGAGTGAGATGTCATGGGTGTCGGGGGTGGAGGCTCATCTCGGCCTGAAATTGGGGTGGGGGTAGGGGTGAGAAGCAGAGATAAAGCAGCTGTTGAAAAGCTTAAGCTCAGTGTCTCTGGCTAAAAGCAGCTTGAGAACATGCTCACCGAGGTGTCAACCCTCTACCACTCAACCCTCTTCCTCCTCCAGTGCCCAGGAAGAGAAAAATATCCCAACTGAATGACAAATCAAGTCCCATGTCGGGGGTCCAGGCACTTGCTCGTAAAGAGTGCAGGTTCAGAGGAGGAGGAAGAGGGGGAATAGCTCCACAGGAGGAGGAGAGGTCACTCCTGACAACGTGCAGCTCCTCAGGGCTGGAGCTGTGCTCCTCAGGGACCTTTCACTCCACTGCCTGTGGTCACTCATTTTCTCTCAGGGTTGGACCGGGGGATTCATGGCACATTTTGGGTTTCCAGCAGCATCTGTTACAGCCTAAACTGAGCTCCTCAAGAAGTGGAAGTTAATCTTTGCCTGAGCTGCGTACAGAGATCTGCTGTGACCTTCCTGACTGATGCTTACAAAAACCTTCCTTAGAAGCTGAGGGTGAAAAGCAGGGTTTAAAGATTTACTGGGACATTTACAAGCGTGATAACATTTTTCAGCCTGTTTGGTTTTATGATAAATCACTTTTTATTGCCCCAGAAAACCTGGAAGATGGTGACCAGAAGTCGAATATTTTTGGCTTTGTCGTTGGAAAATCAGACCCAAAGTGTTTCAGCTATGAATGGAAGGAAATTTAAAGCACAGAACAATCTGAGGTAACCAGGCAAAACACTTGCTGTGGCTGTCCAAAAACAACCAAAAAAAAAGCCTAGAAATAAACAAAAGATGTATTTTGTAGGCCACTGAGAAGGTCTTTATTTTTTTTCCCTTTTGATATTGAAGAATTTTTTTTTGAATTTTTTCCAAAATAAAGGGTGAGGTTGAAAAATGGGGGGTGGGGGGTGCATTAAAAAGATGAATGTTTGGAGCAAAGCCAAGTGGCCATGATTTGTTTTATTTGAAAACTGTCAACCAGCTGTACCTAGGAAATTGGAAACCAGGTAAAAATTGCCCCAAACTCAGCTTTTTTTTTGAAACTGAAAAGTCCACCAAGATTCATCAGAATGGTTTGTGAGCTTCCAACTAAGTGTCCTAGGCTTGCTGGAAGCTGGACCTGGATAACAGGAGTGTTGGAAATAACGTGGACTCAGCTGAAGTTTCACTTTCGTTTTTGCTCACAAACCCAAGTTTTGTGGCATTTGTACCGAAAGCAAACTGGAATTTACACAAAATCTTTCCATACTCATTGATACCAACAAATTGAGCTGCACAGGAATGAATTTGGGGTTGCAGTGAAATAATTAGTTTTGGAGTTGGCATGATTGGAAATGGGAGCTTACCCTGAATATCCACCAGCAAATCCCTCTGACTCCTGATGTGATATTTGTAAATAAGCAGTGTTTTAAAGAAATTAGCTCATTTTAATTCTTCTAAACCTTCCAAATGAGGGAAAACTGATCAATTCATCTCTGTGAACAGCAATTCTTTGTTGAAAGCCAGCATAGCTTGAATTTCTTTCAAGTTGAGAGGAAGAAGAAGAGGAGCTGTCAACCAGAAAACTCCTTGGGTGTCACCTTCTGCTCCGTGTTAACACCATCTCTGAAAGTTAAATCCTGATCCACGAGCAGGACTCATAAACCTGCAGCAACATGAATTAGGGATGCACAAACAGCTGAATGATTAAATAAAAGCCATTTCTGTGCCAGTAAAGGACACAATAAAGGAGACTCTCACACCTGCCAGGTTCATCAGAAAGAGGGAAAAGAGAGACTTTATTTACATTTATCATACTTTATAGGGTTCTCAATTCCACAAGAGATTGGAGGACATGGCACGTCCTCCTCAATCCCACGGGAGAAAAAGGTTGCTCATCAAACTTTCTCTTATCACAAAAGGAATGAAAAACAGAAAAGACGGTTAAATAAACATTGGCCATTATTTACATGAAACTGTGTGAAAATTCTTTGATTCCAAGGTTAAAACAGAAGTCTTAGCAAAAAACAGGACAACACATTTCAGTCTCCACTCAGCTGCAATTGTGTGCAGGTCTTTTTTCCGTGCTCATATTCTCACAATTCTGATTTGAGTAGTGAGCTCCCAAAACCCCTTTGGCTCCAGGACCCCTCTGTGGAGAGTTCACCTACAGCAGGGAAAAGTGGTTGATGTTCTGGGTATGGAGTGCACCGAAATCAAAGGCTCCAAGTCTGTTTTTCCAGGGCAATCTACACCTCTGCAGTAGCTTCCCTGGAATCCGAGCCATCTCCTGCAGCACAGAACCCTGAACCCCTGCCAGCAATGATAAACACATCCCATTTTTCTCTCCTTATCTGTTTGCCTTTTGCTAATATCTCCTCTCAACCCCTTCCACTCACTTCCAGTGGCTCTTATCAACAGCCAGCAAAGAAATCCTTCCCGGCCAACGTCTGGAACTTTTGTGTGGGAAATTTTCTCACCCGTGCGCATGAGATGTGATTTACACGGGTGGTGACACGGGGATTCATTAGGGAAGTTTAATTAAGATCAATCACATAACAGGTAAAATATAGGGATGGAGGATGACACAACCTCTCAAACCTCTGATTGCATGAGTCACCAAAATATACTGCCCCAGAAATCGTGGAAAACATTCCTTTGAGTTGCTGAGAGGAGTTTAGCATTGAAAGCCTCCTGGTGGTGTTTGTTGGAGCACTGATGTTCATCGCTAAACAGTAAAAACAAAAATCAACAGGGACAAACCAACTTGCCATAGGTTATTAATTTAAAGTTTCAAATCAATTTATTTTGAGGTTTCTTTTTATTACATTGTACATAAAATGCCATAAAAGAAAAAAAATTAATGTATTCTTTTGTATGTCTAAGCAATTTGGAAAGCTCTTGGGTAATCTATAGAAATAAATTTAAATGAGTAAAGCTTTTTAATGTAATCATCTATATTTCATACTCTGTGGAGGCAGGGAATTTGCCATCAGTACTTCTTTATTCAGTGTTTAATTAATGTGATGAATGCAGTGCAGTTTGGAGCATGATAGGTTCCCAAGCTCAAGGCAAGCTACGAAGTAGATACATCACTAATAGTAATATATAGGAATTAATGTAGATTTTTAATGCTAGAGATGCCGTGGTGCTCAGGTGGGAATTGGAACCTTTTAAAATAGCACACCCCAGATAGAAACCCAGCTCAGTAATGTTTGCTACAAACGTGGGAGTTGCTGAAGGAGAAGCCAATATTGCATTCCTCAGGTCTAGGGCAGAAAAAGTGGAGGAGTTAAGATGAAGTGCAGATTTGCTCCTAATCAAATCCAGAAGACGTGCTGCAAACCTTATTGGGAGAGATCCGCTAAGTCTGCAGCATGAACATGACAGGCAGGCAAAATTGTGGATTTGATCATTTAAAAACCTGTGGATTCCTGGGGTTTTGGCTACGTTAGAGGCTCCGAGAAAAGACACGCTGAAAATTGCTGAGGGGTGTTACCAGAGCGAGTTGCCAAAGGCTTCGTCTGCCCAGTAATCCAGGGAGCAGCTGGTCGAGCTAACTCCCAGTTAATTACCTCTCCATTTCTGCAATCACTCCGTGGTTTGTTTAGGGCAAGGTGGGCTGGAGGGTTTGGTGCTCAAATCATTCCGTTTATTCGTTCGCTGTAGAAAATAAAAGTTGGGAAATAAAGAGCTCATTATTGTACACATTTTTTCGTTTAATTTGCTACGGGCACGTTACAAACTGGCTTTGTAATTTGGGTAATCACGCACAAATGTTGGGGTTTGCTGCAGCCCTTTCAGATCAAATGCTTGTTGGGCTGGAGCTGGCAGGCAGCACTGGGGCAAACCCAGCCCGCTGAGGGTGTAGAGGTGATTGACTAAACATCCTCATAAATCTTCCAGAGCCAGATCCTGACGTCTTTTCACGCTCTTCAATACCCAGGATAAGAAAAGCACTTTTATGGGTGGAGGGTGTGGATTAAAGCTCTACTTACTGTCATTTGTCTGGGGAGGAAAATGGAAGAATGGCACATCTTCCTGCCCCTTAATGGGATCATCTTAGACCTGTTCCCTACAATGAAGGTCCTCAAGTCCTTTGTGCCATCTACTTTATTTAAATACTCCACTGTAGGTCAGCTAAGTATGACAGTACATCCTAACTCCCAGTGCTCAGTTTATCCCTGTAGGTTATCCTAAATAGCTGTGCTTTTCCTTTGTCACTTCTTGTACAATTCCAAGTTACAATCTCCTACAGTGCCAGCCTTTTTTAAACTCTACAGCACGTCTAAAATCAGCATTTAAAGAAATGTTTGAGTTGTAAAGTCAGGCTCCGAGAAGATTAAGAAGTGCTTGGATCCAGAACACCCAAGCAACCCTAAACTGTCCCCATTCTATAAAGCCTTTAGACATCTGATTGCTCCAAGTTCATGCCCCTTCCAACTACTGTGAAAAAAGAGGTGAGACTTGCAAAAATGACTTCGTTTTGAGGCACAGCCTGGATTCATTCCCACTGTACTTTCCATCCAAGGCTTTGAATGAAGCAGGGAGCTGTATGGAAAAAAAAAACCCCAACGTGATCAACATTTTCTTGTGTGGAACCACAGCAGCCCCAGGAACCAGGGAGAGCAGACAGAAGAGGGTTCTCCCCCCAACCTTTACAATTAATTGTGTGAAATCAGCCCACCCTTCTCTCAGAAAAGATCTTGAAATGCTGACAATAATCTATTTTGACTTAGTGATGAGGAGTTGTGATGGAAGACTGCAGAGTCACTCGAAAATCTGATATTCCACTGAGAAGCTTTTCTAGTCTGCACTGAGAGTTAGAGACCAAATTTAATATCTGCTCTGAGATTCAGGCCTGCTTGTCCAAATCCTCAGATGTTCCTCCAGCCCCTGATGTTGCATCCCTCATTTTAGCTCTAAGTTTAAAACCAATCAGAAAACACACACCCCAAAAAAACCCCCGCTACTTTCAATGTGAGGTTCTAAACAACCTTTTCTTCCCGCTGTGGTGGTGGGGAGGTCTTCAGGAGCCTTTCCCGTGCTGGATTTGACATCTGTTTTCTGAAGGACTGACAGGAATAGTCTGCCCAAGGAATGATCCAGCTGGCTGAGTATTCCTAGGTGCTGGATTATAATGCAACGGGGAGGAAAGACATACTTGTGGGTATGGCAGAAAATGCCATTTAATGTGAAGTATTCCAGTGTCACTTTGTTTAGGAAACCAAGCAACTCGTTGTAAGTAAGATGACTATTTTACATTTTTTCGGTGTTCTCCATAATTCTCCTCCCCAACTCCCCAAAGAGAACAAAAATACGTAAAACGCAGTAAAATAATTTTCATGTTGCATCAAGCTATAATCCCTGATAATTCCAGGCTAGCGCTGTGGAAGAAATGACCAAACTTGATTCGCTTTCTGTTGTGAAATTTTTAAAAAGCAGGTTTCCAGCTGACTTTCCTGCTGCTGTACTCGCTCTGCCTGAAATGGTTTTGGCTTTCACAGCCTGGGTAGGCTCAGCACAGCCACGGGGGATTTGGAAGACCTCACAGGGAAGACCTCCTACAATCTGTGATGGATGTAGTCCCTTCAGTTAGCAAATTTAGCTCCAAGGAGGTCTTGCCTCAGCATCCCAGGGGAGGGATCTGCTCTTGGAAGGGTCTTTCCTTGAGCGCTCTCAAGGCCCTGACCACCCTTTTGCCAAACAGCTTCATGGCAGAATTCTGTTCATTCCAATATCCTCTCCACCTCTGAAGGTGCTTCCATCCAGCACAGGGGCAGTCATTTCCAAAGCTGGAGGTTCTTTGTGAAGAAAGCTCTACTCATTTCTCTTTATTCAGATTTTTTTTCTTTTTTAAAAAGTGCGTTGCCGAAGCCATCTAGGGCTTTAAATGTCAGCACTCCAAGGGGAGCACAGCTCTGGTGTTACCACATTGTTCCAGTGAAAAACCTGACCCATGAGGTGGGTTGATCAGCTTCCAGCTGATTAAAGACGTTCTCCAGAAGAACGGCTTAATTTGGAGTTGACAAAGGCAACTATGGAAACCATGTCTGCTTCCAATAAAACTCCCTGCCTCCTTGCCAGGCACAGAGGGAAAAACCTGCCTTCAAACTCCTGGCCACGAGCTCGCTTCATGTTTTAGCAGTGCCGCTCCTTGGTGCTGCAAAATCGTTAAGAAGTGACCAGAATATCCCCTGCCTCCAAACCCAGGATGTTCCTTCATGTATTTTCACGGTTTTCCCCCATCCCAGTGGCAGCAGGCTGGTCTGAGCTGGGCTGCAGGCTGCCTTTCCTCTTCCTGCTTGTCCAGAAAAGTCCCAAGCACAAACTGTGGAGCGGTTTGGCCAGAGGTAAATTCTTCCCTCCGTAGCCACCCCTGATTGCCCAAGGCTGGTCTGAGCTGGGCTGCAGGCTGCCTTTCCTCTTCCTGCTTGTCCAGAAAAGGCCCAAGCACAAGCTGTGGACCGGTTTGGCCAGAGGTAAATTCTTCCCTCCGTAGCCACCCCTGATTGCCCAGAGTGTTGCCCCAGCCTTGGTGAGATGTTGCCCTGGTTTTTGCTAAAGCCTTCTGTTTTAACCTTGGAGTCAGATTCTTTCTCACACAGTTTCATGTCAATAATAGCCAATGTTTACTTAACGGTATTTTCTGGTTTCCATTCCTTTTGTGATAAGAGAACTTTGATGAGCATCTTTTTTCTCCAGTGGGATTGAGGAGGAAGTGACATGTCCTCCAATCCCTTGTGGAGTTCAGAATGCTATAAGAATGTGACATATGTAAATAAAAAGGTCTTTCCCCTCCTTTCTGCTGAACCTGGCAGGTGTGAGAGCGTCTTTATTGTGTTTTCCCAGACACAGTGAAATGCTTTGGGTGAAGGTGGCACATCGGGGTTGATTTTGCTCTCACTGAGGGTGCTGAAGGTGCTGAATTTCCTGCAGGGCAGTGCATCCTGCTGGATTCATTTACTGCCTGTTCTGTGCCCATGTCTGGGATTCACTGGCTGCACTGCAGCTTTTGGAGCTCTGCTCCAGCAGTGACTCTGACATGAGGCTCAAACCCTCAGCTCCTCTCAGACCATGCTTTTATTGCAGTGAGGAGATCTGTGGAGAGCTTCAGACTGCTGCAAATTTCCAAGGGGCCGCGTCCCGACAAGTATCACTTTCCAATTTCATTCCCCTCAAGAAATTCTGTCAACAGCTTCTCCCAATTCCATTAATCTTGCGTTTTACTATCTTAAACCCTCCCATTCTCTCAACTCCCTTAAAGATGTGACCAGTGCTTCTCCTTGAGTGCTGACAATTGCTTTCTCATTCTTGTGTGGAGCTGCTGTCCCTGCTAAGAACCACATGCAGGTTTCAATAATACCTATTCATCAGTAATGTATGGAGCGAGCCAGGCCTGGATTTCCACACTGAGGTACTGATGTGTTTTACATACCTTGCCTTACTCAAAAGGGATTTTCTGTCTCTGAACGCTAAATATGAGAAGCATTTTTCAAATTCTTTGACAGAATGCTTTTAACATATCAGCAGGGTTAATAAATCTTTCCCATTTGTTCTGTTCACTTTTATTCATAGTGAAATATTGATCGGGAACAAGCAGGGATTGTGAGGACAGTTCTCAAATCAAAGTGATATATGGTGCTACCAGGACACTGATACAAATGGTTTGGTTTGGAGCTGGGCTCCTTTAGCCCCACGGATTTTCCCTCAGCAGCAAGAAAATCCAGAAGAGGATCATTCAACCACCCCAGACCACCAGCCTGCCAGAGCTCTCCATGTTAAATTTTCAGATTTGTTTTCCTTCACCCCTTTTTATGCAGCACTTGAATAACACAAGCATTTTATCTCTCCAAAATGCAAGCAGCTGATGGGCTCCAAGTGACTGACTGAATTCAGGGATGGGGGAATATTTGGTACAATAATATTGAAATTGTTTCACCTCTGTCCATGCCTCAAATCTGGAACATCTCTGCACTGATTTGATTTTCTCTGGGGCTGTATCTGTGTATGTGTACTCTTTAGAGGCACCTTATGCTGTGCAACACTTAAATCAGTTAAAACCAAGAGAACATTGGACAGCTGAAAGCTAATTTATCCTAATTAGAAACATAGAATCATTAGATTTGGAAAAGACCTCTACGATCATTGAGTACCTCAATTTTGATAAAACACAAGGCAGATATATTATCCAACAAATATTCATGGAAAAAACCCAGACATTTCTTACAGAGAATATCTCAATACCTCAAGTCCCTTCATGAAGATGGAATGGAAAGATTGGAGATCCATGATGGGAAGGGACAGGATGCTCCTCTGAGAGGAAGAATTCAGTTTAAATTTCAGAAATTCTCAGAGACATCTTGGGTTGTGAATAATCTTCTCAGATGCTGGTAAGTGATGTCTCATTTAGGGCTTTTAAACCAGCCAGTGGCGTAGGGGATTATCCTGAATTAACAGACAAATTGCCTAGATGATCTAATCCATTTTCCATTTCGGGTTTCCATGAGTCTGTAGTTCTGTGAATGTTTTTCTCTGTTGTTCTTCGTATGAAAAAGCTTCTCAACACATCATTGTTTTTTTCATTGTTTTTTTTTTTTGGTCTAGCCCTTGGAATTCCTGCTAAAAATTTTGGTGACACGCCGTGCTTTTGCCAGCCCTGCCAAGGAGGCAGGAACGGCGCCTGGGATGCTCTGAGGGGAACGGAATGTCACAAAGCCGTGGTGGCACGGCAAGAGCCGGCCAGGCTGGGAGCTGGGAGCCTATTTTTAGTGGCTGAAGATTGTTCCGAGGTTAAGGGAACACGCAATTCTGGGGGAAGGTGGAGGGAATATTTGCCTTCCCCGGAGGAATCCGGGAGGATTGCAGAGTAAGAGGTCAGAGGAGCGCGGGGAGGGGAGGGCTGTCTGTGACACAGCTGTTTTGGGAAGCAAAAGAAGACAGAAAAAAGGGAGCTGAGATGGTAATTCCTGGTGTTGTATCCCACTGAAGCATTTTTCAGGGTGGTGGAGTGAAAGCAGCACGGTCACATTTAAGGCATCAGACCACCTACATCTTAGCAGGTCCACAAATTAACGTTAATGACGCCATTTACGTTTAAAAAGAAATTTAAATTCAGCTGGAAAAATAGAATGGGTGCTGAAACACTGCCTTACTTGTTCCAGTCAGCTTTCTAAAGCAGGATCTGATCCGTTTGCTGGAGAAAAGAGCAGAAAGGACAAAGCCCTTCAGGGAAGGTGTGTCTCAGGCAGTTCTTCCCTTCAGCAGGTTCTGACCAGCACTGGAAGACCTCAGGTTGTACCAGTGACAAACTCCAGTGCACAAAAAGGGGAAGAGCAGTTTATTTATTATTTTAGTAGAAAAATGAACATTTGGGCAGCGTAGGACCCTTTTGGAGGTGAAAATTGCTAAAGCAGCAAGATCTGTCCACTGTAAATTAGCGATGCCTAAACTGGAAAATATAGCGGGTTTTTTAATTTTTAAGTCACTTGGAAATTACATAAACCTTGCATGGTTTCTTTCTTGTGTTTATTTAGTAAACTGAAAGTACACTGTTTTTTTTCTTGTAGGACCATACTATTTACTCACTTTTTCAAAAGGACAGGGAGCAACTCAAAATTTGCAGCAGGAAGAGGCACGAGAGCTGCCTGATTTAGCCAAGTTTTTCTTTGCCCTGAAGAACTGTGAGCTTTCTCCAAGGAAATGAGGAGTGAATGATTAGGCTCCATCTAAAACCAGACCAGTGTGTGTATTCCAGGGTGTGCACAAGTTAAACTGCCTTTTAGGCAGGTTAAGGACGTGCTCAGGATTATTTCCTCTCACCTGTCAATCCACAGTTACCCACACCAGCTTTGGATGTGCATCCGAGCCTTTCAAAGGTTGTTCTCTGTGTTTGAGGATAGACCAGAAAGCCAATATTGTTATTTTTGGGCTATTTTTAATGCCTGCACACGGAGAGCTCTCTAGAGTTGCCACAAATATCCTGTTTGCTTTCTTTGTTTCTCTCTCATTTGGCTCCCTTGGTATCAACCAGACTGTTCTTCCTAAAACGTTTTACTGTGTCCCTGCTGCTCCCTTTGGAGGAGAAAATCAGGGACACGCTTTTGCAGGGGGAAAGGGATATTTACCCAGCAGTGAGTAACATTTAAAAATAGTTAAATCAATTTAGAACAAACTTCCAACAGAGAACGCTCACCTTTGGACAGAGATCAAGAATGGAAACTCTCAGACCAGAAGGAATTCGCGCAGGATGTAATGAGGAATAAAAAAAATATGAGTGGGTCTGGGGGGTGCCAGGACCAAAATAAGGCCGGGTCACCCCGACTGCCAGGCAAAAAGCTGCTCTTTCTCCCTCTCACGCAGCTCACAAATGTCTAACATTTCGCTGAGAGTGTGAAGTGCAAATCCGAGCGCCCACAAGGATTAATTTACATGCCCGAGTGGGGAGCTGGGCTTAAACAGCACAGCTCAAGCCTATCTCGACCCAGCTCTGTCCCACGTGTGCACAAATCCACAGGCAGCCATTCCAGAGCCTGCAGAGCATTTTCTGGTTGGGAAAGGCACGTGTGATGTTGGGCTCATTAAGATGAGATGTGAAATCGGATCCTCCTTCCTTGGCGCTCGGCTCTGCCTTTCTGCTGAGTGCCACAAAAGCAGATTGCATTTGTTCGCCCTCTGCCCACAGCGCTGGAGCTGAAGTTTATCTCCAGCTTTCTTCTATTTTTTTTTTTTTTACCTTTTCCAATTCTTGGCTCCCTCATTCAGAAGCTTGTGGAGGAGGGAAATTCTCCGAGCGCAGCAAAGCACTCACGTACTGCAGAGGAGCGCTGCTTTATTTTTTCAGTAAATCAGATATTGCATTTCTGACCTTTCCCCGTGCCCATTCTCCAGGCTGGCATGTGCAGGCTCCAGGAACCCCTGGCTGCTGCCGCTCACACCTGGGCTGAGAGCCTGCCCTCACCAGGAGGGCTTCGCCCCAGCCTCCCCAGCAAGCTGGGGAAAAAGCCTTCCAGCAGCTCCTCTCACCTCGTAAAAACCAGAGTGAGAACTGCCGGCGCATGTGGGAGACCCCGCAGGTTCTGGGGACACTGAATCTCTTCTGTTCTCCCACAGAAACTGCCCTGAGCCCTCAGCAAACCCCTCCCTTTGCCAGCTTGGCAGCAGCACCGTTCCCTCCTAGGTGTTCCTCTCCCTCGCGTGTGTCACTGGGAATTCACAGGCGGTGACAGGAGACAGGAGGATCGATCCCAGTTTCCAGATCTTAAACATCATTCTTGCTGGGCATTCAGCCCCCCCGATCATCCAGCACACGGATTTTAGGGCCATCCTCGGCACGAGGGGATGACCCAGGGATCTGCAGATGGAAGGCAGGTGGTGGTTACCCCAATCCAGCCAGTGTACCTGCTCTGGGTAACTGCTGTCAAAAACTGGGCTACTGAAAGCTGGAGAGGGACTTCAGACAAGAGCTTGTACAGAAAAGACAGTTGATAACTGGTTCAAAACAAAAGAGGGTAGATCTAGAATAGATATCAGGAAGAAATTGTTCCCTGTGAGGCGCTGGCACGGGGTGCCCAGAGAAGCTGTGGTTGCCTCGTCCCTGAAGTGTCCAAGGCCAGGCTGGACGGGGCTTGGAGCACCCTGGGACAGTGGAAGGTGTCCCTGCCCACAGCAGGAACACGCTGACCTTTAAGGTGCCTTCCAACCCAAACCACTGCAGCATTCCATGACTTTACGACCTCAGCTGGAAGGCCAGGAATTGTCACAGTATGGGAACACACAGCAGGGAAAGAAAGGCACAGCACAGCCACGGCCATGTCAGATGTTTGTGCTCCTCAAGGATAGGCAGCACCTGCCTCCCTGGAGGAAAATCCAAGGGAATTGTAGATGCCTTTGTAGCCTTGTCTGCCTTATTAGGGTAAAGGACTCCTGGTTTGGCCTTAGCCTGGGCATATCCAGTTGCCTCTGCCCAGCAGGAGCTGAGGTATGCTGAATTAAGATGATGTATTCTGTGGACAGGTGCAGAATGGAATCATTTCTTTAGACAGGAGGGGAAAAAATAAAAGGTGGCTAGAAAGTCTATCCTGTGCTACAGACAGCCACAGCACTGTATATCAGGGATTTACATCTTTGTTATTGTATACATCTTGTAAGTTCAGGGTCAGCTCTTGGCTGTGGGTGGTGGGAGATGCTGGTGCTCCTTGGGGGTGAGGACTTCTGCTGTTTGGAGTATTTTGACTTTTCTGAAGGGCCTGTGGCTTGGTGGGGAAGGGCCTTGCTGCCGCAGGGGGCTCAGATGCCCAAACAGGAGCATTTCTGGCCGCTGAACCCACGGGGTGGCTCGGTCCTGCTCCGTGAGGAACACCCCCGTGTCACTGGCCCTACAGCCCACGCTGCAGCAGAGAAGTTTGCTCACTGCAATGCCCACAGGGAAGCCTGGCAGAGGCTCATCATCATCTCTCCGTGGCACTCACAGGGGAAATCTCCCACCTCGGATATTTTACCCCACCAGTGACACCATCCCTGACAAACCACGAGGATCCACAAGCCAAAAAGGCGAAGTTTTGAGCTGTCAGCACGGCTGTGGTGGCTCACAGGGAAATCTGGGCAGAGTGTGGTGTGTTTACACGTTGTCCCTGGGCGACAATCGCTGTCTGTGTCCCCCCAAAGCCATTAACGCTCTGAGGAGTCAGCAGATGAACTGGAGTGGTTTAAACTCATTAACACCACGTTAACTCCCATTGTGAAGCTCCTGGCTCGACATCAGAGGGCAATAAAACACCAAGAGCAACATGATGACTGTTCTGATCAGGAAATTTGGGACGTGTGTCATTAGAGGGAACAAACAGGGCAGCAGAGGTGTCTGGCAGGGTTCTCTGCCGTTCGCTCCCCCTCCAGGTTCCTCTAATGCCCTTTATCAGCTTCCTCCGCTGCTGGGTGCAAACAAAGTCTGGCCCTTACCTGAGGGTCAGAGAGATGAGAGACAGTGTTAGACAGGATATTCCCAGCATTTTCAATGCTTCCTTTTTGGTGGGTTATGAATGTCTGACTGACACGGCCAAGCGAAAGCGCTGCGGGTTCCCGCGGGACCCGTGTGGCTCTAAAGCTCACAAACATAATAATAACAAGGCCATAAATTCTGACCCGTGGTACAGCCCGAGCCGAATAACAGCTCCCCAGCTGTGGAATATGCGCCCTTGCTGTGTGAAGGTGGCAGACCCGGGGGTAAAGTTCACCTCGTATTTGTCAGGTTGTGTAGAGCCAGGCCCGTTTAATGATGGAAATGCAGCCAAAAGCCCCAGCAGCAGGACAGATGCCCAACTGTGTTTTGAGCCTGTTATGATCGACTGAATATTTTGTGAGGGGAGAAAGCTTGAAAAAATACATGATGAGGGACAGATAACAGGCAGGGCAAAAAGTGGTGGCGATCCCATCGCAAGGGATGGGTTTATCCCCGACAAAACACCCAGGATTTTTGTATCTCCAGAGCTTCACCCAGTGCCTGGATGCCTTCAGGCCATGAGGACTGGATGCAAGGTGGGAGGAGGGATGCAATAACCCACGGGTCTTTCTTCTTCTTTCTGCATTGATTTCTTCCCAGCCAAAACCCTGCAACCCTAAAACCTTGAAAGACATTAGGAAAGTCCCAAAGCTTACAGAAAGTGCATGGGTGAATATTAGGGAAGGCTGACAGAGCCACGAGCTGACTCAGATCCTTCCCAACAGCGTAGAAAAAGTTGGACACATGGAAAATCCCCAAGCACCCCACGCCTGCCTTTGGGAGATGCTGGGATGGATTGGCAGCAGGGAGATGCTCACAGTAGGAGTTGGGGAGAAAGCTTGGTTGGGTCTGCCATCCTCACGAGGGGATTTTCCAGGGAAAAGGGACTTGGGAGGAGAGTTCTTCATCCCCCCGTCGCCTCTGTCAGACTGGGACCGTGTCCACCTCAAGCCTCAGTGACAAGCGGGAGCGGGCTGCGCGCCATCCGCAGAAGGAAGGACGAGACGATTTGTTTCTGTGTGTGTTTTTCTTTCCATGTCTGCTCCTTGGAAGGAAACATGTCTGCGTTTAGAGAACAATGCTGCCCAGGGCCGTGGGAGTGAGGGATCGGGCTGTGCGAATCCCGGCCCGCAGCCTGTTCCCAGGCCAGCCCTTGGCCGTGCTCAGCCCTGCACCTGCCCCTTCCAGAGGGTTAAATCCTAAACGAGGAGGGCTGGGGGCAGCTGGGAAGTGCAGCCCCTTTCTCCCTTTATGGGGATGTGGGACTTGCTGTCCCTGAGCTGTTGGCAGCATGGATGCTCTGGGGCTTCTTGAAAACGCCCCAAATCCCCAGTCTGCACCCCATAACCTGCACTGTTACCTCGAATTCTTCCCTCTTCTTACCCCAAATGCTTTCCCTGGACTTTTCTTAGAGCTGTTTCTTCTCCTCCATCCATATCCCAACGGACTGATGGGGACAATAAAATGGGGACAGGAGAGGCACCAATCCAGCAGGGCAATCCACCAATCCCATCTCCCTCCTCTGGAACCAAGTTCCATCAGATCTCATCTTGAGGCACGAAACTCCCTTCAAAGCCGTGAAATTCCTAGCACACATTCCACACCTCTAACAATCACCCCGAGTTTTGCACGTCATCCTTCTCCAAATTCTGCCTTTGGAAGCACAGAGGGCTCCTTGGGCTGTTGCAGTGGGGTTAAACTCTACCAGCCTCCAGCCAGGCCGTGTTTTCTCCCTGTATCAATTTTTGAGGTGAAATTTGGGCTGCAAACTGCTAACTCCACTCGGAATGGCTGTTTGGGGTATCCTGGGGGTACAAAGCAGCATTTTAGGGATTCCCAGCCAGCTCTCTCTAACCTGACTAAAAGCACTTGGCACCAATTAGGGAACGTCCAGCAAGGCTGTAATATCCTGGGCAGTGCAGGACTGGGAGTGGGAGGTGGTACAGAGGAGTCAAACACTGTGGATTTGGAGTTATTGGGGTGAAGAGGGTTGACAAGAGGTGCAGAGATACCTTTGGGAGGGTTTAGGACTCCCAAATCTCCACACAAGTACTGAGTTGAGAACATACATTCCAGCACCAGGGATTAGCCAGGCGTTTTCCTTATTTTACAGCATTTCTTGTCACCTCGCAGCTCCCCTGTCACTGCAGCCCTTTGAGCTCGGCCATGCCCAGGGGTCGGGAAGGCTTTGGAGGGAGGTTTTCCTCTCTCTCAGTGAAGCAAAGCCCTTTTGGGGTCCTTCCCCGTGATCCTTAAGGCCCTCAGATCACCTTTAACAGACACCCATGCCCTGGCACTCGAGGGAATGCTTGAACAAGGCTCCTTAACACAGCCCCGTGTCCTCCCAGGCACCTCTCCTGCCCAACCCCGGCTGTCCCGGCGCTGAATGGGACCTTAGTTCCCAGGATAAACACATCCATCACAAAGCTGCTTGGCCCACATTTCTCCATGAAACCCCTTTTGAGGACTCTCTGCCCAGGGACCTCATCCCTGCTCCACTTTCCACTCCCCAACCTGCTTTTTCCAAGGCTCTCCAAGCAATATCCTGCATTTTCCAGGAGCGAGAAGAGGCGCAGGAAAACAAGGGCCACTTTAACCCCTGCTTTAAAGCTGTAGTTCCCTCCTGGTTCGGGATATTTAGTTTGGGCACAGTTCTGAAACAAAAGGTACAAAGGAGCCAAGCTGTTGGGGCAGGGGGAGGGAAGAAAGTCGGTTTGATTTCGAGAGCCTTGGAAGATCATTAAAATTTCATAACAGGCAGGAAAAAAAGGTTGTTTGCTTCTAAGGTCTCTGGTGTTTAAAGGGCTAGAGACAAAACTGCCGAGCAGAATATTCCAGTTTATCCCACGGAATAGGAAGGAATGGCCCCAGACGTAATTACAAGTAAGTAGAGCAGGGAGAGAGGGGAAAAAGCTCAGGAAATCTGATGTCTAAGAAGGTTTTTTTTTCGCCAGGGTTTAATCAGTTTGCCCGATTGTTTGTTTGTGGTGATTTTTCTGGTCTGCCTCAGCGAAGCGTTGGGTACTTTGACAGCAAAACGGGTGGGATGGGGAGAATTTTGGGCTCCTGGAATTTGGGGGCAGCTGAGAGCAAAGCCAGGGGAGAGGGGTGAAATGCGGAGCGTGGTTTGTGAGTTTACAGGGGATGGGGTTTCAGCAGTGCTCTCATTACTCACCGACTTCGGAGATTTTATCTGCTGAACAAGCAACAGGAGAGAGATTTTTACAAAAGCAGGGAAATGGTGTCTCATTAATATTCCTACCGAGCAGAAAAAGAAGGGAATAATAACATTAACGGTCCTAAAGCAGCAGGGACATGATGATGAATGTTAGGCTGTACGTGAAAAATATACAGGGCTGTGTAGATTTCAAAAAAACCTGGGTTATTTCTGTTCCTGGGCTTCATGCTTTAAAAACACATTACCACTGAAATGGGGTTTTAAAAGGGAATAACAACGTTGGCAAAATGTTTCTTTGAAACGCAGAAGTCCCGATCTGAAAAACAAAATGGGTTGTAAATCACAGAACACATTAGGAGCCGCGAGATATATGGAGATATAACTTTATAAAATATTCTTCTCAGTACAGAATAGCTTTTAAAATCTGTGTTTTGTAGTGATAAAAATGCTAGTCAAGAGATTATATTCCCGTCAAGGTTGTAGATATCCGTTCCATTCTAAAATCACAGCACAGTACTTTAAAAAATCATTAATAGTGATTAAATATTTGTATATATGACATCAGACTTACTCACGAAAAGGAGAAACTTTTAGCTCTATATTTATATTTCGTTATAAACTTAATTTTAGTTGTCCGCAATTTGTACAACATTGTTGTATTTAATGGCATAGTTCTTGCAGCAAAAGATATGTATCTTATTTTTTAATTTTGTTTTACCAAAAAAAACCCCAAATCCTAGAAAAAATATTCTTACTTATAATTCCTGTAGTTAAAACGATTGCTAAATAACCTTCAAGCTGAACACAAAGAAAATATACTGAATTATTAGTTGAAATGCATAATATTTTTCTGCTTTTTTAATGACCAGAGCTAATTACTCTTTCTCTTTTTATACCTAATACACAAACCTTGTACCCATAAGAGCAGCTTTATAATCAGAGGAAGCCTTTTTAAAGGAATATTGCTAAATTCAAAGTGAAATCCTGTTATCTTCTGTGGGATCTGTGCTCTTAAATCATTACCTACAGTCAATTATCCCTCTGATTTGAAATGTTCATCCCACAAGGAGGATTAATTATTCTATTAGGATACAATTTTCTCCTTCTTTTTCTGTCTTCCAGGAAAAGATCAGCTTCCCTGCTTTTCAGCTTTCACTTGAGTGTGCAAATAAAACACCGAGATTATTTCTGAGGACTGTCCATATGCAAACTCCCATCGTTTTTTAACGGAGTTTCCCAGAGAGGAGCCTGATCCAAGCCCTGCTGGAGTTCATGAGTCATTTCTATCTGCTGTAAAGGGATTTGGAGCTGAGCACTGGACTCCTTTACAAGCTGGAGGCTGAACTTTCACAAGAACATGGATTTTATCATCTTGCAAAATCAGGAATCATGGAATAATTTAGCCTGCAGTTGGAGAGCTCGGTTTGGTCTGATAATGATATTTTTTTCTCCATGTACTTTGGGTTTATCCGGGGTTTGTGGCTAACACAGCCCGTGTCAGCTGATTTCTCACCCCTGTGTCCATAACACTGTGCTTTGGCATTGAGTTTGTGTAGAAAACCAAAAAAAAACTTTGAACCTGACTGATTTTCTTATTTCTTAAAAATAGACAATGATATTATCTATATCAGAACCCATTCCACAATTTAATAATTAACAGGATACCCTGAAACCTCACTACCTCTACGAGAAAACGGAGAAGTTTGAGGGATTACAGGAATTCTGGAGTCAGTGAAGGTTCAAACGCTTTTTGCCTCATTTTCTCTCTTGCTTTTCTCTGTTTTATTCCTCTCCATGGTGTCCTGTGTGCCATCCCACAAAGCTTCCCTGGGAGCAGGGAGGAGGGGCTGGGAAGGGTCAGCTCAGCACAGCAGGGTCTGCAAACACGGCCCGAGTTCTCCTACCAGGTTTGCTCCACACTTCCAACCCCTCCTGGGTCTCCACGTCCTGCCTCAGAGGCTGCTCCTGCTGGGAACACGGCATTCCCGGGAATATCCCCTCCTGGGACTGGGGATATGGGATTGGGCATATGGGAATGGGGATAGGGAATGGGGATATGGGATTAGGGATATAGGAATGGGGATAGGGAATGGGGATATAAGGATGGGGATATGGGATTTGGGATATGGGATGGGGATATGGGATTGGGAATATGGGATGGGGATATGGGGATGGGGGATATGGGATTTGGGATGTGGGATTGGGGATATGGGGATGGGGATATGGGAATGGGGATGTGGGACTGGGGATATGGGATTGGGGATATGGGATTGGGGATATGGGGATGGGGATATGAGGATGGGGATATGGGATTGGAGATATGAGGGTGGGGATATGGGATTTGGGATATGGGATAGGGATATGGGATTGGGGATATGGGAATGGGGGATATGGGAATAGGGATATCCCCTCCTGGGAGCGAGGGCAACCAATCCTCCTGATGTAAGAGCTCTTGCTGATGCTGCTGTTCTTCCTTGACAGGGATTCACAGCCTCCCCTCTCAGCCTTTCCCCTATTTCTACGTGGAAAGAGGCAAAGTGGGAAGGCTCCCAGCTTTGTTTGCCTGCGTTTGTAGGAATAACTGGAGCCTGATCTTGTCAAAAGAACCTCCTTCAGGTTGTTTGTCAGACAGGAAGCTTTAAAAATGCAATTCTACTTTAAATGCCCCCCCCCCCAAAAAAAAGAAGCAGTGGGTGCAGTTATTTGCAGATAATGTCATTTATGGGCCCAGAAATCTTCTGGGATTTGCCAGCCTGGACAGATGGGGTACATGGGGGTCTCAACCCCTTGTGCTGAGGGAACTGGCACTGCAGGACTCCTCTCCTCTCCCTGATCTGTGTCCCAGGACTTTCCAAGTCACGTGAGCCACCCCAAAAAATCATTTAAAGAGATTTTTAAGAGTGAAACTTGCCTGGGATATGTGAAAACCTGGATTCTACTTAAATTCTGTTCTTTGTGTGCAGGAGAAATTCACAGAGCCCAGCACGAGGAGTGCAGAAGAGCCCAGAAGTGTCAGGGGCCAGATGTGGTGGGTCATTCCCAGCACCACTGACTTCCCACTCCCCTCCCACCCCGGACAACACAATCGGCTGGCTCAGGGATGCAGTTTGCAACCTCTCTGCTCCATCACTTGTAAATAAAGGCCTTTTTATCTCTGGGGTTTCATGTTCAGAAGAAAGTTGTCTGTGGCCATAAAAAGCCACATCTGTCGGTGGCTCTGCTGAGGGCAGAGCAGCCAAGTGCTCAGCACAGCATGGAAACGCTTCCAGCAGGCTCAGGGCCACAGGTGTGGCCTTTTTCTTCCCTTTCTCCAGCACACTTGATCCTGACCCAGGCAGTGGCTGCTCCTTCTGGAGGGTGGCAACTCAGAAAATGCCAAACACCTGATTTTTTTTGGTGCTTAAAAAAGCTGTGCTCACGTGAGCCAAAAGGCTTTTGTTACAATATCTCCAAAAACCCTTAAACTCTCAGAAACTGTGAGTGGTGTTATCACAGCTCCGGCACTGTGTCCGCGGAAACACAATAAAGACGCTCTTACACCTGCCAGGTTCAGCAGAAAGGAGGAAAATGGATGGATTTATTTACATTATCTCATTCTTATACACGTCCCAACTCCACAGGGGATTGGAGAGCATGTCACTTCCTTCTCAATCCCACTGGAGAAGAAAGGTGCTCATCAAAGTTCTCTTATCACAAAAGGAATAAAAAACAAAAAATACCGTTAAGTAAACACTGGCCATTATTTACATGAAACTGTGTGAAAAGAATCTGACTCCAAGGTTAAAAACAGAAGGCTTACAAACCCGGGCAACACCGGCACCTCTGGAGAGGATGAAGCTCCTTATCCTGAGGCTCAGCAGAGCTCTGCCTGCAGCGGGGCCGGGACAGGGCTGGGGATGGAGCAGACAAACGGGGCTGTGATGCGCTGGGGAGCAGCTGTGAAACCCAGCCTGCCGAGGCAGCTGCCCTGCCCCACTCCCAGTGAAGTCTCCTCCTCCCGACAGTTTGCTGAAAGGATTTCCATTGTGTGGCACTTAGCACATCTGGGAATTTATTGCGGGCTGATGGTCTCTGTTTTCTATCTCAGTGACACCGGCAGAAGATGCGGAAGAGCGATTCCTGCCAGATCTCCCATCCACGCTGCTTCCAAATGTGGTAAAACCCTGGAAAGCTCTGACGTAGGAGGGCCCTGCGTGTCCTGGTCTGATCCTGAATGACACTGACACCCACTGACTTCTCCCTGTAACAGATGCTCAGGAAAAATATGAGGATTTGGATAAACGATAGGGAAAAAAAGTTTATTTTCAAAGCACAGCCTTTAAATACAGAGCCCTGGCATGTGTGGCAGGGATGGAACACAACACTGACCAGATTCCTCGTGTCCTGGGTTTATTACCACACTGAATATGGAGAAAGGGAAAGAATAAAGCCTTCCCAGGCAGGAATAAAGCTCAAATCTCAGCTTCTCAAGCTCCATAAAGGAGCAAGGAGGGATGGTGCACGGCAGAGAGAGCTTCCCTGCTAATATCCAGATGTCCCTGTCCTCCCCGCCCAGCAGTTTCCCTGGAAGGTGGCTGATGGCTGGGCTGTTATAGCAGAAAATAGGGATTTTCCAGCTGGACAACAGGCTGTGGCCACAGGGCATCCACATCCCAACCATTTCCCTGCCCTTTACCTCAGCTGGCCTTCACAATGGGCTGCAGTGAAATCGTGTTCCCAGTGGCAGGAACACAAAATAACTCATGATGTGTCTCAAACTGTGAGCAAAGTGTCTGATCCTGCCCAAACACTGCTGGCTTCAGAGGGGGCAATATTTGCACAGTAATCAACATCTAATTCCCTGTCCCAGCCCAAATATTCCCTTCTGTGCCCAGCCACGTCCAGAAAAGCTGCACGAGGTGGGCTGGGTGAACCTGGGGATGTGAGCAGTGCTCCCAGGGAATGCCTGGATCCAGGGATCGTCCCAAGGGCCACAAGCCCTCACACCTCAGGCTCAAAGATTTTCTCCTGGCTCATTTTATTTATAACACCAAGCCTGGGCAGGGCCCCTGAAAGTCCAGATTTCTGTGCTTTCCACACTTTCTAAATTAAAGTTTTCTCCCACGTAAGTGAGCAAAGAAACCCCTTCCTTGCCTCAAGGATGGGGAAATAGGAGCAAAGAACCAAATTTCAGCCTCAAAGTGCAATTCAGAACTCCCAGCAGGCACAAGATCTGCCTCTTGCTATCCCTTTGCTGACTTCAACATCGCAGAGTGACCAGCTGGGCAGAATGAAATTCCTTCCATTCTCAGATACTGCAATAAATATTTAATAAATAATCAAATTAAACCCGAATGTTGCTCGTATTTATTTTTCTTTTCCTTAGGTCAGCATCTGCAGCTTCTCGTGCTGTTATTTGTGAAAGAGCTTTATTAACCTATTACGAAAGCAGGCGTTTGTTATGCAGCAAATTGAAGTTTCACAGTCAATGGATGTTTTGTGGCCTGGGAAAAAGTAAACATCAACTGGAAAAGTCACTTGTGCCTATTCTTGTTTTTGCCCAGTGAGAATTAATATCAGATGTGTGAATGGTGGAGTTCCTTGAAGGAAATGCATCTCCTTTGTTGAGGGGCTGTTGGCTGGAAGCTGCAGAGCCTCAGATGATGTAATAGCCAGACGTCTGCAGACTTTTAGAACAATTGTCATTTATTTCCAGGAATAAGAGGAAATTTCTTTCTACTGCTCTTCCCACATCACTCATCCTAGCAGGGAAAGATGCTTTCCAAGGCACTTCAGCAGTCACTAATGGCAGAGCTCTGCATGGGTCACTCCACTTGACAGATGGATTAGGATCCAGTGTCAAACTAAGAAAAAATGGAGAAGAAATCTTCCTCTGAGGATGGAGACAGACTGATGAGTCCACCCTGCTGGTACTACTGAGTTATTCAGGGGCCAAAGATGAAAGGTGACTGTGACGAAATGCCAAGAACCCATCTGGAAGTCCATGGCTGAGTGAGAAAACGTCAGGTGGAATTCAGGATAGATAAATGCCAAGTGCTGGACACAGGGGAGGAGGGTGCTGGAAATCCTCTGAAATAACCCTGACTCTCACAGTCTAAACTGACTCTAATCACTGAGGAGAGATAAAGTTCTGAGGGTGATTATCCTGGGAAATAGTTTGGACTTGGAGTTCTCAGGAAGCAAAGTGAATGTTAGAAATTATTAAGAAATGAAGAAGGGATGGATAGATAGATAGATAGATAGATAGATAGATAGATAGATAGATAGATGGATAGATAGATAGATAGATAGATAATTATTTTATAAACCTTTGGTGCATCTCCACCTGGAACACTTGAAATCTCCCATCTCCCAAAGGAACCAGTGAAACTGGAACACAACTAGAGGAGGGCACCAGGGATAATTAAAGACTCAGTCCTCAGCGTGAGAACGATTAAATGAACTCTGTTTCTGCAGCCAGAAGAGAGACGAGCGAGAGGATCTGATGGCCTCCTCAGGAATTAGGAATGACAAGGAGAGAATAGCGAGCAGCTGTTTGCTGGTTTTGCCTCTAACACAAGACTCAGAGGCATGGAATGAAGCTGGTGGCTGGCAGCTCCGACCGAGCAGGAGCAATCCCCGGCACCGCGCTCCGTCATCCCGCGGAACCCCTTGCCACGGGATCCCGGGAGTGTTAAAAGTTTACTGGATGCACTCATGAAAGAAAAACTCATCGGAGGTTTTTAAAATCCATCTGGGTTTTGTGTTAAACAGAAAGGCTCCGTGTCTGGTTCAGAAAGGGCCTGAGCCAGAAACCACTGGGCAAGTATTTGGGGGGAAGTGTGGCAGCAGGACTGACCTACATTTGTACTCTTTGCTGGGCTCTGGCTACTGCTGCAGATAGGAGATTATTTGGCATGAGCTTCCAGCCTGACCTGCTAAAGCTGTTCGTATCTCCTTGCGAGCCCAGACTTCCCAGTGATAAGTAATTCCAGACAAATGCATTCCTTATGTTCTCTCTTAAATGCAATAATAATGTTAACTATTAAGTCAGGTGATGACAAGCCAACACTGAGCGGCCTCAGGTCTTGAGCTTCTCCTTTCCCAGTCCTTATTTCCTTGGCTCTGGGTTGCGGTGACCCAGGGCAGCCCACAGGTGCTCTAGGGGCAGGTCCACATGGGTGGACATCAAGTCCCCTCTGCCAGTCTTGGCTCCAACAACCTGAGCAGGGCCACCAAGAGACAATCAGAGGTAATTAATGCACAGCAGGGCACCAACAAGGTTGATTTGGTGACCAGGCTCACTTCACTTTGCATCTGAAAATCACAAGTCGTGGAGTTGTGCCCAGATTTCCTCCAACTACTAAACAACTCTGGTGTGCTGGTACAGCTCTTGGAGCTCAGGGCATTTTAGTAGGGGGAAAGCTCAGTTGAGAACATTCCCTTTGGCTCTAAACTAGCAGAGACCTCCATAAGAGATATTCACAATCTTGAGAGCAGCTCCTCCAACTCTAATTGCCCAGCTAGGAAGATTAAAACAGCTACAAGGGTTTCTGGGCAAATCTCTCAGTGTTTTAGTGAAGTGTTTGACAGTCTCATAAAATCTTTTTTGAAAGCTTGACTCAGTCTGGAGTGGATGTGAGCACTTGTCTGTGGTCTCTGCGTTGGCTGGGGTGCTGTAAACCAGGATAAAGTTTGATATGTCACGTTTGAGGAGATGAAGGAGGTGCCGGTTGCAGAGGAAAGTGCGTTAAGCCTGACTTTATCTAATTTCTTCATGGATGCATTGCAAGACACAGCAAACAAAATGAGCACTGGGGGAAACACTTGGGAAAAACACAGGAGCTGAATTACTGGCAAAGCTTCAAAAACTCTGGGTAAGTCACCTCTAGCAGAAGAAGTCTCCATGCATGCAGGGGTGTGTGACCACCTCTGGGGAGAACAGCTGATCTCTGCTGGTTGTAGGATGTGGCAGGGGAAAACTTGTTCTTTATGAAGCTGCAGAAGGGGAGATGGAGCTGAATCCACCACGGAGATAACAGCTTTCCAAACTATCCTCATGGTGATAGTCTCATTTCTTGAATGCTGCTCCGCTCAGGGAACCTCAGCAAGGAAGCAACACCCCAGAGACAGCTCTGGGAGAGAGGAGGGAAGGAAAAATAAAGAGAATTTTTAAAAATAATGAAAGCAATGAAGAGCCAAAGGGGAATGGCTTACAAGAAAAAATTAAAATACCTAAATATGGCTAAGCTGGCCAACTTATGACTAAGGGAGGATATGATAACTGTCTGCATGTATATGAGGGCTGTAAACCACTAGGAAAGGAAAGACATTTTTTTGATTGGTATAAGAAGAAATTTCGGAGAAATCCCATTAAATTAAACAAAGGAAAACGTTGAATGAATAACGGGAATTGTTCCTAATGTTAAACTCGTCCAGAATTTGCAAAATGTTTTATATAAATTGATCTGAAAAAAACATCAAGAAGATGTGAGAAAGCTGCTTGGATCCCAGTTATTAAAGATATTGGCTTCTCGTGCTTCCTGCAGCAAAGCAAGGAACAAGAACAATCGAACTCAATGGAAAGGGTTTGGCTCTCTTTGTGTTCTGGTGCAGGAAACCAACAATTTTAGAAAACTCTGCCAATGGTCTCGTTGTTAAAAATGCAGTGAGTGCATCCAGAAAGCTCAGTCACAAAAGAACATGGGTTTCTGAGGGCTTAGGGCCGAGTCTTCCGTCTTTCCAGGTTTTCAAAACATTTCTCAGCAAACCCTGCCAGAACATCCCCTGATGTGCTGCAGCCCGGAGAGCACAAGGTGTGATAAAACAGGGAAGGAGCGTCATTTACACTCCCAGCACAAACATCAGCCCATGTAGGACAAGCTGGTCCAGGTCCAGCTTTCTTGAAGTGGTTTTTGACCAGAATTCCCAGCGAGGTGCCCAAACGCGGGCGAGAATTCCCGTGTTGTCTTTGTGGTACACCCAAACCACGGGTGGAGTCCATAGGAGCTGGGGAATGCCCACAGCACCGTGAGGCCCAGCTCTCATACTGGGAGATGCCTGGAGCTGGCAGAGGCAGAGTAACATGGAATTCCTCCCTGGCACTGGCATCCACGTTCCTTTCACGAAGCCACTTCCACCAGCAGAGGCTGAGAGGAAATCCTTCTGCACTCCAGGGTAGCATCTGACTGAGGTGTCCTTGGTGGTTTCTTTTCCGACAGGAATCCTGCAGCAGGTTGAATCTCAGAATCCTAGAATCCTAGAATTATGGAATAGTTTTATTTGGAAGGGACCTTAAAGGTCATCCAGTCCAAACTGCAGGGACAGAGCATCATAAAATCATAGAATGGTTTGGGATGGAAGGCACCATAAAAATCACCTCGTTCCAAGCCCACTGCAGTGCGCAGGGACATCTCCTACTAGAGCAGGTTGCTCCAAGCCTCATCCAACTTGGCATCTTCAGCTGGATCTGGCCCTGGATGCTTCCATGGATGGAGCAAGGAGAGGTCTTTGACAAACCTGTAGTGCCCGGATTTGGTTCTGGCCATGAACGAGTGAAAGAAGCTTTCAACACTGATGTGGTGGATTAAAAACCAAAGCAGGTGGGCAGGTGAGGCCTCAGATCTCCTGCAGGAACCAGGACATTTTCTTGCTAATCTTGCAAAATGAAAGTTTTACTTTGAGAACCTTGAGTTTCTCAGACCCTTCTTGAACCTGGAATCATCTCTTTGGTCTTAAATGAGCTGATTCTCCAAAGAACTTGAAGGCTGAGCACTTCCACTGAAGCTGTAGCAGGGAAGGAGGAAGCAATCCCCACCTTTCTGTATCTTTGCACAGCTCGTGTCACTTCATCGCCGCCCTCCGAAGGCCGTGCTCTTAAATCAGGTCTCTATCAAATCCCTGGGCTGCTGCAAGCTAATCAAATCCATGGAGGTGGCTGGCGTCAGTTCAATAATATGGATTGTATCAAGACTCAGGATTTTCATATTTCAAAGAATGTTATGATTTTTAAAATCACAAACAGGGCCGTATTTATGCACAGCCCCTTGCTGCGTGCTACATTATCCACTTAGCTCACATTACAAAAATAAGCTGTAAACACTTTTGATGAAAGGGTTGGACACTTCGTTTACGCCCCGAGAATGGACTTTTGTTTTAATGCCCAATTTCACTTCGGTATTTAACCTTTCCCCTCTGTTTTACATATATTCTGTCATTTCGTTCCAGCTCGCTATTTATTTATCTTTGTGCAGGGAAGGAAAAAAAAGAGGGAAATCATATTTTTTAAAAAAAGGGATAAGTAAATACATTTGCAAAAAAAAGTGTTCACTCAGCTCTTAGTCAAATGTGTGCAGTAAATCAGAGTCTGTTTACCCCAAAAGTGTTTTGGTTGGGGTCTTAGATGATTTCCATTGGCCGTGAATGAGCATCAACGAAAAGCAAAATGAAAAACCTTTTACCTGTTGAGACATTAATTAAAGTTTAATTAGCTCCTGTTTGCACAGTGCTTTGAAGGCGTGAAAGCCTTCTGGAAATCCTGTGTGTGTGAAGGCCTGAACTGGCTACTTCTGGAGTAGCTTTTGGCACTGGGAATCTCCAGGATGGAATCGGGGCTCACGGCATCGCGGCGAGGGCTCGCTGGCCAATGCCTGCCCGGGGTTGCCATGGAAACACAGAAGAAACACATCTTGGCAGCTCCATAAAAGCAGATTTTCATATATTTTTAAAGGCTGGAATCCACCCTACTTGGCTTGGGCTTCCCCACAAACGAAGCCTTGCCTCAAGGACGAGCTGTGCCAGGAGAGCTGGGAGCAAGCTCCATGTGTCTCCCTGAAAGGCCCAAAACATCCCTGCAAGGATGAGGGACCACAAGGTCCAGCTTCTTGGATACCTTGTGCAGCAGAGCCCATCCTAAAAGCACCCAAAATAAAGCAAAAGATCAAATTTTGGCATAACTGGTGCCCTTTGCTCTCTGAGCAACCACACTGAAGTCAATACCGTTCATAAATATTGGCAAAATTATTTCCTCATGCCAGGAAATGCGACTTTTTATGGATTTTATTGTTCCTTGCAGGCTCTGTGGCAGAAGAAAATGTTAAAGGAGAGCTTTGAAGGAAGGAAATGAGCAAGTTGGATGGATCTTTACGGTGGGATCTCCTCCCAGCTCTGAGGAGCAGGGTGTGAGGAAGAAAATGTGCAGAGAGGGGTGGTGGATGGTGCTGTCAGGAGGAGGTGGCTGGAGGGCTGGAGAGGGAGATCAGCACGGAAAGGAAGAAGCAGCACCTTGGGATGAACAGGATACAGAAGAGGAACCAATAAAATGTGACCTCTAGAGAGATTTTCCATAGATTCCTGATTAGCATCTGAAATTTTTCTGAACCACCACATTCTCCCCCGCTCCTTTTTTTTTTTTCCTTCATTATTTTTGATGTTTAGCCATCACTAATTGTAAATGAGCCCTTTGGCTTCCTTTTGCTCCCAGACCTTTAAACTGCCCAGGCACGGTTAAACACTAAAAAATGCCACAGAATTCGCAGAGAGGGAGAATAATAGCAAAATCTGTTCCTCATTTTTTTTTATATTTCATATGGGATGCGAACCGTTTACTCCCTAGTAATTGCAGATGTTAGACTGAGACTGTAATAACGTAGCTGGCAATAAGTGTTGCTTTACCACAAAAAGCTTCCCAGTAGCATTAAAAAGACAACAGAAACAATAGTTTCAACACATTCATCCGTACCAGGATTCTGGAAGCACTCAGCTACTGATTTATCATGTAAACTTTTGCTGGTGTACGTAGGAACTCCAAATATTTTCTCATGCTGTTGCTGAAGAGATGACAATCTCACATTGTCTTCCACCGTGTAATCTCTCAAATTTGCAGACAGATTTTGCCTTCCCATGGATTAAAAACTCTTTTATTTCTGTCTAATAGAGACCAGAAAACACATGCTTTAATATTTCCTTTTTTTTTTTTTTTCCCTAATATTTGTGCTTTCTGGTTTTTTTGGCTGTGTCAGTCTGGTGTGCTGAGTGGCAATTTTGAATTCATTATCTAAAATTTACTGCAAAAAAAGCTTTTAGAGCCTCCCGGCCTGTAAGCTGTCCTGCATAACATGAATATAGGTGACACATAAAGCAAATAACACCCTAAAATCGGCCCTTCCAAGCTGCCTAGGTGCTCTTATCACACATTTAACGTGCCAGGCAGGACCAGGCACACATCACCGCGCCTTCAAAGTGCCCCGTTTTTGTCACAGATGTTCTGCATAAATAAATGGTGTCATCCAGGCTGATTAAATCAATCCGCCTGTATCAACTCGCAGTTCCCGCTGCAGCCTTTGAAACTTGGGAGAGGAACAAATAATAACAATAAAACCCCCTTGTTTTTCCCGGGTTAGCTTTTCATCTTTATCTGAGCGTAGCAGCGGCTGCGCTGATGGTGCTGGGGGAAAACAATTTGTGGATAACGGGGCTGAAGCTGCTCCAGCCCGGGGTTATCCATCTGGTGGCTCTGCAAACCACAGGAGCAGAGCTCAGCTCCAGTGTCATCAGATCCCCAAGCTGGAACGTTCTCCCGCTACAATTTAGGTTTTCCAGCCATTCCTTTCCTAATCCAACCACTCATACAGCGAAGCCTTCTTCTCTTTCCATCCATTGTTGCATATTTGCGTGTTTGGGATGGGTAGGGTGAGATTAGGAAATTACAGCTTGAGAAAGGGCCCGGGGCTGTGGTTTCTGGTCGTGTTCTCCTCGCAAGGAGGTCACTTCTCCATTGATACTCGCTGAAAGTAATGAGATTTGGAGCACGCCAGGAATAACAGCGCATTGTGTATCTGCGTGGTGCATCTGGATATCTTCAGAGCCTCTATCTATGGTGTGAGTGCTCAGCAATAATATTAACAGTGTGACACTGGGACTGGGAACTGGGATTTTAGGGATTTTACAGCTACCAGGGGGCAAAAAGTCCCAGAGGTAATGTTCACAGTTTTGCATTTAAATTAATAACAAGTAAACAGATGAGTGATGTATGGCAGGAATGCTCTGCTCGGAGGACAGGCTCCCATTAGGATTTAAAGATCACATTCCCCTCTGGCTGCTCATTTCTGCCTCCCTTCCTGGGCTTACCTCATTTATGGAGCACTTCCTGAGCTGGTGGCAGTGTGTCTCCATGGGTCTGTGGCATCCTTGGGTGCAGAACAGAAACTGATCCATCCAAACTCAGCACGAGACACCAGATGGGTGAAATTTGGACCCTGATGCCAATTATGCTGATCAGACTTATTTTTATATGTGATTGTACTTGGTCTGGTTTCGAGAATAACCCTGAATTTTGGAGCTGTACCCACAGTTATGTTGATGAAGATTAGAGATGAACATGAATAGATCCAGGATGTACCACGACAAGGCATAAACACTGTTGAGAAAAAAGTAATTAACATTAGTTCTGTCTCTTACACATCTTTAGTGTCAGGTATTGCCAGGGCCCTATTCTACAAAATGAAAAAAAAACCCCTTGGAATCAAAATAGACAGGATTAAAATACTAATAGAACTTCTTAACATTATCCTCCCACAGCTCTTTTTAGGTGGTTTTACAGAGTTTCCATCAGAGACAGCATCTGAGCACCTTTCATATAAAACTAAAAGCAACATAATGTTATAAATGAGCAAAAAATTGGGAAAGAATGAGGGAGAAAACGTATCTTCCCTCTTCTCAGAGATCCGATGTTTTATGGGTGGCTGAAATATTTCTGCCTTCATTATCTGTGTCTTGACTTGGCTTATAGTCAACCCCCAAGTTTTACAGAAATGTATCTCTGTATCTCTCTGACCTTCCAAAGACATCAGTCTGGCTAGGAAATCCAGAGAATTTCTGGCACTGGGGGTACTGACTCACTCATTGTTCCTGTGCATTGTCAGTTCAGGAATTTCCTCTGGTTTGGTTGGAAGGCAAAAAATCCATCCAGCAAGAGTTGTTGGTATTTTGCTGTTGTTTGCCAGGAGCCTAAACCCCAAAATATTTTCTCTTCTCAACAGCATCGTGTTTCTGATTAATCAGGGTCAACTCTTCCTTTTCTCTCCTGACCTCTAGCAGTGACCCCAATGTTCCTTTTAATTTCCTTGATCTATTTGCAACATTCCCAGCCAGGTCTCTGGAGTGTTGAAGATTGAAAGTAATTTCCCAACACCTTCAGCTGTGTTCTGGTTCCAGTTAAACTGCTCCGAACCCAGGCTCACCCTGCAGCAATCCCTGGGCAAAATGGATGTGGGAGCCAAACCACAGATGATAACATTTGGGATTATGCCTTTCCAGGGGGAAAGAAAGCTCCCATAAAATCTCTGTAATGTTTGCCTTGCCTGATAATCCAGAACTCTCCTCGTCTTTCTCATCAGAACATTCTCTGTGTGGGGATGTTTTCCCAAATCCCCTGGTCAGAGGACACAAAAAGAGGGGAATGTCTGTGTTGTATGGAGAGTCAGGGGATGCTTCTGCACCTCTGAGTGACTCCATCCAGCCTCTTCCCCATCAATCCCAGACTGACAACAGGGGTGTTGTCAATCTTATAGACATGCTTTGGGGAAAGAGATGGATCTGGGCTTCTTATTCTCACCAAAACAGGCCGGAAAGGGAAAAAATGGCATCTGGGCTTATTAAAGAATATGCCAGGCTGGATATCACCTCTCCAGTTAACCGTGTGTTCTCCCAAGAATCCCTTCTGAGGGATGTCTGCTGTCCAAGAGTTGCTTTTGGGAGGTGTAGGCTCTGTCAGAGAGGAGCTCGAGCTGTGAAGTTCAAAGAGCCTGACTGTGCCTGAGCCTTGGGGCTGTGCCCAGGACCTCAGGAGTCGGATTCTGATCAGGAACAGGCTTTGACACAAAGGGTCCTGCTCAGGGAGGCCTTGGTGATGGATCTGGGTTTGAAAAAGGAACCATAATATATTTACACCATAATGTATAGATTGGTGTGTGTTTGTGAGGGAATGCTGGTTGGGGGTTCCTGCATTAAGGCACCATTTATGTTGGCTCCACAGAGGATCTGTGCTCCTTTTATCCCACCTGAAGAGAAGTCTGGGAATTTCATCACAAGAGGAAAACAGCGAGGTGGAAAGACATCCTCATTTTAGGTGTTCCAAGCCCAGTCCAGCTCCTCAGCAGCATCTGGGAGCAGGTGACCACAGGCACAGTCCTGGTGCCAGGCCTTAAACATTTTCCACCTCCCCATAAAGACCAGTCCACATTATCCAGCGGAGATGAACAGAATTTCCATTTGCCAGGGTGGGCTCATTAGTTCCAGGTAAAATTTGTTCTCCTCACCAGCTAAATCCCTTCAGGGTACTTTGGGCCCATTCCTAGACTCATTAAAGCCCATGGCAGCGGGGTTGAGTATTATTCTGGTAATACCTTCTGGTATTATTCTTAATTTAAACATTAATAGTTTAACTCTCTGTTGTTAATAATAATAACCCCTTGGAAAATTCAGCCCGAAATCCACTTCCTTGAGGAATTTCTCCTCTCCCATCAGGCATTCAGGCTGGTTTGTTATTGTTGGGTTGCTCGGGAGTGCTTTGGGTTGCACACACTGGTTTGTTATTGTTGGGTTGTCCTTCGGCGCTGGGCTGTGCACACCAACTAATTTGTTTTTGGAGTGTTGCTCTGAGCTGCACACTCCACTTTATTGCTGATGGGCTGCTCGCTGCGTGTGGGGCTGCTGTCCTTGTTTTGTGATTATTATTGCTGAGCTCCTTTGTGAAGCTCCTACCCACACAAACAGAAGGGCAGGAGCTGTGGCGAATTTAATGCAATGTTTGGGGATTAATCTATTCTGCTTCACTTTTTAAAAAGGGGCTAATTAAGGCTTTCAGGATTAGGAAACCCGCTTCTTACTTTAATATGGTTTGAAATACCATTTCCTCCCCTACTTTCCTTTCTTCCCACATCCTTCTTTCGAAACATAACTTTTTATAGGTATCCTATCTTCCATCTTAATGTTCCTGTTAGCTTCCTACTGGCCTTTCAGGAAAAACTTCTTTATGGAAGATTTCCTTTCAGGTTCAGTGCAAGAGTAAATACTCATGACCCTTGATCTCACTACTTACTTTCTTTTATAATGTCTTCATTTCATTTTGGTGCATATGTTCATAATCATCAGGAAAATGGAAAGAAAAACGATTGGAAAATATTATTCAAACAAGAATCTGGCATATTTATATGATATAAACCAGAATTCTTCATTACCATCATTACTGAGCAGCGTAATATCGAATAAAATTTTTATTTCCCCTGTTCCATGAGCAGTGTCTCTGGTGATCTGGTAATGCTGGTTTGGGGAAACTGAGGCCAGAAATAGCTGGAAAAGGGACATTATGATATAAAGCAGCCAAGACCTCTGAAATTACCACTGTTTACCTCTTATCTGCCTTTCCCAAAAGTCATTCTTCACATTCAAAAATTAGTTTGAGTGGAGTAGGTGTGTCATTCCTCAGCAAAGGTGAAATAAAAGAGCTACAAAGTGAATAGGATGCTCTCCACAGCAGTAATTATTTCTTATATTGATGTATTTAAAAGAGGAAGGAGAGGAGTTCTGGAGCAATTAATGAAATATTCCTTGCATGACCCATCACAAATTCTCTTTCCCATGTGCATAACTGGGTTTGTGTTTGTGTCTGTTTTCAATTCAGTTAAATGACTGTAAAACCCCAAATGTGAGCAGAAGACACAAGGCTGGAGGACTCTCATTGCTAAATCCGACTGCCTGCTCCCAAAGCTTCCCACAGCAGCCTGGTGGAGCTCCACCCTGAGCCCAGCTGGGGTTTGGTTCTACATTCTCAGCTCCTCTGGGCACAGCTGGACAGCGGCCACGGGCTGGACAGTGACCACAGCCATGAACATGGAAATGTCCTTGCATTCCTTTGTGTGTTGTCCACCGAACCCCAGAGAGGGGCCGTCGGCAGCTTCGAGAGGGAAGGGATTATTGGTTTGTGTGAAGGGGAGCCAGGGAAGGCCGGGCAGTTCAGCCCTCAAAGGCACGGGCAGCTTGGGAGAAGAGTGGCCAGGCCCAAGCACTGGCTCTCTGGCCCAAAGCAGAGAGACCCTCAAAGTAGGTTTTTGGTTTTCCTGACCAAAAACCACCCAGAGCCTGAAAAAGCACTTTCACCATCCTGTCAGAGAAAGGTTGTGCCACTGCTGTGAAAGCACTCGCTGCTCAGAACAGTTTCATCACATCCCAGCGTTGTTCTGGGAAGGGAAGTGCGTTTTGAACACAAATTTCCAAACGGCACCACCCCATGCTCCCTGTGGACTGCTCCTCAGAATAAAGATCGCAGTATCTTTTGATTTGCCCAACTCAAATGCATCTTGCCTGAAGTCTCTATTTTCCTTTTGAAGGAATTCATTGTTTGAAGGACGTTTGGGCCTGGCTGGGGATGGTTTCCTTCAGCAGTGTCCCAGGGACGAATGGATTGAGGAGGCTTCAGGTCAAACCCTGCCCTCAGATGAACGCTCCCCACTCTCACTGATTGCCCAAGCTGCCCGTGCATATCTGAGGGCAGAGCTTGGCCTGCGGGTGTGTTGTTTTGGTTGTTTTGCCATTCCAGCACAGAAATGGGTTTTTGTCCCTCTGAAGGAAAGGAGTTCAGTGCCACATCCCAGCCTGGTGGTGAAGGAAGCCCGCAGAGTTTATCAGCAGTGACCCTTAACTGCTGGGCTGTGTGGGGAATCTCGTGTTTTACAGCCAGGGTAAAGGATCTCTGATATGAACACCCCAGGATTTATTGGTCCCACAAGGACTCAGGGGTTTGCTGGCAGTGCAGTTCAGAGAGTCAGGAGAAGTCAAAGGTTATCTTTTGTAGGGTAGTATGGGATTTACCAGCTGACCCTCCCCCCGTCCTCTGGTTCATCTGCTAAAATCATTAACGAGCTTTCCTTTACCCTCCAGAACTGTTAGTGTCTTTTTAGCACCGAGATCGAGTTACTGACCTCGGCAGTGCCAATATACCTTGAGGATTTCGAGGGCCTGGGGATATTTTCAGTGCTAAAAGGAACAACATGAAGAAAGATGAATAGGTGGGTGCTCTGCCCAAAATGAATCCTAATGTTTTTCTTGCTTGTTAAATGGAGGCCTCTCTTGTTTATACATCACCATCTCAAGAGGAGTTTTTTTTTGTTGGAGAAAAGGTTTCACTCTTGCAATGCAATGGGAAAATAATGGGGGTGAAAGTGGGATGTAAAAAGGAACGAATGGTACTGCAAACGCTGAACTCTTGTGCCCCCCACACCAGGAAAGGAAAGATGCTGTTATTCCTACTGAGGAATGATGGGGAAATCATTTTGGCCCTCAACCACACTGCTGGAGGAGCCTTCATATCTTTCCTGAGCTTTCTGGGCATCACCCCCAGGGTCTGTCAGAGCCTTTTCCTCACCCTGCCGTGCTTGGGGGTGAACTGCACCATTTTGGGGAAAACCAACAGATGAGAGCTGCTGCTCCACCCTCCTGATGGACTCCTCACCCCTCCAGCTCCTCCCCAGGTCCCCTTGCATAGGCTGCAGCAAATTTGTTTCCAGTTAAACTCATCTTGGAACGAGGCCACCCCAAAATGAACAATGAAATAACGGCAGTCCCGCACCGCGGGCTTTCCTCCTGTATCCAAGAGCAGCGAGCAGAGGTCATTTAAGGCCTCCCAGTGGTGTCCCTTCCTCCCTTCTGCAGTCCCCTGCCCCATACATCAGTGACCTAATCACTTGTGAAACCCAAGGCAGGGGGCTCTGGAGTTATCCCGTTACAAAACCAAGATTTATCGGAACGTGAGAAGCCTGGCAGGGTTTTATGATATGCACGGCGCCATTCCTTGCCCTAAACCTATTTGTTACATTTATACTCTGGGACTTTTTATCATTCCTGACACCCCTCCATCTGCTCCTCACCATACAGTAGCTGGGGGTCTTGTTTCACGGGACAGCAAGGATGAAATCACTTCGCCTCAATTATGGGTTACAGTAATTAAGCTGCTGTTTGAACACTTGGATTTTGATCTGCTTTTGGGATAAGGTCCCTGGGCTTCTTTTCCTTCCCATCCTTCCTAGAATTTCACACCCATGTAGCTGCTATTCCACCAAGTATTGACTTAAAAATTTCATATCTTTTCTTTCTAACAGAAACAATCTGAATATCGCACTTCCTTCTTGTAAAAGCAAGGCAGGCAACAAATGTTCTCAGGCATTAATTACACCCAGATTATCTGATATCAGGATCCTGAAAGCAGATTTTTTTAATACGTAGTATAAAGTGCGAAAAGGAGACGAGGTGGGGGAAGAAAAAGTCTCTTTGTTTTCACTTCAGTGTGAAGCCATTTGGAACCTGTTAGCTGAGCACAACAGCCCCGAGATGCTCTTGATTAATGGCAATTACAGTGAGGCAGCAACCAACCCAGCGACATGATCGGCAACACTTTTAATGATCTCCTTAAAAAGCTAAACTCCGCTGGCGTTCCATGGAATCCATCAGGAAATTGGGAAACGCTGAGGATGTTGGAGCCCCGCCGATGCCAGAGCCGGATGCTCCGCGCTCGCTGTGTCACCGCCAGCCTGTGCTGGCCAAACCAGGCAGGAAGAGGATCCTTGATGTCATTCCCGAGGTGACAGTATCCAGATGCATGGAGGGAGGCTTGTGGATAGAGTTCTGGACACGAGGCGTCTGCTTTATTAAATCTGGGTTGTTGAGCTCAGCTCCGGCCCAGCGGACCCTGAATTTTTTGTGGATGCATCACGGAGCACGTCTGTGCGCAGCAATCGTCCTGCAAACATCTCCCAGCTCTTATCTGCATCTGGCTGGAGCTGCTGCTCTTTGCAGACCGAGTTTTCTTCTCACTGAAGTTCTCAGAGGAATGGCAGAGGCTGGGAGTACTCCCAAGCTCCACCCAGTGTGGCTGGAGCAGGTCACTGACCGGCAAAATTGGTTTCATTAATTAGAGTTGGGTATGTGAATGTCAGAAATAAGGATTATAAACAATGTCTGTGTGAAATGTGAGGGTCAGTGTAGTGAGGTGTCTGCCAGGGCCTCAGCTGAGTGGGCTTTGCTCATGATGGGTAAGTCAGCTCCCAAAAAATGTTCTCCTGCCTTCACAGGGAATATTTGTACCACAAAGGCTGACTCCACCTGCCCGTGGACTCAAATGTGCTGCAAACACCCGTGCTGAGAGAAAACATGAGAAGCTAATAAGAGAAAGTTATATCTTAGTAGGGTGGAATTGAAAATTTTAACTCTTCGCTCGGTTTTAATAACACGGCTCTGCACCAGCTCTAAAGTTTGGTTTAAAAATGACCATTTTCTGCCTTATTTAGACTCGGTGCCCCAGCAAGAGCTGGGAGGCATAACCATTTAGAGAAGTTCAAATATCTCAACTGGCCGTGACCTGAACTAAAACTAATAGTTTGTGTTTGTGATGGCTACGAGAGCGGCATCTGGCTTACATTTAAATAGAAGCCTATTCAATAAAGCCTCTGCTTCTCCAAACTGCACAGAAGCAAAGATTAATTATTGCAGCTAATGATTCTTCAGCCATTCATGTACCCAAGGGAGAAAGGCAACCCCTGCCCCAAGAACCAATCACAACAAAAATCCTGCAGAAAGCCCCTCAGGGGAGAAACCCCAAGAATATATTGTTATTCCTGATATTCTGCCCAGGCAGCCTAACCGTGGAATTAAATATAATTTTTACCAGCAAATTCTGGGGTTTTTTTTCTTGCTATCCTCCCAGAGGAGAACCCAGAGTTTCAAATGGGCTTTTAATAGCAACGCTCTGAGAATCCAGCCTCTGTGTCTTGCAGCGTCTTAGGGGGATCAGGTTTCACATTTCACTCATTCCTCAGTGTGTTGGCACAGCCTAACACTGGCTTCAGACATTTGGTATTTGAAACAGAAAATCTTGGTGTTTCATTCCTTGCCTCACTTCTCCCTGTGTTTCTCCAGCATCATATAATATTGACAGCCCCTGCCTGGAAAGAAAGGCCAGGTTCTCTCGTTTATTCAGCTGCAGGCTTTAAAAATGGAGAATAGGGGTTTTGTTCAGAGGAGGGAGCAACTGCCAGTGAACTTTTTCCTTCTCTGCATAGAAGTGGGATAGCACAATAAACAATGGTAAGAGAAGCTGGACCTGAGGTATGTATACATACATGTAATATTTTTTAGCTGACTGGATTTTCAGTGCCCAAGCTTCAGGGTACAAATCTGCCCCCGTTTGTGGGAGCGATTTATGTCCTTTAATAATCTCCAAACTTGGGCAGTGAAAGATCTGGCTGTAGGTATGGCTCATGTTGTGGTGAGTCACATACTGGAGCATGCCACTGGCCACAGTGGTGTCCCCAGGGCTTTCAGGAGCAAGAACATGCCCAGATTTGGGGAGAAAAAAAGGAGATGAGAGAGAAGATACAAGAACCAGTCATCTTAATCACAAGTGGAAAAAATTCAATGATAATGCCCCATTTGCTGATTTTGGCTGTGGCTACTTGTGGGGCATTATTCATAAAATCAGGAACCACTGAGATTTTCTGGCTTTTCTCCCACGTGGATCAATTTTGTAAGGAGAGTAGGTGTGGGACTGTCTCCTCTTCCACTCCAACCAAGGCACTTTTCCTGGGGCAGCCACAGTGGACTTTTATGACTGGAAGTATTTTTAGGCAGATGCCTGCATGGCTCTACCCTTTAATACATCATTTCTTGAGCAGTGTTTCAGCATCAAGAGAATCACCCCTGCACCAGCCCAGTGATGGGCAAGAAACGGAATCACACTCTTTCCTCGTGGGTGTGAAACTGAAATCATTGCTTTCCTTCATACACAGGCCAGTCCCATCTTCTCCAATTCCTCTCTTTAATCATCCCAGCTGTTCCCCTCACCTCCAAACCCTCGACGAGCCAGAACTGGGTGAGCAGTCACCCACAGAGGCCACCTGTTGGGGACAGACCTTGGTGACCTCTGCTGTCCCACAGACGGGGGTAGGAGCGTGCTGAGCGGGGACATTCCTGTCCCTGTGTGACATCCCCCATCCCAAGGAGGGTCCAGAGCAGGGAGAAAAGGCCCATGTGGAGGAAAGGAGTGATGATGGAGCCTTGTTCTGGGAATCAGGAGGTGCCAGCAGTGAAACAGCAAGAACAGGAATTAAATTGCTCTGCCATGAGCAGCACCAGAGCTGGATTTGTGTCTGTCCTCTCCGGGAGGAGGGAGCCTGCTGACATCACCTCCTAGGCGTCCCCACTCATGAGGAATGCTGTTTCCCTCTGTTTCTGCTCTTCCTTTGGGGACTTTTCCTCCTCCTTTTGGCCATGAGCACAGGAGGGATGTGAAAGGGAAAGGAAAGTGGTGTTTGGATGGTTGCTGTGCCTGTTGTGAGGGATGGAGAGAGAGGCCGAGCTCTAATGGGAGCTGTTTGCTCATCAGGGTGTGATAGGCCCTGGAGCTGTCATCGGGTGTGGGATTGTGTAAATACACACCCAGGCACTCCTTGTGGAAGGGGATCTGTGACCCAACAGGCTTTATTTGGCTCCTTCTGGCCACGGTGGGAATGCAGCGTTTTTGGCTTAGCCGAAAGGAGCCCGAGTCAGCCCTGTAGGAGTAAGGACCTGCAAGGGATGTAGAGGGAATAAATCCCTCATCCAGAGGCTGGAGCTGTACCCCAGAGAGGGGGAAATTCCTGAACGGCTGAAATCAGGGGCTCATTGTCTTCAAAGTGGGTCAAGTTTTCCCTTCCATGCTCAATGTACCAAAACGAGGAGAGGGCGCATCCTACAAAACTCCCACTCCACCATGGATTGTTATTGACAGCCCCAAGTTTGCTTCACACGGAGGCTTCAAAAAAGGGAAATATCCTGGGGAGGTCCAAAATGCTCCTCTGTAACCACAGCAGGGTCCAGATGGGGCCCTGGGATGTTCCTCTGGGCAGCTCTGGGTGCTCAGAGGCACCCGGGAGGGATCCAGCTCATCCCCGGTGCCTGTGGGGAGGGATGGTTTTGACACCACACCTCAGGCTGCAGGTGGATAATTGCATTTTCAAATGCCCAGCTGAACATTCAATTTATAACACATAATGGGAAGGTGGTGGAATTTTTTTGAGATTTCTTCCAATTAAAAAATGCCTTTTAACCAAAAATTTCCAGTGAGCACTTTCCACTGCATTTGTGGGTGTGATTTTTTTTTTTCCCCGTAAGGTCTTATACCCAAAATTTGACACTTTTGGGCTGCAAAATAAAAGGTCCAAGTTTGAAGATTTAGGTAAAAAGTGAATTCCTAAAAACCAGAATGTTTTGACAAAACCAGATTTATTTTCAGTGAACTAAAATTACTTTGGGCAGCATCCTTCAGAAGGACAACTGAAAGAATATTTTGATATTAAAATGCCATCATATAATATATTGATTTTATGTGTTTGTATTTGAATTTCGTGTTTGTATTTATTCAAAGCTCATTTAATATTATTTAAAATCACATATTATTTAAATATCAGATTGTTCTTTTCTCTTCTTTTATTAAAAACATGGATTAACTTATAATATGCCCATTCTAATGTCAAAAAATAAAGTATTTAAGAGGTCCAAATTAACTAACTAGAGAAAAAAAAATTAAAATCCAAAGGCTCTTATTGAGCTTTGTCCAAAAATCTGACTCTGGTGCACTTCCTCTCTTCGATCTGATATTTGGGAGCTGGAATGCAACGGGAGCTGTGATAAGCACATCCAAAGGCAGGACAGGCACTCGGGTTCCAAGGGCTGCTTTCTGGAGGTCTCTGTCCCAGATATGGATCACATTTCCTCCTGTTTACATGTAAGAAGGTTGTGAAGATCTGCAATTTCGAGATACATCTGGTTCTCGCATCAAATTAAACAGCAACCCAAGCCCGGGCACTGGGGCAGATTTTAAAACGTAGGAATGAATGTGTGTTTATACAGCATTTGCATTAATGCTTCCTAGGGTTTATTTTGAAAGTGAAGAAAGAACATCGCATGGTAGGCAACTTAACCCAAACAATATCGGTTTAAAGTTAGGGCCGTGCTCCTTGGAATATTTTCCTAGTGTTTTGAAGTGTCCACTTGAAGAGGGAGCAGAGAGGAGGGGAGGGGGGGGAAGAAGAGGATTGTTCTGTCTTCTGCTCCGTGTTTGGCCTGGCTCAGTAGGGCTATTGCTGTGGCTCATCTGGTATGGATTAGCCCTTCTCTCTCACACTCTGTCAACTTGGGTGTTCTGCACGCAGGCTGTTCCTGCAGGGGGCTTGGGTTTGCTTTTTTTAACGGCAGGAAGTGCCCCGCTCAGACCACATGTGAAATTGTGTGGGAACAGTGGGGGGGATGAAAGAGCCCCATCAAACATACCAAAAGTGTGGGTGGAGAGGCAGGCAGCCTAAGAGGAGAGATACCAGCTGAGTAATTTCACCTCCCGGGCTGCCCGGGCCGGGGACACGGTGGAAGTTTGCTGCCTGAAGAGTGGCTGCAGCTCGTGACATCGATTTCTAATATTTTATCATCTCGGGGGCTGTTGGGAGTGTGAGGGATTACAGCTGCCGCTTAATTTGTTCTAAATTTCCTGCGAGCCTCACCAGACATGTACAGGAAATAGGCAGTAAATGTTTAATAGCTAATACCTAACTGGACAATTAACAGGTGCTGTCACTCTGAAAATCCAAGCCGGGCTCTGTGGGTGCACCTTGGGGACGTGGAGCAGCACCAGCAGCAATCCCTGAGCGACATCCACCACCAGCACTGTGGTACCCAGCCTGAAGTCCCTCACATCCCAAAATTCACCCATGTTCCCACATCCAGACATGGACTCATGAAGATTTTTTTCTTTTTAAACCACTCGCTGGTGATTTTGCTGTTTCAGTGAATAAATGCCACCACAGAAACCGGTCCAGCCTGCAGCCTTGTATTTATTTCACACACAAATTCCACCCTTGTTTTTTGCAGCCTGGGAGAAGCAAATCCAGTGCTCATCAAGAGACAGAAAATTGCAACCTGGTTTTCCATGTCAGAATAAATTCCCGTCTGTGCTGTCACCTCAGCTCTACCAGGGACCAGTAGATACCTTCCCAAAAAATTGCAGTGGGCAGGATATATTAAATGATCTTTCCCTTCTGGACTTTCTCAACTCCTGGCAATCAGCAGGTATGAGGTTTCCTGCTCTGGAATCTGTATCTGGACTTTAATAGTCATTGATGGATGTTGTTTCTTCATTTTCAATTAATTTTTACTTCTGGTCTCCATAAAATCCCAGGGCAATGAGTTCTACAAGTTAATAGCGTGTTCTGTGAAAAGTACTCAGACTTGGTTTAAATCTCAATATTAAATGTGACTTTAATTCTGTGCTGTCTTTTTTTTTTCTCCTCAGTAGAAGGTTATTTTAAAATAAATTTTCCATGGGATTGCCAACACCGTGGAAATCAGGTAGTGCCAATCAGAATTCCTGGGATTGGCTTCTCTGCCTTAACGTGCCAATTAAATTTCAAAAATGTTTTTATTATTATACAATTTCTATTTTTACATTATTACTTCTATTAAATTATAACTTCTATTACACTTCAATTATCTTGCTGCAATCACAGCAATCTTTTGCAATTTTCCATTTATCAGCAGATAAAATGTTAAGGAATAACCCCTTCTCAACCTTCAGCCTTCTTTACCAGTTATAAGCCTACAATTAAGCTCTGATTGTTCAGAATAATTGTATTTCCAATTAAGGCAGAATTAGGCTAATTGAAATGCTGTTATTACCTGCAGAGCAATATTGGTTTAACATGTCTGGCCAGCATAAAGCAAACCTCTCCTTTGGAACTGGCTTTTTATTGAGTTCAAGTCCAATCGAGTTCAAAAGCTCCTCCCGTAAAGCCTCGCTGTCCCCTAATAGTGCATGACTAATGTCTTACACTTGGCTTTCCTATAAATTGCTCTCTTTACTGAGCAATTTCGGTGTCAATACTCAGACATCCTTATCAGCACTTGATGTTCATGTAAACCAACTCTTGTTAATGACATCAAGGATGGGGAGGAGGGAAAAAAGTAACATTGCCCAGACCTCAAGGCTCCTGCTCCATCTGAACTTTGAAGTCCAGCTGTTAATAGCAGCGTTGACTACTGACATAAAAACGTGTAGTAAACCGCGCTGACATTGTCTGATTTCCAGGGATTGCTTTAAACCATCACAAAGGGCTCGAGCTCCCACCCTTTCCTCATCTCTCTGTCCCAGTGCCATCACTCAGGGTGATTAACGCTGCTCCGCCATGCCCAGGCCGTTGTCCCGGCCTGAAAAAAAGTAAACATTTTTACAGTTGGGAGCAAGAAAAATTTCAAACAAGTTCCCCTATGCCTGAAAAAGGGATCCCCAGCTGCTGTTTATTATCTCTCTGTTTACATCACACATGTGCATGTGGAGGACAAAGTGGTTCAATAAATTACTCCTCGACCAGCGGCTTGGCCAGCCCGGCCTGCCAGGAACAAAAGCCTTTAATGGTTTGTTGAATGTCTCCGAATGCTCCTACGGTCATTTTTAACTCTCACCAAGCAGTTGATCTGATTTCATCCGCTTTAAACTTTGTTTAGGGCTCAGAATGTTTTTTCTTATTGCGTGCAGTGAAATAAATCATGGCCGTGCTCTACTGCTGAGGTAGGTAATGGGGCTGGGTATCACTCGGGGCCATCTGACGTGGGGAACGTGGATCCTCGCCCTGGAATCCCCTGCAGCTTCCATGAGATTCAGAAAAGTTCCTACCTCCTCACTTCTATACTGAGCAATTTACCCAATATTTCCATTCTTGGGTTTCTTTAATTCTTTTTTTATCTTTATTCTTATATTATTTAAGAATATCTTCTTTCTAAAGGAAGAAATATTTTAAGTGATGCCTTTTCCCAGCCACCCAGAAACAGAGACTAGACAGGAGTAAGGGAATAAAGGCAGGGATTTATTTGAAGGCCTTCAAGGTACACCCTGGGGAGCCAGAGGCTGCTTCCATAAAATGGACCCCGAGATGGACAACGAGTCACGAGTTCTTGACACTGATATAGGTTTGGTCCATTTGCATATCAGCATAAATTCACCAATTAAAACTTCAGCTCTCTTCAATTTCTCCACCTCTTTCATGGGCCCAGTTTACACCTTTTGGGCCTAGGACAGCCCGAGTGTCCTTGAACAGCTCAGAGAGGCTTTGTTGTGTCTGTCTGGCCTAAGAGAGCAGCTCACGAGCTACAAGGAACTTCAGAGTTACACACTGGGCAGTACAGGATCTGAAAAATATAGAAATTAAAACCTAAGGCATCATAAGAAGTAACAATGACAAGGATAACTAACGCTGTCTGAGGGGCTGTGCACACACCCACACTCACACCCACCTGGCCACCTCTCCTGCCTTGGGAATGGTTGGAAATTCCTCACATTTCTGAATGCTTTAAGTCCCTGTTCAGATGTGATTTTGGCTGTTCTTCTGCACACAACCTGCAGCTGGGCACTGGGGTTCCTCCAGTGGTCAGAGGAGTGTGACCGCCCCTCCCAAACCTTCCCACACCACCCCTCCCACCCCTGCTCCCCATTCCCTGCCTTCTTCCCAAGTCAGCTCTGAAGATCCACTGCTAGCACAAATCTATACAACAACTGATCTCCATAACGAAATAAAACCTCTAAAGCTGCCACTCCCCACCTCTTTCTTCCCAGCTCCTGCACTTTCCAGTGGAGCCATTCCCAATTAAATCCGGTACCTGCCTGCAGGTGGGACACCACACACATTTTCCTCAGTGCACAGAAACATCAGTGAGAAGATCTGGGTTTAACAGAGACACTTCTGAGCTTTTTTTTTTTTGTCCTGGGTGATTCCAGAGTTCCTTTTGCAGCACAGTGCCCTTAGAGCTGTGTAAATAAAGATTTGTACTGGAACTTCCCAAATCAAATCAGCTTCACCACCACAGCAGCTGCTCCACGGTCTGGGCTGTGCAAAGTCAAGGTGATCTGGGATCAGTTATCATAAATCTACATCCAAACCCTACATCTTATCATACACCAAAATCCATCTAGAGGGCTCATGGGCTATTAACATCAGCAATCCACTTCCCTTCCACTTGCTGTCACCCCAGTGAAAAGCTGGGAAGTTCCCTTGATGGTCTCTCAGAAACAGAGACTGCCAAGTCTGGGATATATTTGTAAATACAGTTCAAAACACCACCAGAAAATCCCTTTAGGAACATAAAACTCGGAATATCACTGCAGAAAGTGGCTCAGATGAACTTGAATCTGTGTTATTTGCAAACATTCTGTTTTACTGCTGCTGGGAGCATTTCAGGAGCACAGCATCTCTAGAAGACTTTGTGGAATAAAGATTTAAAAAACACAATTTGGAGCCTGCTGCCTCAGCAGCATCATCTCAACGCAATACTGACACAAAAAGATGTCTTGTTCTGACAGAGGCAGAGAATTAACAAAGAGCGCAAAAAAACCCCAACAACCTGCAGGTTTATTTAGGTTTTCAAAAGTGAGCAGTAGCTCATCTTTGTGCCACTCTAAAATCCTTGGTTACCTCTCTTTGGATGTGTTTGGACTCACATAAATGTCACACCACAAGGAAGCATCAGCCGTGGAAGCAAAAAGGAGCAGGAATTTCCCACAGACAGCTCATTCTGATGCAATTTTCCAGCCTAGGTTCCTTAACTTAAGAAATGTGGGTATTTATAAGCCTCAGGAACCAGATGAACTCTGGGAGGATCCTTTGACTGAAGCCCAAGGTTTTTCAGACTCTCTGGTGACCACGTTGCACTGAAGCTGCACCAAGCCTGAAGTTACACAGTAGTTGCAGTCAGTCAAATGGAGACACTGACTTGCTTGATTCATTTTTGGCTAAGAGCAATCCCTCGTACATTCCTACCTTTCACCCTTTCTTCATTAAGTGGAAAATCCAAAGTTTCCTTTAATCAGGTTTGAGCTCGGGCTGATGTGATGTTTACTGGCTGAGACAGTGGTTTTCAAAGACGTCGGGAACATCTGGCCTCGTGGCTTGGCAGGGAGCCCAGCAAATTGCCAATCCCAGGGCCCAAGTTCACAGGCAGCTTTGGGGCTTTCATCCCGTAACAAGCAAGCCCTGAGGGCAGGGGAGAAGGTGCTGCTCCTCCCTGCTCGATCCAGCTGCTCCACTCCCTGTGTGCTCCACAGCTCCGCGTTCTCCCAGAGGAGAGGAGGATCCTCGTCCTGTCCATCCCAGCCCGGCCACGCTGACCTTGCCCCGCTCATGTTCTCGCTGTGTCCCACCCGTTTGTGCCACTCCCAGGGAGCAGCTGGGACAAAGGAGGGCAGGGACAACACCCAGCACGTCCCTGTGCTGTCCCCAGCAGGTCCCACCCTGCCGGGCTCTCCGTGTCCCCGGCTGCCACTCCTGTCCTCGCAGACGGCCCTTCCCTGAGGCTCCGGGGAAAGCTGTGCCTTGCCAGGGTTGAACCCAGGTCTCCAAACTCCCAGCGGAGCTGCCTGACCAGGAGACCAGGCTGACATTTCTCCAGCAAAGCCGCCTGGAGAGCGCAGCTGCTGCAGATGTTCTGCAGACGGAAAACATTTGCATCCAGGGCGGTTTGAAAGCTGGGTCTGTGATGCTTTACTGGTGTGAATCACTTCTACTAGAGCCAAAGGATCCATCCACTCCAGAAAACGGGGAGATAAGGTTTCAGATGCAAACTAAGGCTGGGTCTTGCTGTGAGGAACCTTGAGTATCATGACCTGGATCCTTCTGGTGCGGATTCCATCCTCTCTGCTGGGCTGTTGGCTGGAGCACAAGAGTTTAACCAGTTAAACAATGAGCAGGAGATCTCTTTATTCTCTATATCTGCCACTACAACACACCTTGTTTAGGGAAAAAACAGTGCCTGCTTGCACACAAGTGAAAATCTCCAAAGGTAGAGGCTTGTGTGGCTTTCACTGCATGGAAAATGGATGTGGAGAGGGCCATGGTCAAACGAAATGTTTGTTTGTTGGAAAACAAAACATCACACGGTCCTTTAGGGATTAGCACCAGTTGTCTTGAAATCGTTTGTGAGGTGAGGGAGACAAGCAGCCAAGGGGAAAAAAAATGTTTCCAAAAACCAGTGACCAATCACCAAGAGAACAGCGCGTCTCTGTCCTGACCTCTCGTGAGCTCTGAACTCTGCTGGCACTGTCCAGCCCCTTTCCCTGAGAAACACGAGGCTGAGGGAGAAAGTCATCTTTGTTTCATGAAATATTTACATTGGAGAAGGGAAGGGCTTTTGTATATTGTCACTGACCTCTGGAGGGAGGGGGGCGATTGTAATCAGGTTTCAGGATCACAATTTTCACAGCTGCACAGAATAATTTGATTCAGGTATTTGATTCACGCTCTGAGGCTGAAAACTCCTCTAGAACCAACAACTGCTCTGCTTTCCCACAGGCTCTGCACAAAGATACCCTCGACCTGGGCACGGGCTATGTGTGGAAACATTTTGTTCTAAACACTGGAAGAAAAGGAAAAGAAATAAAGAAGTTCCATAAAAATGCCCGGGCCTGGTGATCTTTTGTGTCTGAGGATTTTTTTTTCTTCCAAACAGTCACAAATGAAAAGGAAGAGCTAATAGGAGCTTGGCTCCATCTCCTCTTCCTGAGACAGAGTGGGGTCTACAGAATTTCCTGCTCCTGGCCAGCTATCTTAGAGAGGCTTAAAAACACAGCCGGGTCCAAGAAAAATCAAAGGGCCATCTCTGAAAAGGGATACAGAATTTCCAGATCCTAGGGTGGGAGCTGCCTTGATGTGGCGAATTCCGTGGCGGTGGAGAAAGGAAGCAGGTTCAGTGTAAGATTTCACGTGGATGGCCTTTGGTGCCTCGGCCGCGTGACGGGGATGGGGGCGCGGGGCCTGCACGGGGGACAGGAAGGATTCAGGCTCCTCATTTCCTCTGTAGCAAAACATGGGCACTTACTGCTCCTAGCAGTGCCTTACATGACCAAAACGTGTGATTGCAAAAAACCAAGCTTAAAAAATTTGTCCCTCCAGCGCTGGAGCTTCAGAGATATTAACGTGCAGCCTGCTCTGGCTCTAGGATCTCCCACAGACACCCCCCTGTCGTGGTTCAAAGCGTCAAAATAAGGCAAGGGGGTTCAGAGGAAATCTTTTATTCCCCAAAAGATTACAGCTGCCTGTCCTAGCTGGAAAAACTCTTTTTTCACCCTTTACGTGTTTGAGCATTTACCTTATTTTCACACCTGCAATAAGTGCGTTCAACTGTATGGCTGCGACTGCTCAGGATGGGTTTTTGAAAACAAAAGAGAAATTCACCTTTTCTGCAAGCAAATCTCATGCCCCACTAGTATTGTGTCAGGGATTTGATTTGCATCAGTTGGGAGGTAAAAAAGCAGAGCAGAAGTGAATGAAGCAGGCACAAGATCTGCAGTCACAGAAACTTCTCGAGGATTTCAATGTAACTGGATGTAAATTGTCACAACACGGCTGCAAATCCCCAGGAACACCGAATCCTGCCACATCACCCACCTCCAGCCCTTCTCCTACAACATCAAAACGCAGGGTTTTTTTCATTAAATGTGTGTCTGAAGTAGCCTTCCTTCATTTTGAAATAAACCCCATGGAAATGCTCCAAACGCAGGAGCCGGCGGGAGGCAGAGGGGTCAGCTGGTCAGCAGAGATGAGCAGCAAAGCCCGTGACCTCGGAGCACACAGTTTGTCATTTATATCATTGCCTTCCCACACTTTCAGCATCAGGGATAATCTGGAATGCGCTCCTCCCGCCTCAGAGACAGATGGCAGCAAGGAAGCAGGTTGGAAGAAAGGAATAATAAATATCCCAAGGTGAGTAAATGTCTTGGCTTTAGGCAGCTGCGCCTGTGCTTTTTTTCAGGGTGCACAAATGTCCCTGCGTTTACTGGGCTTGTTCCTAAACCCAGTAAACTTTTTTATGACGCGTTTCCTGCACTGTCTGGCCAAGGGTCAGGGGTGTTAAGTCCTGGGGGAAATCTGGATGAATGATTGGGGGGTGATAAGGCAGGCTGGCGGGCTGGGCTGGGGCTGGGAAGGCAGAGTTGGGTTTACAGGGCAGAAAGGGCTGTGGAGAGTTCCTTTGTTAGCAAAACGAGGTATTTATCTTGATTTTTGGCCTACTCAGAAGACAGTTTACCTCCACTGCCACATTGCACCTCTGTGGACGATGGCTGAGCAGCAGCTGGAGATAAAACCACCCATCTGAGGTGTCCTCTTGCACCCTTTCTGCCAGGAGCTCTGTGAGTGCCACAAACTGTGATTCACCTCTGGGGAGGGGAGAGGATCTGTCCCGTGTGAGGTGTGTGGTGGCTGATGGCAGGGCTCTGGTTTGGAGGCAGCTCTGTGCTGTGACACGCCCTGAATGGTGGCTTCTGCCAGCGGTGCTGCAGAGCCATCCATCAACTGAAAATAGCTGGAACAGGGCAGGCAGCTTCCTGCTCCCATCCGTCCCCTGTCAGGAGGCACAGGCCTCGTGCAGAACTCGTGTTTCCACTGTCTGAAGAGCACTGTGCACGGGGAGAATTTGTGGAAACTTGTCCATCCCTCATTTCTTTCTGGGGCAAAGTTTGCATCCCAAACTGGGCAACCAGCACAGGTGGAAGAAGGGCAACTCCACGAAGCAGTGCTCTGCAAGAGTTTAGGGAAAATGGAGAAAAAGTCAGAGCCAAAGTACACCACACGGAGTTGACACAGGAGGCTGAAAGGAGATAGGCAGTTTGTAATTACTTACACTGGAACGCGGCCAGGACATGGGGGTTGACATCACAGCTTCACAAGGACTGCAGACGCAGCTGAGGATCTCTCCAGGCTGAGGAGACACGCAGGGAACTTCCCTGAAACCTCCTGGCTTGGGCCATCACGTCCAAATCCCGCGAGCCAAGGCCGGGAGGAGCACAACGGGTAGGAGCAGGATCTGATCCACGTTCAGAGGTGTGCCAGAACCAAATAAACAAACAGAGGGGCTCTTGCTCCTCAGCCCGGGGCTCTTGGGCTCCTGCCACGGGGTTGTCACTCTTCCTGACAGTGAGCATCTGCCTGGGACAGCTCACCTTCGGAAACGAGAGCGTGAGAGGGACACATGAGTGCAAAGGCAAAAGCTGCTGCAGCCCACGAGCATCCCACAGCACAGGAAAGGGAAAGGAGGGCTTAAAGAATTCCACCCAGCCAGGAGATAACCAAGATTTTTATATTTTTAAAATAAATTTATTTCAAGAAGCGCCTCAGAGCTTGTCCCACCTGCGGGGCAGAGTGGGAGCACAAGGCACTGGGTATCTCCCTGCCAACACTGGGTTTTATGACAGCTCTTAATTTGACCCTGACCAGACTCAGAGGCAATAATTCTGGAATGTTTCCCTCCAGAAAGACCATACCTCAGGTTTTTCTTGGAACTCGGTTCTTTAGAGGCAAAAGCTGGATTTTTATGTCCTGCTAAGAACTCAGGTGTTTGAGCCCTGGACTGAGATGCCAGTGGTTGCCCTTCTTGCTTTGATTTAAGTGGCTGCAGCCTCACAGGAGGAGCACATAAAATACTGAAAAGAGCGAAGGTGGCAAACAGGCCGAGGACATTCCTTCTGTCCATAAAACCTTGGGAAGGGAAAGGAAAAGAAAAGGAAGCTTTGGCAAAAGACCTCTTGCACATGTTCAGAGCTGCATAGATGAGCTCTCGACCAGTCAAAATAGGAAATACCACCCTTTAAAGCTGGATGTTGGAAGGCCTGAGGAGCTGTGTGAAACTGTGCCACGGGGCGCTAAGCAGGATGGAAAAATCATTCCCAAAGCAAATCTCTGGAGATTTCTGGGAAAATTGGCTCACCCACTGATTTTTGCTCAATTCTTGATGCGGCTGCTCCTAACCCTGGCAAGGACTTTAACCTGCTCACTTAATCTGGCTGCAGAAAGCGCCGTGTTGCAGAGGCCTGAGATGCTGTTTAGGTCATTTAGCTTCACTTTTTCTTCCCCCAGTTGCAAGCTGAGCCAGCCCTCTTTGTTCACTTGAAAAGCTTCCTCTTCAAAGGGCTGAGGAAAAGTCTTATTTCTTCCCCCCGAGTGACAGATTTTGAAGCAATCTCAAAGATATCTTGTCCAACACAATTACCCTCCACAAATCTGACCCTGACAGAGCTGAGGTAAAGTGTGATTTTTAACCTCAAGCACTTAAAACATGTCAGGAAAGTTGTAGCTGTGGCGGAAAGGCCTGGAGGTGGCTAAAATTTATGGAGAAGAGACACTAAAAGTTTTAAATTCCAGATGTGTGACGCTCCAGCCTTTTGGTGAACGATCTTGGAACTTTGGGCCATTTCTCAAGCAGAGATTGCAGCCTCAGAAATCTGTTCAGAATGTGACTCAGCTGTTTAATTTAATTTCGTAATTTATGCAAATAGTTTATTCTCATCCTGGGATATGGGAAATTTGCTGCTCCTTAAAATCACAGAAGGAGGAAAATCAAGGAGCATCCATGAATTTCTACCAAAGAATCCCCTATAAAACGTCACTCAGCTTTTTAATTTATTGAGGAAACATGGAGTTGATGCGTTGCAGAGCTGTTAGAAAATGTGTTTTACACTCGAGGCTCTTTAACCTCTGGGATTATTTTAGGCTAAATATGAGGGATAAGGAATTCACTGGGACAATGTTGATTTCTGCTTCAATTCCTGCTTCAAATATTTAGCTTGATTTTAGTTCCCAAGAATGTTTGTAAGAGAGAGTCTGTAACAGCAGAAATACGTGTTGTAAAGTAAAATTGTTCACCTCCCATCCCATATTGTGGAAAAAGGAAATCAAGGAATCTAATAAGGCAGGAATGGTTTGAATCTAGGTGGGGTCTATTAATGGACTAAAAAAAGGTAAAAGAGATTTAGGTAGACAAAAGAAAAAAGTAATTTAAGGAATGATTTTTTTACCCTTTATTCTTGGGAGTAGAAACATCTTTCTGCTGGGACTTGGGCCCTTTCCCAGACCAGTGACCCAATGCTGTACGTCATGGGAGTAATTTTGGGACAGCAAAGGCAGCCAGACTTTGTCTTCTTGACTGTCTCTGGCTGTCTCTGTTGTAGAAAATATTTTGATTTTAGGTGATGTTTTTCCACAGCTGGTTGATCAGAGCACCAGGAGCCAGCACAGCCAGATCCAGCTTTGTTTGCCACCTGGAAATGAGGGAGGTGGGATTTTCCAGAGGAAGCAGGGATGGCAGAAATGCTTTGGGGTGAAAATAGATGGGCCAAATCCAAAAGTGAGTCCCTGCTCTCTACCATTCCCAGCCTGCTTGGGAATGATAAATTAGAGGCATGAAAAGGAGTGGGAATGTGACAGCAAGGGAGGGGAACTGGGTGCAATGGATGGCTTAATAGCAGCTCGTACTGATGGACAAATTGCACCTCTGGACTGTTTGGCTCCTTGTGGCGGCAGAAGGATGCTTGGATCCTTGTCAAGGAAAGCTGAAGGATGGCTCCCAGTTGGACCATGCAAATAATCAGCTGGCCCCAGCCTCCAGCACAGGGCGTGGGCCTGGCAGAGCCCTGAACCCCCGACTCTCTGGGGCCCTGTCAGTGGGAAACCAAAAGGAGGCGAGGGAAAGGGTCAGGCAGACTTCAAAGGAGACATGGACTTGGTTTGAAATTTAACCCCTTTGGAGTTTAAATTCCATCCAGGTCTCCACGTGGCCGAGTGGCCCTGTTTGCTCCCAAGCAGCCTGTGGGACTGTCCAGCAGGAGCTGCAAACACCCCAACATCAAATATGGGCCTTCCTGCATTTCTCTCCCAGTGGTCCTCAGTGAGATATCCTAAAATTCGCTTCCATGACCCAAAAGCTGCTCCCAAGGAATACTGGTCTGGGGCTGTGGGAATCCGACCACCACGCTGTGGGGTTTCTGTGCAGGCAGCTCTTACTCCAGCAGCTCATTTATATCCGGTGTAAGATAAGCTGTCATTATTAAACATCCCGTGACTTTAATAAATAAGGCTTCCTAAAGGAACCTGTGATATTTCAGCAACAGAAACTGTCTTTCCTCAGTGCTGGACATGAAATACAGCATTGACCATGAGCTGGTGTAATTCCTCCTGGTGGCTCCTGCTGGATCTTTTGGGGTCCCAATCCTTCAGTGCAGCAGTTGAGGCTGCTCTGCCCCCACTTTCTCCTTCTCCAGTGTGTCCCGGGACATTCTGTCCCCTTCTTCTTCCCAGCCTCCTCAGGAAAGAATGTCACAGCCTTCCCACCAGGGCTGGAGAGAAGCAAATTTGTGGGGGAAAAGGAAATGTTACAGGCAGAGGGGTGCTCCTGGGGCCACTGGTGCTCCCTTCCCTGGGAGACGTTCCCACCGCAAGCCCCGGAGTGACAAGGCCGGGACTGGGCCCTCATGAACCCAAACACCAAAAACCATCGTAAATTCAAAGAATGGGCTTGTGGAATGACCCCAAGTGGCTTTTGGCGTGGAGAGAAAGCATGCCTTGTAAACTGAGGGGGAATGAAAGCATGTCCTCCTCACCGAGGGCTGTCTCTGGATTTGGAGGCACATTCCTCTGCCCTCAGCACTTGGGGTTGGCACTGATGCCATCTTCCAGTTTGCCACTGGGGATGCAGACCACAGAAAAAGAGAGAAAAAAATAATTGTTCTTGTCCTTTCTCCCAAAGAGCAGCTTCCTCCAGAACTAGCTCTTGTTAAAAAATTTATTTTCCAAAACAAAATTATTTAGGAATGTATTTTCCATTCTTTTTTATCTTAGGCATCCTTGGTCAATTCTAATTCTATTTTCTAAGATTTCTAATGAAGATGTAAAATAGTCATTGACTTTGGTGTTTCAGTTAAGCAAAAAATTAAAAATTATTTGTCTTCTATTATCCTAAAAATAAAATCAGTCTCATGATCCTTTCTGCCTACACCATTACTGCATCAATCAATTGTTATTATTTTTAATAATTTGAGTTAGAAGGGACTATGTAGTTCCAATACCCTGCCATGGGCAGGGATAATATTTAACCTCTAACTGTATTTGTAATTAGGGGCTCCTAATTATGAATGCAGGAACCTACAATCTTTAAGGAAAACCTGAGGAATTCCTAAAAAATAGAAATTTGGAAGTCATTACAAAGAACTGGAGAACTGGGATTTAAGGCTTTGATCAATGCCATCAAGACAAACACATGAGTGACTGGAAGGGGCAGGGCTGGACCAGTAAAAAAAGGATTATCCTTTTTAAGGTGAATTCCATGTAAAAAAGCTGTGCTCCTTAAATTAAGGAAAAACAAAGCACGTTAGGTGCAATATTGTCGTGTCAGGAGGCTGAAAAGGGAAGCATTTGAAAATCATGAAGTGGGAAAAGTCGTGGTTGCCCAGCTCATTACTGTGGTGTTAATTAAGATCCTTGGGCTGGGTGCCTTGGGGACACGTGGGAGAGAGGTCACCCAGTGTTGGGGGAACAAACTCTGC